>CALSBV010012213.1:3679547-3704566 GCA_943590825.1 Bovichtus diacanthus
ACACACACACACACACACACACACACACACACACACACACACACACAGACAAATACACGTACACTTCCTGAATCTGCAAGTCTAGCTGTTTCTCAACTGGTGGGTTGTCTCTAGACCAGACCACAACAACTACAAAGGACTGTCACTAATATTGTTACGGCACTCTACCGTCCATGTCATTGAAAAAAAAAAAAAAACGTTCTGAAACCTTGTTGCTGTTGGAGTTCACGTAAATGCTCCAATTTCCTCATCTTACATAACGTGGTCAATAAAACTACATCTGAATTTCCCCCCCGATGAGGAAGTGCAATCATTAATAACCTCATCAATATCCTTTGCTCGTCAGAACCATCTGATTGAGACCCTGCAGGCATGACATTGTGATAACAGGCTTATCCTCACTTACAAACACACGACCCCAACATGAGGTTCACACCAGACAAAGAGGTAATTACTTCCTGCATATATGATGTATTTGTTGCAGGATGTTACTTTATCTCAGGTCACGCAGCTCCTGGCCTGTGAATCTTTGTGCAGCTTGTGAAGGTGAATCAATTGTACAGTTCTTACATGCTGTGCTAGGCTGTATTAGGGGATCTTACCTTGTGGACATATTCGCAGTTAGTTTGCATGTAAGATTGCATGATTAGGTAATCCGATTGTAACAGATTGTTTACAGCAGACAGTCAGTTAGCGAGTGCATGGAGGTGTTAGTTTCATGCAGGTCTGTGTAAAATCAAGCCCAAGCCCTCTCTGTTGTGTACATATCAATAAAAAAAAGTTATGAGAGAGACACCTGGGTCCTCATGGTCTTTGTCTTTGTGTTTTCCTCCACAGGTTTCCACTGTCCTGTTTGCTCCAAGTTTATGGCATCGGATGAAATAGAGAAGCACCTGCTCATGTGTTTCAGCAAAACGCGCCTCACCTACAACAGTAAGAAATGAAGGGGTGAAAGTGCAAGCGGGCATGGGTGATTCTTAAAGTGGAAGGTATTGGCCACAGCTGCCATGTACATCTGTTATTCTTTAGTTTCACTTGTTTAAAATAGACATGCAAAAGAACCCGTGCAACTGAACGACGGCGGTGGTAAATGCTGCAGCGTCAGAAGGCTGAGGCCAGACTACAAACGTCCAGTATTTAGATCCTTTACTAAAATGAAAGACGCAGTACTACAGTGTAAAAAATATCCCATTACAAGTCATGCGTAAAAAAGTACTCCTCATGCAGAATAATGGCTTTTGTCCCAAGAGTCAAGAGTTTTATTTGAAAGATTTACAAAGCCCTGAAAAGGTAAAAGCATTCAGTATTTGACAGGAAACCAGCAACAACAACAAAAAAAAAGGACTTAACTTAACTAGTCCACATCATTTTTTGTAAGAGAAATTTGTTTATTTTCTCTTTTTATCATTATAAAAATCTTCTGACCCCCCATATTTATCTTATTTTTCTGACACATTTTATTATAGAATTTTACTGGATAACTAGCAATTTTCAACTACTTTATTTACTGTTTGGTAGTTTAATGAATAATAGTACAATCCGCCAATTTGTTTTAAGATCATCTTAGGTTTTTTTTTGTGTAAAAAAAATAAAGACTATTTGGGCTTTTTTGCCTTTAATAGTATAGTACAGTTAAAGATAGACAGGAAATGGGGAGACGAGAGAGAGAGAGAGAGAGAGAGAGACAGGAAGAGAGGCAGCAAATGCCCATGGGTCGGATAGGGTTTTTTATTTTTGTTAAATAAAATATTAACTTTGCAAGGTAACTATTAACTATAACTGTCAAACTAATTTAGTGGAGTAGAACGCACAGTGCATACCTCCTTTAAATGTAATCGAGTAGAAGTATAAGGGAGCATAGAGTGGAGAATATCAAGTGCAAGTTCCTAAAATCTTTACTTAAATGCAGTAAAAAAAAAAAAAAAAAAAAGGTACTTATTTTCATTCCACCACTGCCTCTGTCTTCCCATCTTCAGTTACAATGTTATGCCATATTGTTTCTATAACTGGATCATGAATTAATGCACAAAGTCTTGCATTAAAAAATGTGTTAGACATAAAAGAACATTTTTCTTCTTCCAAGAACTCATTTCCCACAGAAATGCACCTGTACTAGATGTTATACAGTGTACCGAGCAGACACGCAGCTGGGTGATGCAGCTGCATATTGACACAGCCACCTACAGTGTATGCGTGCACACACATCTACATGTGCACATACAGGAAAGGCAAACACGCCTTCAGTCACTACAGACGCTCTCTGAAAGTAGAGACATACCAGGCTTTTACAGTGCTGCATGTACACAAGCAATAATAGATTTCTTACCCTAAAGTGTTGATGCATGTGCGGAGACATGCGCACACAACGTTTGGCTGGCGCACACCCATGGCAGCATGCGTGTCACTGATAAATACAGTACATGCAGCTCATAGACTGCACAGTGTGTAGTAGCTTATCACAGGCGTACAGATGTGTGGAACCTACACAGTCGTCGCTTCGTCCCTCACCTAACGCATGCCGATATTTTTAATAAGCGCTTTTGAATAAGTCTATATTATCTCTCCTGCATGATTCATGTTCAATATGAGCACATGAAAAGATTACAAACGGTCCCTCCTCTGCCTCAGGTATTGACACTAGAGCCTGTCACAGCTAAATATGCAGGTAAACATGTGACACGGAAGTATATTTAATATACCAAATATACCATGAGATGGAAAGGGATGACAAAAAGTGAAACTATGTTCTACGTAACACAACCTATTCCTGCGGAAGACTGGATATTTCCTCATTACCACACTGACAGGGAGACCAGTCCGCACAGACAACAACACGCACTCTGGTACCTGAGGTGAAACAGATGGTTGTGCAGGATTCAGTGACTGAACTGAAACATCTGATGCATGATTTGGAGTGCGAGGCAGCTCTTTTTCTCAGTTTGCTCAGTCTGTCCGTATTGTCTTGCTCAGAGGACATCCTGTCCAGAGACTCTGGGGAATGTGCCATCTGTTTAGACGAGCTGGAGCAGGGAGACACCATTGCCAGGCTGCCCTGCCTCTGTATCTACCATAAAGGGTAACTAACACACACAAACACGCGCAAATAAGCAGATTGTGGTTGGAAAAGGTTTAGCAAATGCACCAACTGTAAACGGTCACGACTCCAAGAGGTAACCTAAGCTTCTTTTTTTTTTTTTTTTTGCATACAAGTGGTGTCAGTCTTCTGAAGAGAGCACATAAGTGTGTATTCCTCAAAATATCAAGCTTTTTTCTGTAATGCACACGTTGCTAGATTTTTTTTATCAGCAATGCGAGAACTCACTGCGTTAAAGCCATTTTGAAATGTTGCGCAGGGTACTGACCTAAAACATCTCCAATCCTTTTGTAAAAACTACAAAACTAAAAACACAGGTGGATGGAGAAGCGTTTTTTTTTTTATTGAAACATTTTAATGTATGAATTATAACAAGATTACTTCAATAAATGCCTCTGCATAATGTGTGACATGTGTCTTAAAGGGCCAGAACAACTTAAATTAAAATAACGTGTGCATACTGTCTCACTTTCTGCTGGTTTAGTTGTTTATTATAAGGCATTTGGAGAAATATGGTTATTCACTCTCTTGCTTGCATGAGAAGATTGACACCTCTTGTCTTTAAGCTAAATATGAAGCGACCACAAACATCTGGTAAGTTTAGCTCAGCATAAATACTGAAAACAAGAAAGAAACAACTAGCTTTGTCCAAAGGTAAAAAGATCAGTAAAAACAAGAATTGAAATAAAATATGTTAGTTAGTTAGAGTTAGGGGTGCTGGTAGGCAGATTTGTGTTACCTGTTTCCAGTCTTTATGCTAAGCTAAGCTAACCTACCGTTTGTGGTAGCCTTATTTTGGAAAGACTGATTTGGAGAGCGGTAACAATCTTATCAACTAACTCTCAGCAAGAAAGCAAATAAAAGCAATCCTCAAAATGTTGGTTTAGAAAACACAATAGATGCTTGATCCTTTATCCAATAAGAGAACCACAAATAACAAATCAGTTAATGAAACACATCCAGGTAAATACAGTAAATAAAGCTGGTCATCTCTTTGAAAAGATGCCATCTTTTGATTATTTATAAAATAATTGTATTGCGATTGTTGGAGTCACAATGATTACATTATCGCCTTATCGTACGATATATGGACCTGACTTTTGCTGACCTCGATATTGCCCGTTGTGTTTACATGTATGTTTGTAGCCATCATGGGGCCAGAATAAACAGAAGGGATTTCCCTGCCATTATAAGACATTGTGCATTTCACAGACATTGCACCTTTTTGTTACTAGAGCCTGAGAGTCCATTTTATTCATTGCTTTGGTTTGGTTTTGTTTTATTTGTTTTATTTATTTAGGATATTTTAGTATTTATTTCACATTCCAATTCCAATGTCTGAATATTATTAAGAATTAAAAGTTCATTGCTCTTGCAGGGTGTACTTGCATTATAATGCTATTATATTTTCATCATATCGGTGCCATAAAACGTTCTTAAAATGACAATAACATTGTTTGTCGCAATTATTTCAAAGACAACTTCCTTCGATCACACAAGAGACAAACCTGTCGTCCCTCCTCTTCCTGTTTCAGGTGTATAGACGAGTGGTTTGAGGTGAATCGCTCGTGTCCCGAGCATCCCTCCGACTAGGAGCTGCAGGAGTCCAGTTTCAATCACTGTACATCACTGCGGCCTACTGTGTACCCCGACCTCATCCCAACACTGTCTGTTCCAGCCGAGCATCAGCGCTCCTCAGGGATTTTAAAACAATAATGTGCTTTCATATTGCCTCATGGAAAAGCGATGGACTTTGGATATGTTTCTCTAGACGTCGTGGGACATTCAAAGAACCACTGGTGGCGTCATTTTGTCTCCAGAAGCAATGTGAATGTTCCTTGTGCCACCTGCTGGCCTAGAGTGGGTTCATGCAACCTGGGATCTGAACTGTTTTGCTGAACAGGGTGTGGTTTCAAAGCAGAGAGGACTTGTATAACCAACCTGATGGGAGAGTTACGTCTCTTTTCAGCAGAGATTTAGGTGGCGAGACTGTTCAGACTTGATCAGAAGGCTGAAGGCTGATGTTGTGCAATGTGAAAAACAGCCATTCAGAATTAAAAAAAAGAAGCCTTTTTCAGCTTTAAGGGATGATTACAGTGTTGATGGTAGTTAGGAAACAGATCTTTATTTTATTGTGAAATTGGCAAAAAATCATTTCTTGTTAAACAATTAAGTGTCCTAGACCAAATAGTCTAGCGTGAAATAGTCGTACTTTTTCAATCACTTGTCAATTCAGAAGCACAGAGAGGCGATTGTGTAGTTTCGTGTTGGAATTAAAGATAAAAGTTAAAACATATCTGTCGTTGATTCATACTCTAAGGAGTGCCATAATATGCTGCTATGTCATAGACTGGAATATTTTCCTATAACCTTTGAACGTTTGTTGTACTGTCTATTTGTACTGTAATGAATTGCACAACAATACATGATTTGTGTTTGTGTCTCTGTACTGCATACATACTATTAAATATTTTAATAATTTATATGTAATTGAAATGAGTTATCCCACAACGAGATGCATTTTTATCGTCTAAGATGGTTGAAGACAAAAGGAAGATGAATAAAGGAAATAAGGGCAATACCTTTTTTTTTTTTTTTTTAAATAGATATTTTTAAAGAAGCATACCATGGATCTACCAAAAAATGTCTACTATGACACTAGACAAGACAGCTAATGACTTCAGTTCTGTCATCCGAGAGTCAGAAGTGAAGATAAGTAATGACACAAGTCGGCATGTAGGGACATGGATAAAGTGGATCATGTGTTCTTTCTGTTTGTTGCAAAATGAGCAGTCTGAGGCAATGTCGGCTTTTAATTTACTTAGGGTGTTGCAGAGATAATACCTCTGTATTTCTTTGACTATATTTGGTAATAAAAGTGTATGAGGGTGTCAACAAACGTATTTTTCCTAACAGCAAATGGAAAAGTCTGTCTGCAGGAAGAAAATGGCATTTGAAGGACAATTATAATCTGAAAGTACTCTCCTATTATTTCTCCTATTATTTCCTCATTGCACGTATCCAGATTGTAACCACACCCGTCAGAGGTGTAAAAGAGTTCACGTCACTAACTCACTTTAGCTAATATGGGTTTTATGACTGATATGATAAGATTTTAAGGCCATTTTATTGATTGGAAAATTGTTGGAAACGTCAAAAACAAACAAAAAAAAAAGTCTGTCTTCATGCCAATGTTAGTAATACCAGAGTTGTTAATATGAACATAAACATCAACATCTTTTCACTTATTTAATATCATTTACCTGACTGATTACTTATTTATTAAGTTTTTGAAATGTCCCCATCTCAAATGTTTTATCATTAAATTCTTTAAATATATGTTTGTATTGTTGTACTTTTAAATGTTTCAATTACTGTACAACAAAAAAACAAACCAAAATGTTTACATACCTGAAATATACGCGTGACGTAACCGCGTTGTGTCCACACTGTCGCTTGTTTGATGACGTTGTGCGTACACAGAACGTAACATTTACGAAAAGGTACACAGCAGCAGTAAGTAACGGGGTTTCTCGTAATATTAGAGTCAGCAAGCTACGTTTTTCAATACGCATTACTTTTTATTTTGAGGTAAGTGTTTCTGCACGAATGTTTTATACTTCCTATCTAACACTTAAAGTGTCATTTGTTTCCCTTTCAGACTTTTCTTTGGCTAACGTCAATTTAGGCTCACTAGCTAGCAAGCTAACTGCACGTTCCTCTCCCACTTTGAGCACAAATCCCAATTTAACTGGATGTTAACTAAAAGTTACTCTCACTGCCTCTCAAGTTAAGTGAAGCTTTAAGTCAAATATGTTGTTTTTCAGCTTGGGAATCGACCGCTTAGGATCAAGATGTCGTACATGCTACCGCATCTCCATAATGGCTGGCAGGTCGACCAAGCCATCCTGTCTGAGGAGGACCGAGTCCTCGTGATCCGCTTTGGACACGACTGGGACCCAACGTGTATGAAAATGGACGAAGTTCTCTACAGCATCGCTGAAAAGGTTTGATCGGTGTCCTATCCAGCCTATAAAACAGAGTGTGTTGTGATATTAGCATTATTACCCCCCCTGCTATCTTTACATGCTCAATAGCATCACACAAGTGTCCGCCGTGACAAGTGCTCACTAGCTTTCCATAGACATAACATTGTATTTGTAATTATAAGACTGAAGTACAGACTTGTACGTTAACATAAAGTCGCACAAAACACTTTATTCAGTTTTATTATACACTACACAGGTTTGCTATCAAATGATATACCTAAGTGTATAGACCTGCACTTAACAGAATAACAGTTATAATCAGCTGGGGATGGAAAATAAATGATATAGTGATCACAGGCTGTAATATTCACAGAAGTTTCATTATGTTCAAAAACCTGCTGACACAAAGAACCTCCTATTAGTCAAGTCTAGTTTATATAGCATGTTTAAAATCATTTGGATGACCAAAATGCTGTTGGAAGTTGAAGTAAAACAGCAATTGCCATCAGTTGTATTACATGCTTAGTTATTAGTTTTTATTTCCAAGTGTCAGTTTATTCTACACTAACGAATACCTAATAATAATAACACTCCATATCAACTGTATTAACAAACTTTTAGAAATGCTTGCCGGTAAAATTCACACATTGAGCCGTTTAGGACCAAACAGGAGCATTACAGTTTATAGTTTGAATTGACCTCAGCTGAAAATCATATTGATTTTTTTTTTCAAGTTACAGAAATTGTACACGGTTCATTTTATGGGATGCTGTTGAATTTTCTAGTGCAGATTTATACTGTCTGCTCTTGGGATGTGAAGATTCATCACTATTTTCTTCACGATGTTCACTGCTTTTGGCAGTTTATTGCTGATTTTACAACTGAGGTTCCCATTACTGTACGTTATCTTGGGGTTATCTTACTCTCAGTCAGCAGTTTGTAGACCGTTTTCAGGACATGCTGTCCAATGCTATAAAGGCAGTTTAAAAGCTCAGGCATTGCAATAATTTTTTAAAGATGTAAGTTATGCTCTTTTTTGAAGTTTATTTAAGCATGCCCATTTTTCATACCAGTAGAGGTAAAAATGTGAGGTATTGCAGGTAAGGCAAAGGAGGTTTATGGCAGTCCAAGAAGAGTATGTTTAGTCTTATGTTGAACTTTTAAATCCAATCTAAATATTTATAAAACACATCTAAAAACAACAACAGTTGACCAAAGTGCTGTACAATCAAAAATAACATAAAACAATCAACACACAAAGACCAGCTTAAGAGACAAAAGGATAATAAAATAATAAAAGCAAAAAGGCAACTCTCTGTTTACAGACACAATTTAAAAACAGGCAGTGTAGCGGCCAGCCCTTATATGCTGAGGCAACTCATTCCAGAGTGTGGGGGTTAATCTCCTCCCTGTGCTTCAACCTTGACCTTGGGACAACCAGAAGCAAATGGTCAGCGGACCTGAGTGACCTTGATGGGATGTGCGGTTGTGAAAGGTCAGAGAGATGGGTTGGAGCAAGCCCATTTAAAGATTTGTAGGCAAACAATAAAATCTTAAAATCAATCCTAAAACGTACAGGGAGCCAGTACGGGACAAATGTGCTCTCACCTACATGTTCCTAATAAAAGACGAGCTGATATCATAAATGTTATCAGATAGCCAGTGGAATGTAAACAACTCAATTTATTACATGCGAAGTAGTGTGAACAGGCGAGGCAGGTGCTTTCATTTCTAAAATCAACAACAAACAATACCACAGTCCAAGAGAATTATTTAGTTGAATCCAGAAGCAGGCCTTTCCCTATTGCGTTGTTCTGCCTGTGATGTTGAATACTTTGCTGTCCGTCATGATGGTTTACTGTTGTATTAATATTTTACGTGCGTACGTCCTGACAGGTGAAGAATTTTGCAGTCATTTATCTGGTGGACATCACAGAAGTGCCCGACTTCAACAAGATGTACGAATTGTACGACCCCTGCACCGTCATGTTCTTTTTCAGGTAAGGCGCTCAATGTCTAGATTTAAAAAAAAATATATATATGTAAATGTTGTGTTATAATGTGATTCAAATGAACCTGGTTGCTGTGTGCGGACCTTCTCATATAAAACCTCTTGTCTGTAATTCAGAACCTCATGTTGTTGTTGGTGTTTTTCAGGAACAAACACATCATGATAGATTTGGGAACCGGCAACAACAACAAGATTAACTGGACAATGGAGGACAAACAGGAGATGATTGACATTGTGGAAACAGTGTACCGGGGAGCAAGAAAAGGAAGAGGTCTGGTGGTGTCTCCAAAGGATTATTCTACAAAATACAGATATTAAAACTTTTTTTTTCTTTTTCTCCCACTTTCCTGAGGAGTTTTTTTTTTTTTCCTTAAATTTTGTGACATGACACAGAGACTACACGTTACAGAAGTCAAGGAAGATCTTTTTCAACATTTTTGTTTTTTTCCAGTGAAACAGTAAAATATTCTTCTTAATGGTCATGTTTGTGTTGAGTTATGCTATTTGTGTTTTTTCAGTGTAGCTTGGCGTTTTATTCAATTTCTTGAATACAAGTTGTGTTTTCTTTTTTTTAAACCCTCATTTCTTGGAAACGGGTGCTAAAAAAACGAGGCACAGTGTAAAAGTCTTCATATTTGAATGTTGTAATAAACATGGTTGGATTTTTACATATATCATTTGTTTGCTGCAATTGATCCGAGCTGTCTTTTCAAATTCACTCAGAGTATGGTTGCTTATAATGGGGGGAAAAGTTGTGACACACTGTGAATGCAGCGAGTGAAACTTTCTGCCAACAGTCGTTGGGTAATATAACAAGCTCATGTTTGCTTTTGTGACTGTCAGAGATGTAGATTCAACTCGGGTCATGTTGGAAAGTTTTGTTCTTGCATTGCGTTTACTAAAGTGTTCAACTTTTGATACTTGGGGTTGAGAAAGATCAGGAACTTCAGAGCTTTTTTTTTTGAGCTCACAGTCAAAAGACTACCTGCTGACCGAAAATGACACATTTAGCATTTTTTAGTAATTACATTTTTTAAAATCCATTTTTATTTATACATTTGGAAACACATCCAATAGCATGAACATGTGAAGTATTTGGTGCTATCAGCTGTGGTATGTTTTATTTGTTGATATTTAGTGTAAAACCTGAAACCAGACAATGCATTTGCCTAAAATCTCCATCGGGTGGAGCCAGAGATGTTTGGCAGCGTCACAGTGCTGATTACATTATTACATTATTCCAGTGATAAGAGAAAGATTCAGATTGCTTATTTACCACTTATAAGATTAGTTCAGAGAATGTATTCGTCAGGGTCTACGTACAAAAGCATTAAAGACAAGCAATGTACCAGTTTCCATCTGCAGTCCCTCGGAAGGTGGACAATACACTCATACAATTAATGCAATTAATGCAAGTTCAAAATACAATAAACTGTCAATTAATGTAGAGCCACATGCGTACACATTTCAATCATATACACCCAACGATATGCAATAAAAACGTTACGTACGTACACAGTCTGTGAGACCCAAGAGAAGGATTTAAATGAAATGCACCGTATGTACAATGAATAGAATACAAATAAAACGTTAAACATAATCAATTAGTTAATGTGATGGAAACAAACTGTAAATAGATATGATGGGGGTATCACTGTATGTACTAAAACTACAAGGATGAACAGTAGTACAAAGAACATTAGAATAAATAGTGCCTGGATTTAAAGTGGTAGAGTACATTAAATATAGAGGCACAAATATGGTCTGTGTCGGGAGTGACGATGGTGTTTGAGAACTTTTTATTACTCTGTGGACATTCTTATATCTTCACCATAGGAACTAGGTTTTGATTTATGTATTTTGTTTTTTTTCCCTCATAAATTCAAGACCTACAACGTATCTGTCAGAATCACTGAAATTGAATCCTACCTTAGAAACTATCAATGCCTGGTTGAGCAACCTCGTGTTTTCATAAGAAATGGTGCCAAGTCATGAGGACTTTTTTCGATCCACAGTATTTACTCAGTCTAAAAAACAGCGATAATCTGATGTAAAACAGTCCTGTGTAAGATAACAAAGCTCGGTAAGAAATACAAGCCTCGATTCTTCCCTGCAATGTTCTTGGACATAGAGAGGCGATATAACTTAAGATGTTGTGTCAGTTTAAAAATATGTGTTGCCGTTGTTCTGGTGAATGCAAAGCACGCAAATGGTGATATTGTTGTTGTCGGTTTTTCCCCCCTGGCGTTCTTGGTTGAGTAGCGTTGCTGATTATGTGTGATGAAGATGAATACAGTGGTTTGGTTGTGGGGGAGGACGCTGGGACGGAGAGTTTGTTTGTGTGATTGATTATTGATTAGTAGTATAAAGTAGGGGTCGGACTACATAAGCATGGTGCTTCTTCCTACTCCATTTCTTACATTAATTTATGTTGCGTATAAAAAACCCTGTCATAGCCTGTATATGTTTTATTTATTCCTCCCTTTTTTTTTTTTTTTTTTTATATCTTTCATTTATTTATCGAAATTAAGTGCATTCAATTCAATGCCACTGGATCTTGAGTTCCCACAAAGTTTTCCTTTGTTATCCATCAATGACAGATAAATGGAAATACTGAGCGAAATGAACATCGCAAAGACAAAGTGGAGCAAGACAGTTGAGTGTCGGAGGGAGCGAGAGAAATATCAGTGGATGAGTCTCATTAATATCGGTTAGTTGTCAGCTCCGTCTCTTACAGCTGCTTAGAACCAGACACCACACACTGCATGGGAGACGGCGTCCAATCTGCTGAGTGATAGATGAGGTGAAAGGGGACATATTCTGTCTCTCTCAGTCTATTTCACTTTGTGCGAGTGTGTGTGTGTGTGTGTGCGTGTGTGTGTGTGTGTGTGTGTGTGTGTGTGTGTGTTTGTGTGTGTGTGGAGAAGGATCCTCTCCAGAGTAAATAGCCCGACCTCTTCACCTCTCCTGAGTGGGACAATTTGGTAGTCACTTGGGATAAGACCTCCAATCTCAGAGTTAGTGTGTGTGTGTGTTTTCTTTGACATTTTACTGTACAGTACGTCTGTGCGTCCCCCACCCCACCCCCCCCACCCACTTCCCAACTGATCTCCGTCTGGTTGGAACTTTCCCTAGAGCGAGAGATGGAGGGGAAGACGTGGATGGCTGAACAACAGCTGGCCGACGAAAAGGAGGTGAGGAGGCCAGTAACTGCTGCAAAAACAAAAGACCCTGACCACACTTGGCTGCTCTTAAGTAAAAAAAAAAAAAAAAAGAAAAACCCCCAAAAAAAACACATAATCTCTAAAATATCAGTTTTTCACGAACCAGAAATTTTTTTTCAGGTTGAATGCCATTTATTTTTTTAACCATAACAATATAAAAAAAGCCAGAGCACAGAGTGACCTCATTACAATGTGTGTACACTGGCAGGCATGAGTGTATTTACAGTTCAAAATGAACTCATTTCCTCATCTTTCTCTGTGTGTGTGGACCATGTTGACGACCCCTCCAGGCCTCTATGTCCTTCCATTTACATTAACCTACAGTCTGCCATGCTTTTGTCTTTGTCTGGCCCGTCCCTGCAGGGCCTATGTTCACCATTACTGTGCCATTGGCCTCATATAGAGCGTGGGGCCAAAGTTCACCTCCATTGGCCCATTATGATTCACATTATCATGCATTGTTGTTCTCTATTACTGTTAATCAGCTCAGCCTCGGGGGGGGGGGCGGGGCAAGGAGAGGCCTGGACAACAAAGGGTTACAGGGAAACTCCGGTCTAGACTTATATGGAGACATGGCGGGATGTTCAGTACAGTGTGTGTCCGTGTGTGAAGAGAGAAAGAAGAAAGAAGAGTTGTTTCTCCTTATAGACTATACAGGGAATACGTTCACCCTCCCCTATAGCTGTGGTACTCCGGATCTGTTCTCAACTGATAGTTGACAGGCAGGCCGTGAGGATGATCTGGGTGCCAGGAGGCAGACATGATGGCATCCCTCCATCTTCTCTCTCCAGCTCTCCTCCCACCTCCTCTTCTAGTCTGTCACTGTCCATGTGGGAGCCCGACGAGGGGGGAAGGGTGAGGGGCAATTGCCAATTTCTGGGACACCCCCACCCCCACCCGTTGCAGCTTCCCCTGCTGGCACTGATCCAGACACACACACATATACACAAACAATGTGTTAACCCCTTCCCTTTACCCGGTAACTGTGTAAATGTGCCTCGTTCAGCTGTGCGTCACATCTCATTCTGAGCCAATGGCTTCTCAAAGTCAGCCTGAATCGTCACCACGAGTGAGTCAAATTGCCTTTCTGGCTTGTGACCCCTAAAAAAGCAAAGACGTGGACCCCTTGTTGTCACAGATTGCATGTGTGTTACATTAACGCACATCTTCGCGACTATATCTCTGTGCGCTACAAAGTCTTCCTCACACTCCGCACTGTGAACCTTTGCACATTCCTTTGACAATGTTTCACATTTCTGCACAACACTACCACGTTTAAAACTGCACAACTCTTCCACTTTTAATTCAGATATACTGTACATATCTTTTCAAAGTAATTTGTCATATGTTTATTGTATTTAGTTTTTTGTATATTTATGTTTCTTGTACACATTTAATTTTTTATAACACTTACTTATTTTTCCATTTTAATTTCTCTTACTGTTTTCATGTATAAACCAATACATAGGCTCTACTTAAAATGACTTTCCCACCCAACACAACTGCATTATCAATTACATTTCGAGGGAAACCTATTTTCTTCCGGATTACATTTGTTTTTAACGTATCACAAATACATTTTCTAATAAGTCCGCGAAAACGATCGAGGGTTGATGGATGTGTCAAACAAACACAGGACTTTCACTGAGGAGGCCGCTGTTCATGTGCCATGTGACACGAAAAGTCAACGTTTCCATATTTAAATTACGTAACAAACATACTAATTTGAACCCAAACCATGATCTTTTACTAAACTTAGCCAATAAGTTTTGTTTCAATTCCCAACGTAAAACCATGTGTTTGAAGCTGCTATTATAATCCGTGAGAGAGTAAGATTCCTTGAAATGTAATTGGGAATGCTGTTCAGTGTTTTAGGAATGTCATTTTGTAGGAGACAGTGTCGCAATGAAATACTTGCTGGATATTCCAGTAGGTACATTTAAAGGACACCTACAAATAAATCACTTTAAAGTACCTTATTTCAGTTGCTCAGTACATGATAAATAATTACAGTGGTAAGACAGCGGACCAGCAGGCTAACCCTATTCTTCTGCATGAGCTATGCCACAAGAAGGAGCCAAACTGTGCGTTTCGCGTTCACCTGGTATTGTAAAACAATAACTTTAGAGCGCCGTGGTTACAGCTCATGTCATCAAACCGAAACGTCCCGGGTTGGATTCTAAACATGCGACCTTTATTACATGTCATGTCTCTTTCCCTCTCCATCCAGCTCTACACTGTCCTCTGTCAAATAAAGGCAGACAAAAAAAACAACTTAATCACACATAATCAAACTTTAATATAAAATATGATACATTGTGCACACACAAAACGGGTAAATTTTTTTGTCCTTTGTTACTTGATAGCGGAGGTGGACAGCCTTGGTAGATGTCCGTAGCCTCAATGGCCTGTTGCTTAAGGAGTGTTGCATTCTGGGTATGAGGATAGTTCTGTTGTTCTAGCGAGTCGTTTCTCTCTCTCCAATGATCTACAAAACTGAGTGTCGCGGCTCTCTGTCCTCAAACAAAAAACAAACCACCGAGGCGAGGAGCGAATCTCACGCAGGGAAATAAGTCCATTGGCCAGGCAAGCATGCGTTTTATTTTAACATTTCTTTCAAGCAAACAAAAACAAAGAACAATGGCTTATCTTGTCCTGGTAAAATACCATGTGCCTTTCCTCCTCTACCTGTCTAACCATATATGTAGATTCACCTGGTGGCTGAAGTTGCCTTCAAAACAAAAGCGTTAGCAACAACAACAACTCAAATGAACTACAGTAATAATACTACTTTCATGATCAAATTGCTTCATAAGAAACAGGAATACATGTTCAATTATTAAATACTACAAAACAAGGAATAGCTCCAACACTGAGAACAAAATGCCGTCATGTTTTTAGGGATTTTGATGCTAATGAGTACCATGCTAGTGAGCCTATAGGCAAGTAAATGTGTTTTTTTTAAGTTGAAAATTAGCATATGGTGTTTTATTGCACCTGTTATTAACCATTGGCACTTTCACATAAAAAAGAAAAAGAGCCTTATGTGTTAATATGCACATATACGTCATCCAGTCAGCAAATCTGCATCGGTGTAAATCTGTGACCTTGTCGTTCAGTTTATTCATCCCATAAACTCCAGCTCTCCTCTTGGCTTATAGGACGGTCTCTCTACATAACCGACACCCCGGAGAGAGCTATCAAGACTCATCCCTCTCTCGACAGTTTTCATTACCTAATTCCTTCAAAGGAGAATGGCGATTGAGAAGCGCGATGGAGAGATGTGAGGGGATAGTTCACCGTTGTGATTTTCTGAGAGGAAAGATGGTGAAAAAACCCGTCAAACTCCTGAATCACGCTCCTATTAATTCACCTATAAGATCTGCTCGGTGGGCTTTAATGCCCGTGGGGGAATTACTCAGAGTAAATACAGTATTGCCTACAGGTTGGTGAAGATTAACTAGAGCAGATGTTTCATACTGATAATATGCAGAAACAAACACACACAAACCCCATTAACAACACCCGTGTCTCGTAGAAGCTGACACACTTAGCAGCCGAGTGTCATGTTGGTTTAATTCCCTCCTCTTCCCCTCCTTGCGTCTGCCTTTTACTCCACTAAGGGACCTGTGACTAAATGGATTTGCATCTCTCTCCCCGCATCATTCCCAAAGGGGTGTCATCCTTCCATCTGCGACAAAATGAGGGGGGTCTATTTAACTTAACTGGGACAAATAGCGGCGCACAGAGAGGAGTTGTGTTTATGCAGTCTGTGGCACTGCTGACGTTACCGTGCACACACACACTGAACAAGCACACATGGATCGCACGAGGCCCCTGGCTCCGCGCGTTCACCTCCATTCATGGCAGACACCTCCATTCAGAAGCTTTAGGCCCAATTAGCACCTGACCAGTGCTCGCAGGCGGCCCGGCCCTCCTGCTGCACAGGAGGTGTGACGGTGAGAAATCGCTCCAGCTGAACCAACAGGACAGGACAGAACACACACACACACACACACACACACACACACACACACACACACACAGAGACTCCTTACCCTCCCACACAGTCTCTGTCACACACCACACTCTGACTCACACTGAACTTTGGAATTGAAGCCGATCGCACACATCTTCCGTGTGTATTATGGGTGTTCTATGTTACTATGGTTTAGGGTAGACACCTGCATTAGTAAACATTGATGCATACACTTGTTCATTTTATGACTGGTTCATTTAACAAGCATTGAAGAGCAGCTTTGGAGACATGATATCATGCAGTTAGAAATATTCTAATTATGGGTTTCGGAGGAAGGATTTGGTGTGTCATCGTCCGTTTCACTGTTTACAAATATGTGATATTCAGGCGAGATGTCAGCCGTTTCTAATCCAATGAACTGTAGTTTTAGTGGATAGTCACTCTGTCTGAGTCTCTCTTTGTAGGTTTTTCTATCGTGCAATTAAATGAAATTCAGGGATGAACAAAATACATCTTGAAATCCTTTTGCAGGAGACTGAAAATCGATACTGGCCTCCTCGGTTGAAAAATGTTTCTATTTTCTTTCGCAATTTCTTATCACACAATCCCCATCAGCCTCTCTCCCTGGCCATCTTCATCCCTCCTCCTCCTCCCTGTTCACCGTTCCCTAATCTCTGGCTCCTCTGCCTCTTCATCATCTTTCCCTCCTCCTGTTCGAGCCACTGTCCCCCTACCTGCCTGCCTGTGCTGGTACAGCCCCCTCTCTCTGCCTCTGTCAATGTATTTTGCCCTTATAAGGAGAGAGCACAGGCAGACTGTACTAACCGCGTGAGCTCAGCGGGGGTGTTCCAGGGGCAGGGAGACCACAGCGACTGTAACGGCAGGGTGAGATGGGAGGAGGATGGAGGAGTGTGTGTGTGTGTGTGTGTGTGTGTGGGGGGGGGGGTATTCGAGCTACCACACTTCTATCAATGACTCCAAATGAGAAGACAGAAATAGGCATAGGGGAGGAAGAGGTTGGGCGAGGGAGGAGAGGCAGGAGAGAGAGGCTGGTGAGGAGAGTGGGGATGCTCGTATATCAGGTTGAGGTGTTGTTACTAAATGACGGAGCACTTTCCAGCAACATTTACCTTCCATGTCAAAAGCTGAAGTATCCAAACTGACATTATACATTTACAAAGCTCTCATTTTCTTGATTCTGACGGAGTGTGTCTGCATGATGCCAGCTCGCCGGCTGCCCACACACTCATCGATATCGAAGTCTAACATTTAGCCGGTGAGAGTCATGGAGGGAGAGTGTGGGCTTCAGTACGGATGTCTGTGGTGCAACGTGACGGTGTGGGCTTCACATGTTCCATGCTTTGATGTGGGATAAGATGCCCTTTGACTGGGTGAAGCTGCTCACACAAAATAATGTTTTGTTTAGGATTGTTGAGCATGCTCACCCTGATTATGCAGAACTCTGCTCCATCACTTCACTAAGCATCATTGCACTCACCTGCACTTTTATCGTACTTAACGGACATGTTATTTGCACTATTCATATTTGCACAATATACTACTGTTTGCACATACAACCTGCATTTGTTGCCTCTGTTAAATATTTATGACATGTTTAACGTCTGTTCATCATCTGTATATAGTAGTTTATAGCATCACTCAATGTACTTTTTGTATATAATATAGCACATTTTTGCACTTCTGGTTAGACACTAACTGCATTTCATTGGCTTGTAGCTGTACTCTGCACAATGACAATAAAGTTGAATCTAATCAAATAAAATCTAATCTAATTATCTTTAAAAGAGAATTGTACAGATTTAGCATTTCATTTCTATAACACTGTCAAAGTCACAACGGACTAGGGATGGGAATCGAGAACCGGTTCCTGGTCGTCTGAGTCCTTGTAATTGCGTGCCAGGTGACTGTCAATTCCTCTTCTCGATTTCTTCCGACAGATGCACACGCGCAATGACGTAACGGCATAATCACGCTGTATCATGTTTCCGTTTTTTTCCGGGGCTGGAGAGAAAAAAAACCATTCAAAAGCGGCGCGCTAATAAAACCTGTAAGTACTCTTTTTCCACCCAACAATGAATCATGAATCGATAAGAAGTTTCGATAATGGAATCGGTATCAATAGCGTCATATCAATTCCCATCCCTCTAATGGACAGTTTGGAAGAAAGAAAAAAAATTAAAAGCAATCAATATCGATGCTGCAGAATTAAAGATATCGTCTTTTGTATTCC
Source organism: Bovichtus diacanthus (assembly GCA_943590825.1). Classification (NCBI taxonomy): domain Eukaryota; kingdom Metazoa; phylum Chordata; class Actinopteri; order Perciformes; family Bovichtidae; genus Bovichtus; species Bovichtus diacanthus. The sequence goes on from CALSBV010012213.1 coordinate 3,698,096, forward strand.
GCACATTCTTAATCCTTGTCACCGACATTACCCACAATGCAACTCAACCGCCGACAATTTGGTTGGAGACTCCGGCGTGTTATGCTAGTAACGGCTAATGTAGCCCGGAGGCTGCAGCCGGGATGAGGAGGCTACAGAGGTCTCAACCCGCACAGATTTTTATACTTTTCTAACTTTTAGTCTTCAGCCCCAAACGACGCAGACTCAAGCGACGTTATCTTGATGTCATTCATCGGTCTTCACACAGCTTCCTCTGAAACCAGAAAAGGTGTTCTGCAAATGCTTCAACACGTGCAGTACTGTGAGCAGACTTGCTTTACTTGTGCGAAAGAGGAGTGAGCGCAACGCATTAAACGCTGCGATTTCTGTCGAATGTCTTGATTTAGTGGAGCACGTCACAATGTGTCTCAGATTGTTTTGGTTCGGACGACGGCTTGACTGCGGATGTCAAAGGTCACCGGGATGGACTGTGACTGACGGTGTTTGTATTTATTCCAGATGTAAAGAATGAATATTAACTCAGTTAAAGTGCCTTTTTTCTGAAATGTAACTTTTCAGAGAAGAAATAACACCTCTTCTTCCTCTTGCAAATGAAAAGCACACATGATAAGCAATAAAACACATCCTTCCTCAATTCACTGCTGATACAACTTTTCTTGGTCTGGTATGACCAGTAGCTTATGGTGGCTAATGTTAGCTAATGTTGGTAATATTTAGGAAGGCATGGTTGTGTAACTGATATTATCTTATTTTCTTGTGCTACTATTACACTATATGTTTTGGTATTTACCATTTTCTTCTCAATAGTCATTTGTGACAGATGATTGATGACACATAGTCTCACTTTAATATAACCATGCTTATTAAAATAGCCCGTTCCATCAAACCATCCACTGTTGTAATCCAAATATGTGTTAAAACTGGTTATATAGAGAATCTTAATTCAACACCAACCTATGATTTTTTTTTTTTTGTTAACTTCATCCATTTCCTTTTTATGCAAAAAATATGACATTTCTGTATAAAATCCTCCTGTCCTCAGCTTTGATTCTCTGGCGCCAAGTTGCTCTTTCTCTGTGTTTCACCTTAATGGTACTGGTGCACTTCACTTCTCCTCATAATTCATAAAGCCTGCCTTTATAAAGACCAAACTCATCTGAGGACAGGCTCACACACCACAGGCAGTCTCTGCCATTCATGCAAGCAGGATGGGACAACTGACCTAAAAAATAATAGACACTATACTGTATAAATAATCCAAGGTGCTGGTTGGCAATAATGCTCAGGTATTAATATTTCAGCTAAAAAATAAAAAAAAGACCTCCATATCTGTCTTGCCCTTTCCCATATTGCAGGCTGAGTCTTTAAAAGACAGATTGTTCTCTTTTCCAGCGTTTAATCAATGTGGACAATCAAACTGAAAATGCTTTCAGGCGATGTGATGTGAAAAGAGAATTTAGAGCATTATGGTTATCAGATAGAGGACATGAAACAGACACTTCTGGGCAATTACCCCAGTTAATGAGCGGCTTAGCAATCATTAATTCATATTTATGTACTGAGGGACTGTATACAGTAGGTTTCTGTGGAGGCAAACTTTCCCTTGATGCTTATGCAAATTGACTTACTCACCATCCTCCATCAGTATCCTTGGATACCAGTTATTTATTCATTTTGGTCTCCCTCATTGCAGAGCCGCCGTCTTTCAGAGCAGGTGATGATCATGTGTCTCATGGCTCGGGGTCGGCAGTATCTGCTGTTCAATCTGGCACACAGACACACAGACACAGACACACACACACACACACACACACGCACACACGCACGCACGCACGCACGCACAGAAAGACACTAATGGGAGTCTACCCTCAACAGCATGCAGAATTGAATTTCACGGTGTGGTGAGATGTGAACAATTTATCTGTTAGCCGGAGTTCAGTTGGTCAGGAGGGTTCAATACAAGGCCTCACATCAAAGGTGATGTTTATTCACAGACAACAGGCAAAACTCCCTGCCCTCTCTCTTGTTTCAAAGAGAACATCTGGTCCTGCGCACATCTGAGTCATTAGGGGTGGCCATGCTTGCTACAACTGTGAAACTGGAGTATTTGATTGTTTGAAAGCCTTCCAGATTTTGGATGCACTGCGTAAATAAATGATCTCGGTCTGTGTTGTTTTCAAAAGAAGAAATTAGAATGGCATCATTGATCGTATTGGTAAGTCAAAGGAATGGGCCTCATGCAGAACATTTCTCTAAATTATTATATTTATATATTATATAATACTATAGTTTCTCTTAATTTTTTTTTTTTTTTTTAGAGAAACAAATAAACAAAGTCAACTCCAGATGCTCTGCTCTTACCCAAGTGTGCTGAATGATGAATCACCCTTAATCCTAAATAAGAGGCGGGTGGCCGATTGTTTATTATTAGCATAGGTGAACACTATATACTAACACTAATACTCTGGCACATGCCCAGGAATTTTAAAGAATTTAACACGAATTTAGCAGTAAAATTAAATACTGTTAGATAAGCTTAAAAAAAGTAAACATGTGATATTCCAGTGTCAGTACTGGTGTTACAGGAAAATCAAAAAGCGTCAAAGAGCAGCATGTAAACTATTCAGAAGATTAACAAGCGCAATCTTGTCCTCCGAGGGTTTTTATAATCTCAATTGGGATCAATGGACGACAGTATTTCTTTAGCCCGCAAATTTAACAACCCAATCATTAGAATGACTCCAAAACATATAATAATCTAAATCTGATTATATGATAGTCATGTTTCTTTTACGTTCCTGGAATTTAAAAACGACCTTTCCTTGCGTTGGACAAACAATTTGTGGGCCGTGAAAGCAACATTTTTGTGTAAAAAGGTTCTCTGAACAAAAAGAAGAGCAACATAAGAAAACATTGGTCCATCGCAGCAATCAATGGGTTCCAACCAAATAAGAACACATGATGTACAGGAACAAAAACAAGGGGACATTTGTTTGTGTATTGCTTCCTGCATGAGGCACAATGAGTCAGTCTGGTCACACAGTCATCACGCCCCGCAGGAAGCTCAGGCCATCATGTTCAAAACTGCTGTGCACCAAAAGCCAACAGTTTGTCACCATTCATGTGCTGCCGAAGCCTCAACTTTCAGGAGACATCCGCCAGGACCTATTCACTCAGACAGAATAGTCTGGATCAAAATGTTTGTTTTTCGGGAAGCTCGGTCCGCATTTGGGGATCCAGATACAGTAACTTAAAGCAACATCCCAACGGAGATCTCACGCCAGCTTTATAATAACCTCCCACTCAACGAGCGTCAGTGACTCATGAAAAACTGTCTGACATTGGTTCTACTCCATTCCTCCGCCTCATCTGACATCTCTGTGGAGAGAAACTCTCACGGCACGTGTTGAATAAAAGAATAAAAAGCTAAAACTCTCACGTCACAACAAAATGAAGCGCCCTCTGCTTCATCTTTGATCTCCCTCTTTCGTCTCTGTGGCGCTCAGTTGGCAGCTAACAGGAGGGTGCCAACGACTGCAGCACCACTTCCATGTTTCTGCGCTTGTCTTCCTCTGTGATGGACTACAGATGGTACAGGTGCATGCTGGTATAAGGAGTCTACTCTATCTTGCTGTCTGGAAATGACAATGCTTAAATATGTATGTATGTATGTAGTGGCTGAAATATATTGTAGCTGTATGTTTTTATCTAATAAATAACACAGTTTGGGTTATATTTTTCATTAATTGTGCTGACTTTTTTTATTTGTAATACAAGATAATTACTGCAGAGTTAATGCATCATCACAGAGAAAACAAAACTATGTTTAATGTTTGCATGCGGCCTGTAAGAAATTTGTTTAGTAATGTCGGACGTTGTTTGCCAATGTGAAAGTAACAGTCAGAAGATCCCCTTCTCAGACAAAACCACAAAAACAGGAAGAGACAAGTTTATTGTTAGACATTAAACTCTTCCTCTGGTTTAGCTTCATTTCGGTTACGCAGACTGCACAGAGCATATATCATATATTATCATACTAATATTTAATAATGGAGGAGGAGGACACGACTAACTAACTGTAAGCATGCACACAGCTATGCTAAGTAATGGTATTATTAGCTACTAGCATTGTAGTTCTCTATATGGCAAAAACTATCTATTTCTTCCAAAGTTGTGTTTTAAAGGTAACTTTTCATATGGTTTGCAATAGAAGTAAAGCTAATTCTGAAGCACTTTGGTGTCTCATTGCATCTTTAAAGGAATACTTTGCCCACGAAATGATAATTTGTGCATGAATTACTCTGTGTTACCTTCAATTCTTGAAGAAAAGGTTAGTTTCACTACTTCCTAAACACATGCATTTTTGCTAAAAACCTTACTATTTAAAACACACATGCAGTCTCACGCTTGCGCAGGTGCTCGGGGTTAAGGGGTTGCGAATACTGTTTGTGCGAAGAGGCACGGAGGCATGAGAGAAAAGCAAATTTTTCTCCAAGAATTCAATGTAACATGTGGCGAGCGATTGATGTACAAACACTCACTTTGTGGGTTAAGCGTTTCCTTAAGCTACTCAAAGCGCAAGTATCTTCTTGAGCTCATTTGACCAAACAACCTGTTCAAATATTAATAACGTCATCATCTGAACTGCTCTGGCTCTGGCTCTCACTGTCCCCAAATACACTCACGTAACCTGATTATAAAAGGGCACCAGGTTCTTCCCAACCTGATTCTGCCCTAAATTTGGCTGCAACACAAACTGTGGTTGAGGATTGAACGGCAGCATGTGGCCTTCAGCTCGTTTACGCTGATCCAGTGCCCCGGTGGCCAGCACTGGTGTGGGTACAAGACCACCAGACAATAGACACTCTGTCCCACCCACACACACACACACACACACACACACACACACACAGACACACACACACACACACACACACAGAGTACATAGAGTGACAATTTAGCCATGGCTCATTTAATCGTGCCCTTTCGTCAGGGCAACGACCCTGAAGTAAGGGTCCCTAACGGGAGTTTTCACCACACCAAATTCTAACTGAATGACAAGGACCGAGAGGTAAGAGGTAACACACACACACACACAGACACACAGCAGCTAACAGCAGTTACCGAACCTATTATCATGAACGTTTCACAAATGTCACCTCGTTTATGCCCATGGTTGCTCAGCCCTGTGTGGTTTTACAGTAAATATAAACAGCCTCACACTCACGCTGCCTCTAACCACGAATAAAGTGCATTTCTTTCCCTCTCTGCTGCACAGTAGCAAGTGATGCTCGGCAGTCACCCACACAGTTCGCAAAAATACCCCGCTGCACGTCCATATTCACCATGATTCACTTTCACACCGTGTGGACAGAAAAAAGTCACTCTGCTACCGAAACAATGTCAAACATGATACAACTCTGCACCACACACACACACACACACACACATAGAGTGATGCCCCCTCCTCTTATTGCCAGCAGGCTAGTGGTAGATGTTAGTCAAAGGGGGAGGGGGTGTTGTGAGGACATGCTGAATGTGTATGTGTGGTGGGGGTCTTTGTGAGAGAGTGTGGTAGGCGGAGAAGGGGAGAGGGAGGGGGACATGGCGTTCTATTTCTCATAGACCAACAGCTGCTGTCTTTAGTGCAGAGAGAGAGAGAGAGAGAGAGAGAGAGAGAGAGAGAGAGAGAGGAAGAGGGAGGGCGGTGTGGCGTGAGGCAGTGCGTGTGCTCAGTGTTTAGGTGAATCCACAGCCCTCTGGCTCACAAGGATAAAGGAGCCTCTCCAAGGAAGACAGAGAAAAGCAACACAAGGACTTTTTATCCTCTCTTTTTTTTGGCGTCCTCTGTCTTCTCGCTTCATTCCCTCACGAGCCACCAGCGGCTGGTTTGTCTCTTTTTTTTTTTGGTCTCTTTTGTTCCCTGCATCCATCTGTGTTTCACCCTCGGTCCAGAGAGAAGGAAGGAAGAGCAGAGTCAGAGGCATCATCCTCCCCTCCTGAACGCCCAGCCGGTAAGCTAAGGCAACGCTCTCTTCCTTTTTTTTCTTTCAAAATCGCTCGATCCGTTCAGTGTGAAGGGGCCTTACAGTCCCACCCTTCACCTAAAAGAGAGGCTGCGAGCTTGGCTTTGCTGGAGAGGGAGGCTGAGGCTGGAGGATGGATGTGGGTTAGACTCTAGACTGGTGGCTGACTGGTGCTTGGTTTTTGCAAGGGTGGTTTTGTCGGAGGGAATGGCGCTCGTGCCTGTGGGTAGGAGGACTGGATGTGGAGGACTAGCGTGGGTCAGGATCCCGGGGGCAGGGAGGGAGCGTTAATTTTGGCCCGACCCCCGAGTGGCTGGTCAACTGGGGCTTGTCCTCTTTCACTGCAGTGCTTAGCCAGAGCGGTACGGTCACTGCCACACACACACACACACACACACACACACACACACACACACACACACACACACACACACGCACACACACC
>CALSBV010012213.1:3704666-3747422 GCA_943590825.1 Bovichtus diacanthus
CACACACACACACACACACACACACACACACACACACACACACACACACACACACACACACACACACACACACACACACACACACACACACACACACACACACACCTCAGCAAAGACCCATTCTTCCTCTGTGTATTAGCAGGAATCCATCGTGGTGGATGGTGATTTTGGTCACAGGACGTATGTGACCTAGAAGCATCACCGCACATGCATTGTACATCACACCGATGCACTGGAGTGTTCTGGGAACAATGTGGGTAGATTGCATGTCAAACTCGCCTTTTCAGCTCCATTATCACACGAGCATTATAGCAGGAATTGTTAGCATCACTGCAAAAGGCGTCCGGTTTTAATACAGTGAGGTAGGTGTTTGAGGTGTGTGTGCTTGTGCGAGCCGTCTCTGCAAACAGCCTGCTAAAAACAATAGCCCCAGATTGCACTGCTGATCAGAAGGGGTGGGTGCATGCGACTAGAGTGGAAAACAGGGAGGAGGGAAGGAAGGAGGGAGGGAGGGAGGTAAAAAAAAAAAAAGCTGAATGAAGGGATGAATGAATGAGGGTTAAGGCTTTTCAGGAGTGTTTCGTTCTTTTCAAACGTGACACATTTCGGGTGGAGGAAAGGGTGTACATGCGGTTGTTAGACGAAGCGGGAGAGTGGAGAGGGTGAAGCTACCGTGTGACTCTGCAGGTCTTCTTTGTGTGCGTGGAGGGGGGGGGGTGAGGGAGCGATGCTGTGGATGGAGAGATGGATTAATAGTAAGGTAGAAAGAGAGAAAGCATGAGGAAGTACTGTGGGTGTTTGAGTGTGCATGGCGGGTGGAGAAACAGACAGGAGAGGTGTGTAATTGAAAGATCTGGTCCCTGTCTATCCCTCGGTAATCTACTGACTCTGGTTATAATCCATACGAGTAGATTAAATGATGATTTACTGCCATGTCGACTTTCATGACACACACACACACACACACACACACACAATGTTATTTTAAAATATGACTCACAAACAATATGCAGTTATGCCTTATCCCCTCTTTTTGTGCAGCCTCCATATACTTATTCATCTATGTGCATATACAGTATATATGCACACACATATATACAGGTATACATACATACAATTGTTTTTCACATTTATCAATACACATGGAGAAGTTTGCCAAATGTTCCCATATGTATGTAAATATGTATATCCATATATAGACAAACATGTTGTACGCATACCTGTTCTTCTCATAAATGATATATATTACTGAATATTATAATCATAATACTCATTTGGTTCTTTTAAAAGAATGTGTCTCCTATTGTGTTTTCTGTCTGTCTGTGTTTTTGTTTATGCTTCTGCCTGCCCTGGCCAAGTCTCCCCTGGAAAATTAATTATGTTTCTCCAAGGGACTGCGCTGGTTAAATAAATCATAAATCTTGTCTATATGTATCCATAAATAGATAAAAAATATGTTTGATGCTTGTCATGATTTATTAGTGTCATGTGAAACGTGTTTACGTACAAGCGAGTGATATAAAGGTTTCGCTTACACCGTAGGGTCATGAATCAAAATATGCAGATTGTAGCTTTTACTTGTATGGATAAGATGCACTGAAACAGCTAATGTGTGTGTGCTCTGAGTGTGTTAATCAATGTGTGTGTAGGGTTTTTTTTTCTTTTTTTTTTTCTTCGGTCTAAGATGGAACGGAGGCTTCGATGGTATTTACTCTGCTGTTGCTAGGACACTCCCTTTGAACATTTCAACCGAGCCTTTTCATTGGCCTGGCCGCGATGATGCAAGATTCCCTCATCCCAAATCTTTCCTGAGCGCCCATAGAAACATGCCGTCTGCATTTCCTCCTCTCTCCTCGCTCCTTCTCTGTCACTCTTTGTCTCACACCTCCTCTTCTCTCCTCTTTCTTTTTCTGTCCGTCAGTATCGCTCCTTGTGCACTCTCTCTCTCTCTCTCTCTCTCTCTATCTCTCTCTTTTTCTCTCTCTCTCTCTCTCTCTCTCTCTTTATTCATCTCTCTCGCTCATTAACTCATTAATTCATCCTCCGCTCTCAATATTTATTTCCGAGCCCTTCGGATCAGTCTCATCACGTCGGTATATTCTGTCACTTCCTTCACCCTCAACTGATCAAAAATGCTCAGCGCAAAATGGTGTTGACAGCATGTGGCGGTGTCTTCCAGCGCTGCACAATCACCCTGCCTTGACGTCTCGCAGAAGATTTAATGCTCTCACAATGTCCTATTTCCTCCGTCCATACGAGGTGCGCTATCTTATTAGGTAGCCTTAGCATGTGTCAGGATTATCAGGTTCGACAAGGCAGAAGACAGCGATGGGGTTGGTTGGGGTGTCACGGTGGAGGAGGCTCTCTTTATATTTCTCTTCACCTTATGTATTACAGTCTTTTTTTTCTCCTCGACAATATGAACAGTTATTCATGGCATAACCGCAATTACCCCCGAGTTCACAGCTACACAATGTAGTCCCATGATGACATGTATTTCACACTACAGATGTGTGTAATGTTATGGCTCCCGCATGTCGGTTATTACATGCCGTGGGACTGGCAGTAGAGGATGGGGGTATGTAAGGTTAGAAGGATAATGTCTGCCTTGTTTGTCGCTTTCTCACTGTATTTTTTCACCTTCGAAGCACTTTCAACATCAGGTGTAATAATGTGTAATGATCCCCCCCCCAGCCTTCACTGAACTCGACATGGCTGAGGTCGCAGAATAACCCCCGACCGACATGTCTCTGGATAAGGCGGATGAGTGACACGTGCAACGACAGGGAAATGTGCGCAGCTACTCCAAAGTGTCACGGTTCATGCCTGAAAAAGTGTTTTTGTCAAAACATTTAGACACTGAATAGATGCTAATAGGACAGCCTGAAAGAGCATTACAAATCCTGTGAAGCAAGTTAAAGACAAGAGGAAACCTGCATCGTGTGCTGAAGCCGGGGTGTGAATATCTTCCTTAGGAGTTCAAACCACTTTTTACGGCAGTAAATTTGACCATGCCATGATTATATTTTGAGAGGAAATTAGTGTTTTTTCGTAAACGCAAACCATCCTTGAACATGGTGTATGATCCAATGGTGGATTATTGCTCTTTTTTATTTAGCAAAGCTTATCAAACGGACTTCCAGTGATGTGTTGTGACGCCAGAAACAAGTTGTTGGACAACCATGTCCAACATTCAATCCTTTGATTAAAATACAACATCATCCATATGTTTGTCCGTGTGGCCAAACTGATTTCCTCAAAAATGCCTGACAATCCACATTTAATCTAAACACTCCTAATCTTGTTGACTGGCCGACCCATCTGTCCAGCAGTAACATCTGTCACTCAAACATCTGGCACTCGAGCTTTCATCCTTGCTGTTGATGGTCCTTTTGTTTTCATTGGAGTTTAGAGGTCGGAAGAGACTAATATAGTAACCACGGTTGAAATAATTTGAATTTTAATATGTGATCCGTCTCCACCTGCCTGGTAATCCTGTGGTTTTTAAAGCAGTATTGTCATGAATCAGGGATTACTCCCTCAGAGCAGAGATGATCCTGTTAAAGGGGCACAGGGTGGCGTGACGGAGGGTCCTGATATAGCATGCAGTAGGTTATATCTATGCAAAAAGGTATATTCAGTGTTTCGTCAGAGAGCTGCGGACAAAATAAATATATGGGATGTTGTCTATGCAAAAAATGCTGTCCTACAATCTTAGGTTGTTTTAAAACAAGAGTGCGACATTTGGGGAAATGTGCTAATTCCCTTTCTTGCTGAAAGTTAAATGAAAAGATCAATAGGCTACCAGTCACACGTCGGTCAGTTAAATATAAGGCTTCAGTCAGCAGCCATTTAGTACACCTTAACATAAAGACTGGAAACAGGGGAAACACCTCGCCTTAAAGCTCACTCAGTAACAAGATATAATGTGTTAATCTGTACCACATCGTAAGAGTACAAACAACAAGTTGTGGTTTTAGGAGGGAATTACATGTATTTGGCAAACTATTTCCTGAAGTCTCTGCTTGTTGCCTGGCAACCTCAAGGTGACCAGAAAACTTTGACACTTTATTTTTTGCACGGAATAAACAAGCCCGTTATAATGTGTTGCTGACAGAGATTTTGAGGTGCTGGTAGGTGGATTTTGTTACTTTTGGACAGAGCCAGACTAGCTGTTCCCCTGCGTTCTGTCTTCATGCTAAGCTAATCAGCTGCTGGGTGTAGCTGCATAGCCCGTTTACTGTGGCATCGATCTTCTGTCCCAAAATGTTGCTTGGTAATGTCATCTGCTTCAGGAATTATCAGTATCTTGAACAAACAATCCTCCACAGTTGACTATAAAACACTTGATTCAAGGAAAGGCGGTTTAACAGAAATCTAAATTCTCTAACGCTCCATCGCACTTTTGAATAAGACTCTTTCATTTAACACGTGTCTGTGAAGTAACCCGCTGGACCAGTGAGAAAATGGATTTGGGAGACAGTGAGATTTAATTCACAGTGACAAGAGAGCCACGATCTGATAACTCTTTGATCACATTACTTAACTCTCGATGTTGGATGGCACTCGTGGAAACTATTGCAAAGTCTTATTAGTCTCTGTTATCTTCCTTGTTACGGCCGTCCTGCTGAAACTCTTTGAAATGTGTGATACTACATCTAGTAAGACACGGAGACGGGCCACAGTAGATCCTCTCGTCTAACCGGACCTGACTTGGCTTGTCAATCTCTCTCTTTCTATGGCAATAAGAAGAAGATGATGAATTTCTGGATGTAATCAGATTACTTCAGATCTGCTCTCTGAGGACTTCCTACAGTATCACGGCCTGTTGTCTGGTGATCAGATCAATTGCTGTCCACTAACGTCAATGAACAGCACAAATGCCCGCCCTCCGGTCATATTTAAGATCAATAACCCCAATTCAATGGGAAGGTGAAGCTGATTCCGGCCGATGGAAGGCTAAAGAGAGCAGAGCGGGACGAGAGGAAGAGAGACAGCGTTGCAATTAATGTGTAATAAGTGCAGAGGCAAATGATCTCCTAAGCAATGGTATCTCAATCAAGGCTCCAGCTCTCTTAATAAGTTCTGCTGGATGATATATCTGACTGTGTAGTTACTGAGGCTCGAGGTGAATAAACGTACATGAGAGAGGAACACTTTGACTCTCTGATATGAATGACACAGTGCATTTAGTGTAACAGTCATGGTGTTTGATGATGCTGCTGATCACAGTCTCTCTCTTAAATCCTCTTTTTGTTTAGTCGTCTGTTCGCTAACAGCCCGAAATGTATGATCTGATTCTCCAGTCATAGCTTAGTAACCTTAGTAACAAGGCACAGCAGGTCTATCAAGCTTCAGTAAAAACAATACTCGATATCCACGGAGTTATTTAGCCTGTCCAAAACCGAGGGAAAGTGTAAGGAATGGATTGAACCGTCAGTCCTTATCCTCAAAGCCTTTTGGTTTGTGAAGTTAAAAGTGAGGTATATTTTTGGAAAATACTGCCAATGAAGCATAAATATAACCAGCAGCGACTTCTGTGTTGCTCGTTCGAGTGTGTCTCTCTGTAAAATGAGCAAACAAACAGGGTTATGTCAGAGTGAAAAATGACTGTCTCGTCTTAAATTGTTCCCTGGTTACACTGTACTGTATGTAATAGTAGGACAAACTAGCTCTACCCCGCAGTACAAAAGCAATGCTGCTCCTTCACTTCCTTGTCTCAAACATGGATCAACTGGTGATGATGATGAGAAGCCGGCTTTTGTCTACGTCTGTAAGAAATCAATGTTGTTTTTAAAAATGACCAAAAATGACGACTGACGACGGTTTATCATCGTAAACGTCTTGTGTCGGGCAAGAACAGAAAGCTTGACAAGCATAGCAACAGTAACCAAGGAGGGTGGGGCTTAGTGAACGGCCAATTCTCACTTCATTATCATCCCTCTATGTACGTATAGTCTTAGAAGGTTGCTATCTGTGTGTGTGTGTGTGTGTGTGTGTGTGTGTGTGTGTGTGTGTGTGTCTCCACATGTGTGTATGCCAGATCTGCCGTGGGCACACTGGGGTGCTGGCAACCATGCATGTGTTTAGTGTTTGATCAGGGTTGTGAGACGATACACATTCTTTTTCCCTTTCTGTGCACTCAAACACACACACACACACACACACACACACACACACACAAGCTCACTAATTAGTTCAGCTTGAGCCAGGATTCATCTACTGTATGTGTTCTTTTTTGGCATCAAACAACAACAAAAGGAGAGGCATGTAAATCAGAAATAAAATCACTGGACAGAAATAAACCACAAAAAGCAGCCAAGATCTCACACTTTCACACAAGGGATCCACAAAAACGTCCCAAAAGCGACTTCTTTTTCCAAAGTTCATTCTCATCCTGTTCCATCAATTCTTTTTCTTTCTCTGCGTCAGCTTGAGCCCATACATTACCTCCCAGCCAATTTCCTATATTTAAGAGCTGCTGCTGCTATTCTGCCCCTCCCAGTGGGACCGGGAATAGTGTAACACTGCATCCTCTGCCATGTAAGACACACTGCTGCAGTGCCATGGAGCATCGTCTCCGTCAAGGACACGCCAGCTCTACCCGGTATGTAGAGGGTCGACTACTTCGACACAAAGAGCTGTATATAGATTCTAGGTCACGCTGATGTCAGAGGTCAACCCGTTCATTCATCCTCTGTGGTCATGTGCTGCCGCAGGCTGTGTCCCAGTTCCACTCTATGTAGTAGTATACAGTATGTACGACATGATAATATTCACAAGAATACGGTACCTTATCTTTAAGTTTCAGTCTTCAGTTTGTTCATGTTAGCTGCTCTCTGTTCGGGTTGTTATTTTGCAGTAGTGAGTGATGTACCTGTCAAGCTAACATTATTTTCAGTCCGCTGTGATATCGGGTGCCAGGAGCAGTTAACTATAACTAATACTGTACACACTGTAGACTTATGCCAATTCAAGAGTTGTTATTTTAACATGTCCGCTTGTGACAACCGGTGCAGCTGCGTTGACCTTGTCCATGCGCGTTGTCATCTTTGCGGCAATTATTCTGTAATAAATTTTGAGGCTCTGGCGGAGGAAGATGAAGTCGTCATTCTGGGTCCCGCGTACAAAGCTCTGATTGGATCACGGCTGTTTCCACCGGGGGAAATCAGAAGTCAACGTGCACAACACCAAAACTTTTGGAAATGCTGAAAAATCTGAGATGATCTGAAGTGATTTCGAGGTCTACCAGATCTTTTTTTATTTATCAAGGTCAATCTGGAGCTTTCTATTCTATTTCTCTTGTGATAAATTAGTGCACATTTTACAGGCATCTTTCCAGTGTGTACAAGCTACAGTCTTAGAACCTACTAAGAATGTGTAAGTAGGGTGGCTTGGAGTTTTAGATTCATACCACAACGTGATCCTGCCTGGGAAACTTTGCTGTCATACCCTTCCCTCTCGTGCCAAATTTGATTTATGTGCCTGTACTATCAGTATTTGTTCAATAAGGATGAAGAAAGCCAAACAAATCTTTAAAAAAAATAAAAATAAAGTCCTTAGTATGGAGATGACACACAGCTACAGAGCAACAGAAAGGAACTGAATGAGAGCGGAGGAGTAGGAATTTAGATTCCTGACTGCTACAGGAACAAAACATATAATTGTGTTAGAGAAGAGGAAAAATGGCTGACGCGCAGGCCGGCAGGGAAGAAGGCGGGGAAGTGGACCGACAGAAAGACAGGCAGACAGACAGACAATGGACTGAAAGAGTGAAGGAGAGTTGAAGGAGAATCACAAAACAGATGAGTTCAAACTGCCTTTATGTACACACACACACACACACACGCACACACGCACACACGCACACACACGCACACACGCACACACGCAGTACAATTCATAGCCAATCAAATCAATACAACTTTTTGACTCAAAATGTATTTTTATCCCAATGAAATTAGCTTCATATGTAAACACACACACTGCTCTGACCCATATAAAGCAGTGTGCACGCAGTCCATCGGGGACCAGAGTGGCTGGCTGTACAGACAAATATCGCTGCATCTCTTTGTTTACAGATAGCGGGGGGTCAGGGAAGGACAAGGAAAGGGGGGGTGCAACAAAATGATGCGTTATACACACATCACAAGCCCTCGCGCGAGTGCGTGTAGACCCCTAAATTCCTATAGCGCTCCCTTTGACAGCAGCTAATTGGCATCCTATATCACAAAATAAAGATAACAAGAGCTCACTGTACATCTATTCATCCTGCCAAAGCACAGAGAGGAAGCTGCTCTTAAAACTGCAATTGAAAGCTGTGATTTTTCCAACTGCTTTTCCCGAGCAAAAAAACGCTTCCCTGAGTCAAATTGTGTTAATTGAATATTAATGACTACGTTAAATATAAGACATGTATTAATCTCTGCGGGGGAGAAAAGAAAGACATTGGATTTGTTTGACCAGGAGTCTCTCATGGTAGACAGTTTGAAAAACAGGATACTGTTCAAACCAATGCAAATAATGCATACAAACCTTCATTATATCTACACAACAGAGACATTAGAGCTCGTTTTTTTTTTTTTGCCACTTCTAAGCCTCGCTGCTCCAGTTCTTTATTTCAACCAAAAAATAAAATGATCACACTGCATGTTACACGATGAAAATGGATTCAAGTACGGCCTGAACATGCCATACCCTATCGCTCTGACATTTTATCCTGTCTCTCACTCTATCCACTCCTTTTTCTTTGTCAGCCTCGCAGCTCAGAATCACAATGCTCATTTGCAATCGCCCTTCATGAGGCACTGCTCTGGACTCAGCCAGTGTGTGCGCGTGTGTGTGTGTGTGTGTGTGTGTTTGACAGTGAGAGAAGGGGGAGGGGCGATGCTGAAGAATCATAACCTCCTCCTTCCATTTCCATCTCTCCCTTGCTCTCTGACGCTCCATCCTTCGCTCTGACGCTCACCCACCCCTTTTATTCTCCTTCCCTCCTCACCTCAGCAAAGGACGGCAGTATCTATAATTGTGTATGAATGTGTGTCAGTGTGTGTGTGTGTACGCGCGTTTTGTAGGCCTGAGGCAAATTGACTGTAGCATTTCATCGGTGGTTAATCTTCAGCGACGGTCTTGCTGGGTTTGACACTGCCACCTCCCATTATACTCCTGAAACTAGCTATTTGTCAATTCTCCTTTCTTGTCCTCTCCCTTTCTCTCCTCTCCTCTCCTCTCCTTTCCACTCCTGTCTTCTCCCCTCCTCTCCTCTCCTCTCTTTTACTTTCCTTTCCTCTCCTCTCCTCTCCTCTCCTCTCCTCTCCTGTCTTCTCCTCTTCTCTTCTCTTCTCTTCTCCTTTCCTTGCTTTCCCTTCCCTTCCCTTCTCCTCTCCTCTCCTCTCCTCTCCTCTCCTCTCCTCTCCTCCCCTCTCCTCTCCTCTCCTCTCCTGTCTGTCTCATTTCTCTCGTATCCTATCCTCCCACAAAACTGACCTCCAGTATAAGATCACTACCACCACCGTCAGCATGATGCTACTCACAGCAAAGTATACTAACACTGTACATTATATAATTCACTTTTTCTCCAAACAAACAAAACAGAGGCTTAACTGAGTTTAGGTGGGTGTTTAGTTCACTCTACATCCTCCTCACTTCCCCTCCTGTCTCTCAAAACACACGTACGAGCCGGTAATTTATCCGCAGCCGCCTGCACTCATCGCTACCTTTAGGGAGAATGTGCCGAACAAAGAAGGAAAGGATAGAGGGAGGATTGTAAAAGACACACGGTGTGCGGTGAGAAGATGAGTGAATGAACGCCTGTATAAGAGAGGGGCTTTGAGTGAGCACGGGGCGGAGAGAGGGGTGCGTTGAGAGAGCGGGCGAAAGGTTGAGAAAGAGTGGAAGAGATAGAGAGTGAGAAGGACCTGTTCTGTGAGCAGAACTAATATGAACTCAGTACCACACACTCTCAACTGAACAGACAGATATCGGCATACAATGACTTTGTGATTTCTTTCTCTCTCCCCCCCCCTCCCCCCCTCAGACCCTTAGACTCTCTCACCATCTCTTTCTGAAGTCGCTGAAAAAGCAAATATATATATATGTATATATATATATATATACATATATATATATATATATATCTGTCCCGGACTTCTCTCTCAGTGTCTGCTGACTGGAGACTGCAGAGTAGTCTAATATTTGATTAGCAGGACACTGATTCATGATGGGGCTCATGAAGTGGCAGCTACCGCCAACAGCAAAGTCTTCCAGGAATCTGATTGATTAGTTTTGACTTTAAATACTTCAAACAGACACAAAATGTATATATATATATATACATATATATATATCAACACTGTATTCACACAGACTGGTGACAATTTAAAGGAAAAAACTCACTAAATGTATGTAGAAACAACAGATTCATACGTGGAAGTGTTGATGATATGAATCATATGTAATGGACGTTAAAGCCACCAGGACCTCACAGGAACGTACAATTCATTCATTCATTTATTTACTCATGTGCACTCACCCTTGTTGTTGCACGGTCCCTTTGCTGGTGTAACTCTGCAGGTTTCCCTGTTGTGGGACTAATGAAGGACTAAAAATGATCTTATCTTATCTTAACTTGGACACCTATCACAGCTACGATAGATGTTGGCGTGATGTGTCATTTCCATCATCAAATCACCAAATGAGGCCATATATTTGAGAAGGATCATGTTCAGTCCCACAGACTTAGAGAATCTTTGCAAAGCATCATTGAAGATGGTTAAATTCACATGTTGAGTGTGAGAGAGTAGTTCTTTGAAATAATATAAAGGTAATAAAAGACAATAGATTCAAATAATAAAACCAGGTATAATCAAATCAGATGATAAATGATCAAAAGGCAAAATCTTATCTTAATCCCAAATAAAAACACATGATAGAAACTTTTTTCCCCCTATAATCATCATGGCTGTTTGAGTACAATGTGCGAGTTTAGACCTTAACTGTGTATGCCATATCGAATTACAATCTAAAATTGTGTTGTCAATGTGGACACCAATGTATTTATATGAAGAAACCTGAATCATGGCTACATTGTGAAGGACAAACACAATAAAAAAAAAGTATGTATGACTATATAGAGCATTAAACCAGCACGTGTATCAAAAAGACTATTTTACACATCCCACTATATTATTTAGTATCCTGTTTTGATTTGACTGTATTCTAATATATCAAAATGTAGTATAATTACAGCTTAATTGTGGCTGAGATGAACTACACTTGATCAAAGTGAATGCAGTTGCATCTCACACCCACATGCTGAATTACAAGTACAGAGACAGAAGTTGGAAGTTTGCGTGCGGATCACATTAAGCGGTGCTGAGAAAGCAAACAGGTGGCATGGAGCTCTAATGGCAAACTAAAGCACTCAACTAATTAACAGAATTGAAAAAAAGCAATCCATCACACTGTGTTGTCAGGGCCCTGAAGCTGGAGTAAAATTATATGTCTGCTCTCAATTTGATCCATTAATATTTATGACAAGAGCTGCAAGGAGCTGGTTCACATTAATGATACGCTGTACATAAAAAAACAACTAGGCTACTTCTCTGTGCTTCGAAACATGAGATTTCTGAATACCTTTCAGTGGTTACATATGAGACTCATATGCACACAGTTTAGTGACCAATTCATTCATGACAGTTTTAAAGGCCAACAAGTGGACTCAGGTAGAAAGATGTAGTTTGCCATAACTCTGTCCACATGTGTTAAACTCAGTGTCTTAGTTCAAGTCGTCACCTCTCTTGACCTCAGCTTCCTGTAAATGGACTGCATTTATATAGTGCTTTTCCAATCTTTGCGATCACTCAAAGCGCTTTACAACACATGAGCATTCACCCATTCACAGACATTCACACACACTGTTGGCCATGCCATCGGGAGCAATTTGGGGTTCAGTATCTTGCTCAAGGACACTTCGACATGCTGACCGCAGAGGCCGGGGATTGAACCACCAACCCTCTGATGAGTGGATGACCACTCCACCTCCTGAGCCACAGCCGTCCTGTGTGGTACTTGACCTTTGCCCTTTCCCTGAAAGGAGAGATCAATAGGCATTAGGCAATTTACTTTAAGGGAACACAAAGTTAAAAAAAAAAAAAAACATACCCTCCTTGGCGGAGGTAATAAAAGTCCGTATTTAAGGTTAAAGGACATGTGATTCCAGGAGTGAACGGTCTAGTTTACAACCCTTCAAGTAGGAAAGTCAATGCTTTGGGGTCCAACACACTCTGGAGATTAAGGAGAGTAAAGTATTCATCCATCCATATACCCATCCAGCCGTCCAATCCACCTGATTGCTAACACTGAACAGTACCCGACTGTGTGTTGCCATGAGAATAAGAGGCTGTGTTTCCTTGGCAACTATTCTTCAAAGGCCCCCGCCTCTCTCCTGTCTGCACTCTCTCTTGATGAGATTCGATGATGCAAGGGCAGCGGCAGTCGTGTTAATAGTTACAGCAGTAAGACAGCGCTGGAGCTTTGAGAGATGCACAAGGACTGAGATAAGCTTAACGAGCTAAATCCATTACCGAAATGTTAAAAATGGGAAAGAAAGAAAGACCTTCTAATTTCTCAGATTAGACTGATTTAGGTTTTGGAAGTAAAATGCTGCTAATTTTGGATTGAAGCTATACATCATTTGTTTCTGACTGTAATCCATGAGTGCGTACTGCTGTGTAGAATGCTCTCGCTCCATTGGGACTATCATGGGACACTTAAAGCAGCTATAATCTTTTTTTTTTATAATAATAATAATATATATAATTACTACATCTAATCTGAAAGGGGTCGCTTGTTGTGAAACACTCACAGAGAATTAACATCACACAGTTCCTCTCAGCGCTGCTAAATTTACTGCTAAATTTTACTCATCACCAAAAAGATCATACTGCTGTTTTGGTTTGGTTTTTATTATTTTCTACACTCTTCACCCATGTCACGCAGCTGTTTACAGTGAAAAAGCTCCAGAGAACCACTGTGCACCACCTGCCCGGCACCAAACAGCAGAAAGATTTAGCGGATAGCTAGTGAACATAGTGAAGCGTTTAGCAGCTAAAGTGACAGATGTTTTTCAGAGGACTTAGTGGAGACCAAAACAAAGCTAAAAGGAGAGTTAATATTGGATTTACATTCATTGGGTGGACACAGACATAACTTCAAATGTATGCTAACGTTGCTCCGTATCTACGAGATGTGTAGGCTTATTAGGCTATGCTAACATGCTCAACATGCTCATCAATGTAGGTGATGATATGTTAGATTTGTTTCTGCTGTCCCCCGGTGGTGAGAAAAAACGGTTATGGCAGGTTTAAAGTACAGAATAGTACATTTCTAGATGTAGCAGGTTACATCTGGGTGGATCCAGTTTCACTGCAAATCTAGCGAGGTAAAATTACATCCTCACCTAAAGCACCAGTGAAGGAAAACTAGCACATCATCCTGTTTACGTAATTACTGTTTTATTTTCTGCTCTTATGTTAATTTGCCCTTTATGGCGCTTTCTTTGTCTGCTCTTTCCTTCGCTTGTGTTGACTCAATGCTTCTTAAAACCAAAATTCAGACTACATTACTGCTTCGCCTTTCCGACACTGATGTGCACATGATGTACATGATGTTGTACTTTATGTTAATTTCTCTTTCTCTCTCTCTGTCTGCCTGTCCGTCTCTTTGTCAGGTGGTGGGTGCTGATGCTGTAACCACCGTGTGGAGCTGACAAGCCCTGGTTGATGCAGTGAAGTGTTCCAGAGGGATAAACACAAGCGAAGGTAGGAAAGAAAATTGAGGAGTGAAAACAAAGCACGACAGCTGAAAAATAAGGACACGACAGAGAAACACCATATGGGCGAGTTGGAGAGAGGGATGGGCAATATGGGAATAAGGAAACAGAGATGGGTAGGGAGGAAAGATGGGAGCTGGGAGAGTACAGTCGCTGTATACAGCACAGCTGCTGCATGGGTTTGATTCACAGGCCACTGAATACCCAGTCAGCCTGCGTGTGACAGAAAGAGAGATCATTGCGGTTTAGAGACCTCGAGATGGTTTAAAGACACAGATGGAGAAAGGCAGTTCAGATGGTATTATTGATGAGTTACTAGTGGTTAGACTTGGCAAAGACGAGCGGTGCTGTTCAGTAAATCCACAGTGGTGAATCTCCTGGGCTGTAACAGGAGGAATCTTTCAGTAAGAGCTGAAAGGAGGCTTGGGAGGCCTCGCTCTGCCTGCTTGGCTCCCGGATCAGGACCAGGTTTGCTTTTCAGTCGCCATGTGGGGGCCGAGCCGCGTCTTTATTAAGACTCGAGGAGCCCCTCGGTTTGGTTTCTCTTGCCGGACTACAGATGAGAGCTGTGTGCTGCACAGTTGCATAAGACAAGCACTTTGCT
Organism: Bovichtus diacanthus; assembly: GCA_943590825.1. Lineage (NCBI taxonomy): Eukaryota > Metazoa > Chordata > Actinopteri > Perciformes > Bovichtidae > Bovichtus > Bovichtus diacanthus. The sequence continues at coordinate 3,719,102 of CALSBV010012213.1, forward strand.
CCACTTTCACGCTAGCTGACTGCGAACATTGTGTGCGTGTGTGTGTGTGTGTGTGTGTGTGTGTGTGTGTGTGTAAGAGAAACTGCAACCAGTGTCCACCAAACACACTTCCTAATTTACAGAATGCCAAGTCCTAGTGTCCAAACAATGAGGCTGTGATTCATCCAACGACTCTTAGGTAATGTAGATTATTGACGGCAGTTTAAGAGGAGACGTGTCGTTCTGCCACTTAGGTTTGTTTGCACCTCAGGGCCACCAGCGAGAACGAATGGCACCATGACAGAGATGTTCGGGGACAAGGCGAGGCCAGAGGAGCCGGGAGAGTGTGCGGCTGAGTAGCGAAATAGAGAAGTGAGGCAGAGAGGAGAGCTCGAGGGGATATTTTTTTGAGGAACTCATTCTGACGTCAGAAAACGAAAAAGAGAGGAGTTTTCTCTGTTTGCGTACGAGTTCAAAAGACACACATGAGAACGATACAGCCAGGGGGAAAAAGGCAGAAATGTAAAATAACGTTGAACATAACTGCATAACTTGTGCCCTTTATACCAACCAGCAGAGCATCTTCTTCTACCAACAGCATGAAAAACACAAAACAAAGAGCAGCATCTAGCCTGCAGACCAAATAGAGAGAAAACCACAAAGCCTTTAAATAGATGGCTGAAAAAGAGAAGTGTGAAGTGGACAGAGGCAGAGGGAGAAAGAGCGAGAGCAGAAGTTTACATCAGACTCGATGAAACCAGTGCCACCGTGGGACTGTAGTTATCGCTCTGAGCCGCGCTAACCTGGGATCTATGCCCACAGCAACGATTTCACCAAGCAGGAAGGACAAAGTCAGAGGAAACTGAGGGCTAAAGATAAAGGAAGAGGCAAATCACTTGTAGGAAAACAGGGTAAGAAGAGCGAGGCGTCGGTTGGTTTCTTGACTTCCTGTGTTTTTTTTAGGCTTGGTGAATTTTTCTTTGTGTTCTGCAATTAATCCAAAAGACTGATTGCGTGTTTAAAAGATTGATCCATCAGATCACTATTGTAAGACTGACCAGTGCGTGAGCAGAGCTGGATGCTTTTTTTTTCCCCCCACATCTTCTGCTGAGACGAGCAGACGATATCACCAGGCCAACAGTATCCTGGCAACCATCCGGCGAGCGCTGCTCTCAGGATGGACCACATGCTGCTGTAGACTCGGTGTACGTGTGTGTGTATGTGTGTGTACAGTGTGTACAGTGTGTGTGTACAGTGTGTACAGTGTGTACAGTGTACCTGTAACACACACCCATTCACGTGTCATGGATCTTTCGGTGCTTTATGTGAGGCTCGAGAATTGAATCCCCGCTTGATTTTCGCCTTTGCAATCACCTTGTCAGGCTGAAGATGTGAATCTTTTATTCATATATTCATAGCAGTCAGTGCAGCGTGTATCTTGGAGCAGGTGGTCTAAGAGTCCGGAGGAGATGGCGTGCGTTTTACACGTCTGGACTGATGCTCACAGGCTTCAGCAGTGACTCAGCATGTATAGCTCTCTTCCTCTGCCTCCCAACAGATTTGGTGGAGTGAATACAGCAGACGCAGTTCTCCTCTTGAAGAGCTACTTTGGAGAATGTCAGCGAGCGGTCTCAGCGAATGGAGAACCGTGTGACTCCATCCGCTCTCCGTCTGTACCTCAGTGCTGCATTGCAACACACGCTCTTGCTGAGTAACAGTGAAAAGGCCGGGCTTTTTTTTTTCTTTTTTTTTTCTGGGATGGTGGCATCTCGTAAACATGCTAATGCTGGCCATAAATCAGTCTTGCAGGGGGAAACTGATAGGCCTCCGCTGTGTGCTAACATAGCACATAAACACAGAGGGTACGGCAGAGGAAGTGAAACTTGGCAGCTTCTTACCTTCTGCTACCGAAGGGACGATTAAGAGGGGAGGCTTTCATACTCGCACAGCTGAGAGTCATTTTTGAATATTGGATTGCGCTTGGTTTTTGTGTTTTGTTTCGTTATGTGACACATGTGGCCTCTCAATCCTCTCCCTCTTTGATCCCTGAACATCCATTTATCCTTCAATTTCCTCTTTGAGTAGCTTTGAGGTATTCAATACTCTCTGATAATATCACATATATAGTCTGTATCAGCTTGTTCCAGCTCTTTATTGAAGTTTTACGATCAGCGAAATATTCAAACCCAGGTCTCCATATTTTTTATGGCTGCACCAGTCAATCAGATGGAATTATTCCAGATGTCTTTCAGATGCAATTCTACAATTCAGCCTGACCTGCTTGTTTAAACTTTAAAGTCTCCACTAATTACACTCCACTATATGTGGGCTTTAACTAGGTGTGGGTGGTCTGATACCTTAAGTATATAAACTACTCTTACTAATCTACTCAGTCCTGTTTTGAGTATAGATACTGGCATTAGGGCCGGGTGATAGTTCAGTATGATCAGTTATCGTCTTTCAATGGAATTGCATCATGACTAAATCACATACTGAGATATCGTCATACACAATTAGGTCCAAATTGATAATAACGAGCACATACTAATTAAAATTTCTCAGAAAATCTGATCAAACTCTGTCAAATCAAACTATTGTCTTAATCTGGTTACACTTTATGTGTGGAAATATTATTTGTTTTCTCTATATAATTTCACTTGAAACTGTTATGATCACTCTGCACTGAAGTCCTTAATTAAATGAGAAAAAAAATACTTTTCATTTGTCGAGTATTCCATTCACGCAGGAGGATACAAAAATAGGCTTTACCATGTGGTTATTTTATATAGACTATTTGTTTATTTCATTACAAGAACATGCTATATTGTGATATACAGTATATCTTTATAAAGATACCTATAGAAGGTATATCCAGATAAGATATATATCAAATATCAAATATCAAAAGATAAATCATCCATCTCATGTTAGATCATAGTCTGTGCAGGAATATTACTTCTCTGCCGCTGTTGTGTGCAAACCGTACGTGGATTAATAAACATATCATCTTTTGCCACAATATCACAATAATTTCCTATAAAAAAAAATAAATAAATTGTCCTGCTTTTAACATGCTTGTGATTAAGTAATTAGAGGATAGTTAAAAGAGGTTTTAATATTTGACGGTAATGGAAATATATTCAGAAGGATCCCATTAATGATGCATCCCCCTCGTAAATCATGACACATGGCTCTGCCCTACATGATAAGCTGTTTTTCATTTTTAATTGGTGGCTCTGGCCTTGGTATTCCTTGGTATTAGATGAAAACTAAATTTTTGTGGTACGGCCCACCCCTATTTTGGAACCATATTTAGCTCCACAGCGAGAGTTTACACCGCCTGCCTCGACCTCTATCATGGTCTTAAACGCTAAAACTCCTGACATAAGTTGTTCAGTCTGGTGCTGTATATATGAACATACACATGTGTATTCCTGTATGTATCCTGCCCATTTGACCCACAGTATAATCTGATAAAGCTTGCATCATTGGTTTCATAAAGCTCTGGCATCTGGCCTTTGGATATGAAGTATAAAGAGCTTGTCATAAAGTATCCATAGACTGCTGCGCTTGAACAGCATTAGGAGAGAGTAGCCCGAGCATAGAAGGCTCTTATTAGGTTACTATAGTAATGTAAATAGATTAAAAACCACTGCTCAGCTCTAGTGAGTCCCGTTGAGTGAGCTAAATGATTCACCACTGGATTTCAGCCCCCGTCTAATGGAATACAGCATACGCTGTGTATGGGATGCAAACTGTGATCAGCGTCATTTATAACTGGGACGTCTCTGGACATATTGCTTAGACAGGATGGAACAGGAGAGGAAGAAGAATCATTTAAAAAAGTGCAGATGGGTAAAAAAATAAAAAATAATAAAAACACTCACAACCTGCTGTGTTCTCCATGTGCATGTTGTGTATTTTCATGCGGGTTGCCAGGTTCTGCGTACTGTATGCATTTTGTTGTTTCCTCCCGTCCAGGTTGCCAGCCATGGGGAACCTCATTAAGGTCCTTGGCAAGGATTTAGAGAACTGTCCACATTTTTTCCTGGACTTTGAAAGTAAGTGAGCGCCGGGGTGTGTGCACGTGTCTGTGTGCTTGAAAATGTGAGCGCACATGTGTGCAGCGGGGGTGTTCAGTGGGAGGTCGCCGGGTGGGGGTCACGGGAGGTGTATTCGGATGTGAGCTGCTGAGTTGTTGATGGTGTGATGGAGTGTTTTTGTGGGTGTGGTTTGTCATTATCACACGCTCTCTAGTCCCACTCTCAGCGCTTTCTGATGCTCAAAGCTGTTCTATCAAATGTGGTATAACTATATGGTGTGTAGGTGATTACAGTGAGACGAACAAGCTTCCGTATGAATCATAAACAGTTTAAGAGAAGAGTTTGCTTGCCTGTTAAACAACACCAGAAAACTAATTTATATATATTCTGACTTCCATACAGTCGTCTCCTTCGTGTGCTTTTTTATACACAGTTATTTTATGAGATTAGATTTATATCATTATTTTTATTCAACAAAAAAAAAAAATACATTAATTGAGGATGAATAAAAATAATTTGAAACCAAAAAAAACGATATGTGACAGAAACCCAACTCTTTTTCACTTCCATTACTCTAGTTTTCAGTTGCACTTTTGACACAGAGCTCTGATGGAAGGGATTAAAACCTGCCCACAAAGAGACACTCGTTTAGTTTTATTGCAGGTTTTACTTTTGAGGTCGTTTGTTTGGTTTCAAATTTTTATACTCACTCAGTTCTTTTTTTTTTTCCTTTTTTTTTTCCTGTATTTGATTCTTTGTTTAGTTGCTATTGACACAAATATGATCCCATATAATTTACGGAATTCATTTTCTTCTTCTTTTCACATAAAATAAATTTTTCTGATTTTTCAAGTATTTCCATTCTCTCTCAATTATTATTATTATTATTATTATTATTATTATTGTTTTATTTTTATTTACTTTTTTGTCTTGGGATAATTTGCTCAATTCCCATTGAAGCAAATATAATCTAATATATTTTAAGATTTGTTCCATAAAATGAGGAATTAATTTTTATATTATTTTTGACATAAAATTCTGCAAATGAAAATAGAGTTAAATTGGCCTGCCTATCCTCCATGTCCCATCCACACACATTCTCTGTAACATTTGACCTTTGAAACTGAGGATTGCCATCATCACCAAATCAATGACTTTTTCTTTTTCAAAGCAAGCTATAAATAATACCGTAGGAGTGGGATTAAAGAAGCTCTGTGTCCATGTTGCCATGCTTCACCCAGGACATACATCCACCATGGCATTCCAACAAACTCCCTCTCATCCAGTCCCCCAGCCCGACACCTTCACCTCTCACACACCACACACACACATACAACTCACACACACATACACACTGTACACGCGCACAGCCCCGACACCCGTCCCCTCATCACCCACAGACTTCTCCCCTCTCTCTGTTCCAGGGGGCTCATGGGAAACCTCCTGAAAGTGCTGGCTTGCGCCGAACTTGAGCATGGCCCAATAGTTTTCCTTGACTTTGAACGTGAGACCATCCGCTTCTTATTTTTATGAGTTATCCCTTACTCTTCGTTGCCTTTTGCTTTTCTTTTCCTCATTCCATCGATCATAGCTGTTCATTGAGTCATCTCTACGTGATTATTTACCCCGTTCTCCCTCCTCAGCGCTTCTCCTCCTCATACTTGTTTATCTTTTGATTTTTGCTCCAGGGACTGGCATTTGAAAGGCTTCTTTCCAAAGGGTCTTATTCACAAGGCGCCACATCTTATTAGACGCAGACAGATGCACAATGGCATGGTGACGCTGTAGCGAAATGACAACAATAATGCTTTGATCTCGACTCCTAAGCTACAAAAAACTGAGGAGAAATAAACAACGAATGCCAGTCCTGTGTGGGTTTCTGTTGCTCGGGGATGACGATGGCTAACAAAAAGTCTCTCGTCATCCCTCCACCTCCTCATCTCCTCATGCCCTATTGTGTGACCTATTGTGTGTCTAACCAATCTGTGTGTGTGTGTGTTGCACTAAATAATGAGTGTGTCTGATAAAGAGAAACTGAAAGAAAGAGAGAAAGAGGTTGGCAAATAAAACCACCTCTATCCGCTCCTTTTTCTCATTTTCCCCGTCAGTGAATTCTAAAGTTTGCAGTGTGAAAATGTCCATCTCAACAAGTCCTTTCTTTTCTTTTTTTGTTTAGCACTACAAATTGTGTGTAGCTGTTGCAACACATAATAAGTTTTTACTGGAATCAAGTAGTCTTTGTCAAAAAAAAAAAAATAAAATCCTACGGAAGATTTTAAGACTCGATTATGAGACAAAATGAATTGTTAAGATGGAGATGTTTTGCAGTGTATCCCAACACATTCTGCCCCTCCTCAACCACTTCCCCCCCCCCTTTAACGGCTGCCTTCTTCCTCCTCCTCCTTTACAGACTCAAGAGTGGGAGAGCTTACTGCTGGCAAGAGACGTCAGCTGTCAAACAGGCTGAATTTCCCCCTTCATTTAATAGGCCTGTGATTCACTTTACTTCAAAAGCAAGTGGAGTGAGTCAGAATCAGGCATGGCAGCTTTAGACACGTCCCCCCTACCCAGCCACTCCTGTGCCATCTGTGAGCTCTCCTTCTCAACCCAGAGACACAGTCACCTCTGTCACACAGCCCAAAGTTTGGTATACTGAGCTCTCATTAAACTATTTATGGCTGAATGCTAATTATTACACAGCGGCAAAACCTTTTGAAGGATTGGGAGCAAATCTGATGAGACGAAATGATAAAAATGTGGATCATTTCTTATTTGAAGTTTTGATTTCACACATGACAATACGGTGCTTGGAATTATCCAATCATCTCTTTCTCTTTTATTTTTGTGTTTTGCTTTTGAAGCTACAAAAAGGAGTCGCTTAGCTTAGCATAACGAGGAACAGCTAGCTCGGACCGGTCTAGAAATAACAGAATCCCGAAAGTGTGGCGTCTATTTTCTCATCTTACTTGGCAAAAAGGCAAACTATTCCTTTAATGCTCTGAGTATATGCTATGCTCATTTAATATTTTATCGCACCCATGTTGTTTTTTACCTGAGAAATGCAGGAGCAGGTTAGCGCGAAGTCGTCACTAAAATAGCCGCGCTTGCTGTGCTTATTATGGCACATAGGCTAGAAAAAATTGCATGATTACTATTTCTCTGCAGGGAGGCAATGCCTCAGGGTGCAAAAATAATCAGTGGTGCTACCTCATGTAGAGAGCTGCCTGGGCACACTCCCACTCTCACTTTATACCTGAGTCACACATTGAGACGGATAGTTTGAGGGAAAGGAAAAACCAAACACAATGACAACTCCCGAATTGTGTCCCTCAAACACTTAATCCCTCCTGTATGCATGCAGCACATCACATGGGCTAAAAAAGCAGAACTGCGACTGGAAGGTGCCCTGCGGCAAAAAACAGTTTACAGTATGTGCACTGCTCAGTGAGGGAAACTGAGAAAGAGTGAGCATGCCCAGAGGTGTTTCCTCCCTGCTGCTTGTTTGTTTTAACATTTATCACAATTAAACCTCAAGGGCAAAAAAAAAAAAAAAAAGTCTCTACACATTTATAGAGAGAGTGAGAAAAAGATGGATAAGACTATTACTTGAATCTGATGGGACAATTACACCTACCGGTATCCCGGCCTGTATAAATCTCCCCTGAATGAACAGTTGGGATGATTACAGTTAAGGAGTCGGACACATTGACCAAGTGCTGCAATCACGGCACTTCTACTGCGCCTGAAAACCATCCAAATGTGAATATCAGTTCAAACATCCTCATCCAAATAGTTCCCTGAGGAGAAACTGACTTGTCATCTTCCGGTCCTTATGGGTTGACCACACACTGTAATCAAACTTCACTGTGTGACAGAGCGTGACCTTCAGGTCTCTTGTTATATATTCTACGGTGGGTAGATCGGATCACTCATTTACTGGCCAGATTTTGACCTTAGATGGCTGCAATGTCCACCAGCACGATGAAATGCAGTCATTTTCACATGTTTCGCTTTTATTGCAGTCATGTAGTGAGTAATTAGTTATCTGGCCTTCTAGAATATCATCTATTCAGCTCTTCCTTCATCACTAACCTCCTTCTCTCCTCAAATCTTCCCTCGTTTCCTTCACCCTACACCCTCCCCGCCATCTTTCCTTTCCTCTTTTCCGCTCCTCTCCCCTCGAATATTTTCAACCGTACCTTACATCACACTTTCACTTCCCACTCCCTCTCTTCCTCTTTACTTCCCTTCCTTCCTCTCCTGCCAGATGCCCAGCCCACGGAGGCAGAGACAGCCGTGTGGAACCAGGTCAGCGCCGTGCTGGAGGAGGCTCATGGGATCCTGGCCGAGCTGCAGTCCTATAACGGCGCGGGCCAAGAGATACGAGAAGTGAGTCGATAAATGCTGAACATCAATAAAACTCGAGTTTAGTCGAGCCACGGCGCAGTGTGTGAATCACATGGCCTTCAAGGGGTGAAAGCCCGACATGTAGTGCACCATGCACTAAACATAAGCAGAATCAAATGTGTGAAAGGGTTTTTTCAAAGAAACATTTCATGCAATATGTCTTTTTTTTTTGTTGGCAATGCTCTGGTGGAGGCATAAACATCACCCGTCAGAAAGCTGGTATGCTGGTCTTGATGAACACCGAGCTCTCGTGTGCTCAGACTCGGCGACACATTACTGCAAACCAGTTCCCTCTGCAGTATGAATGAATGCTGCTGATTGCTCAGCTGTTGGCATTGTGCTCTACTTGTTAACACATAGCGCTGAATTGCTTCCTCTCCTTGCTTCCTAACCTCGAGTAACTTTCCTCAGACACTGAAGAAAGATTCTTCCACTTAACTACATTTTACTTAGCTTGATTATTTTTTTTTTTTTGTCTCTTAATACCTCTTTCTGAAGGCCACTACGGACATAAAGGGACATGTTATGTTGAATTAATCCCACCAGGGATGTTTAGAGTATGTGAATTAAAGCATGCGATTATCAGAGGAGCATTAAGGGATACGTCTGGCAATATTCTATATTGTTCCTATTTTCAATAAATCCTACGAAAAGACCATAATCAAAAACAAATTGATCCCACTAACTAAGCACTGCCTGTGTGGCCAGAGCCTAACATACCGTGGCTTATTCCTTTGTGCCGCAGAACTCCACTGGTAAAAAAAATACAGAAATGAGCCACAGCGTTGCAGTGGGTGACATGTTCCATCATTAGCATTAACATGAGCACTGGAGTGAGTAAATCCTAAATGCAGGCTCCTGCTGCTAGCAAATGTGTATTAATCCATGGCTGAATATAGTCCCCAATAAACGTTTTTCTTTTTTACTTTTTACTTTGCTAAAACTACAGTGCCCAGCTGTTGGAGAGCCTTCAACAGGGACACATGCTGGTTGGTGCAGATAGCCACAGAAGTGGTAGAAATGTGGAATTTACCGAGAGACGATCTAACGTATTGTTGATTTTAGTCTATTCGTAGGATTTGTTGACAATAAGAAAAATATAGAATAACACCATATGTTCCTACTTTCTTGTATAGGCCTGTCGGATAGTTTGGTTACCTTTTAATTTATTAAAATGAACAAATAATACAGTGATATGTTGGTGGATATTATGTGGCATGTTAACAAAACTAAATTAGGTTTGGCTGGTAAATGACATTTGACACAGATTCTCTTTTTGCTGAACGGAAATCACTATAACATGGAAGTGCTACCCAAGTTGAAAGGGAAAATGTTTTTGTTTTTTTGCTAAAGTGAAATATGGCTCAAAGCAAGAGAGGATAGAAGAGATGTGTAGGTCTTTAAAAAAAAGAGTAACATCTGCGCTTCTGCCTGTGTTGCTCGCCTGCAGGCCATCCAGAACCCAGGTGACCTCGCTCTGCAGGAGAAGGCCTGGAACGCTGTCTGCCCCCTGGTGGCCAAACTGAAGCGCTTCTACGAGTTTTCCCTCAGACTGGGTGAGCATGGCTAATACATACAATCTATAGAGTAATTGCAGGTGATGTAACACACTCTCTGGTGGTCATATCGGAGGTCGAATGAGAGCTGGAATTACCTCGCCTGTAACCTGAATTTAGAAAGAGCATTTGCTGTCAGCCAGTCAGAAACAAGGAAGCAAGGCCTCGACTTTCACTATTAAAAGGGCACATTACTGCACCTTAGTGTGTGAAAGGGTTGTACGGGTATAAAGTCAGAGGAAGATGAGGCGGTGCACGCAGAAAGAGGAGCATCACTTTGCTAAGGCTAGAGCTTTTCTTGCATTCTGGGAAAGCTGTAAAGTCTTTCTTCGGTCTCTGTTTGTCACACTTTGTGACAGGAAAATGTGTAAAATGGTTATTGTGGAGTGTTTTTTTTTTTAGCATTGGTAGTGCATAAAAGAGTAAAAGGATTGCTGAAATGTTGACATGTATCGTATGTGACAGACAGATGCTGTTAATTCATTGTGACCCTGACCAAAAATAAAACATTGGATGTGATTCACTGAATCTGAAATAGGAAGCAGAATAATTTCAAGGTGATGAACATGGAGACTTTTATCATCACCAGCAAGGAGGAGAAGCTCGTCTCGTACTGTCAGCTCCACTCCATGTTGCCATGTACCACCATTGTGATTTTACATGCAATTTACAGCATTCTTCAACACACACACACACACACACACACACAGTGATGTCCTCCCAGCCATCTCTGCAGCATCCTGACCTAGCAGCCAGGCAGCCGTTGCTACGGAAACAGTGGTACATGGTGGTCCAGCACAAAGAGAGACAGAGAGAGAGAGACGAGTAGGAGCAGAGGAATAGAGTCGGCCTGCCGCCTCTGCTCTGCCTTCCAATAATACTTCGATGTCATGGACATTGTGTTCTCAGCTTACCACAGAAAGAGGGCGAACTAATAATTTATGATAATGTATCTGCGCTAATGTACCTATGAGATGCTCTGTAGTGCAACAGATATGTTGTAGACATCGCCCTGCCGTCCTCCATATGGAGAGAAAGGGATAAGGGCTGGGGAAGAGTACCAAGTAGAAGATCCCTCCTGTTTATCTCTCCTGCACAACAAGGGTTCTCATCGACAGTAAACAAACAGCTGCAGCGTCTCTCCGTCCAATCTGTCAGTATATCCCCTCAGGAGTCAGTGCTCAGGATAGGGACCGAGCGCTCTGTGCTAACAGCAGGAGGGAGAGCTTCTGCCCGGGCCCTTTAGATGAAACACTTCATTGCTGTATTTATAGAAGGCTCTTATACATTTTTAATGCAGAGGAAGGGATGGAGCCTCAGGGGACTTTGCTTCTGAGGCACAACATAGAGCCTCTGAGGTCCAGCTCTGGTGGTTTCTGATTTGTCAGAGGCAGCAAAGCAGTGAAAAGGCTTAGGTTCAATAACATATGTGACACAGGGGATATGTATGGTCACTGATACTGATACAGTGTCCACAAGGATGCTCAGGCTGTATGATGAGCCACAGTGGGATCTATATGGAGTAACACTAACAGTACACGTTCATTTAGTTTGTCTTGAAATGGGTTGTTAATGCATAAAGGGAGCTGCGGAAGTGCAGAACCTCGGTAGCCCGATCCTCATACATAACTTTCATTCGCTGCTACACCCAATCTCTGACCAAACTGTTGGTGGTTTGAGTTGCATTGTGGGTAATGTGGGTGCCAGTTTTACAGAGGAAGAAGAATGAACTCCTAATAAAGAGTGCATTGCTAAATCTGACCAAAGTGGTGGGACGATTGAGGCAGCAACTCTGGTGTTCTGCGAGGTAAAATTACTGTTTTTGTCAAAGGAGTCTGGTGGTTTTGAGGAAAGCATAAATAACGGCTTCAGTTCCTTGTCGGAAAGGGCCGTCTGACAGCAAGGTAAAGTGGTGAAAATATAGCGTACACTGATATGGATTCTGCTAGGTGGTTAAATTTGTTTTGCCGCTGCCCCCGTCCACAGCAGTACACTGCTTAGCTTCCGTGCTGGTCCAAACTGATGACGTGCCAACCGCCATTTACTGTTGGTAATACACTGACTGGGGATAAGTACCTGATACAACCCCACTTCAAAACATCCAAACTGTCCCTTCAAAGCCATGCCGCTAGCCGTACAAAAAATATTAAGAAGAAAAATGGACATGTCCCAAAGCTAAATGTCTGGTCACATTAAAGGTTAAATCCACCCAGAAAAAGCCTGTTTGAGGGGAGCCAAACAAAGGTCCGTTATACTGCCTAAGGGCCGGATTCCACCGTGCTTTAAAAGTGGGTCCGTTTCTAAATGCGCAACAGGTAACCAGCGAGGAGGTGACAGAACTGGAGTGAAGGGATTTCATCAGTTTGAACCAGTTTAAATCCTCCATCACAAAAGAGATTTAAGATCCGGCGCCAGATTACAGAGAATTACTGCAGTCCGAATACCAGGAGATAAAATATGTACATTTTCAGTACGACATGCAGATTTCCAGCTTTGTTCGGATACGTTCGCTGACATCAAAGTCTGTTTGCAGAGAATGCCTTGCGCAGCCTGCTGGAGGCACTGACGAGCCCGCCGTACGCTCCCATGCAGCACCTGGAGAGAGAGCAGGCCCTGGCCAAACAGTTCGCTGAGATCCTTCATTTTACGCTCAGCTTTGATGAACTAAAGGTGAGGGGGAATCATTTGTTCGGTCGGATCACAGCCCTCAGAGAAAGGCCCTTCTCTGTGCTGAAAAAAAATCAATATCATAAAATCACCTCTTCTCTCACCACGCAGATGACAAATCCAGCCATTCAGAATGACTTCAGCTACTACAGGAGGACTATAAGTAGGAACAGGCTGAACAACCAGCAGGTGAGGCCTTGGACGCACAGTCTGGCTGTTTAAGTTGCGCTGCTTCCTTTTCTCTCTTTAATCATTAATGACTGAAGTGGACCTTTCCTCCTGACAACACACAGAGATGCACAAGCTATTTTTCCGTTCGTCATTCGAGTCACAGAGATGAGAGCCGCTGTCATTTTACCGACATGGATGACACGGTTATTGGACCGACTGCGATTGATGATGAATGCTTTTGAATGTGTTTTTGTATTGACACTCAGCTGGAAGCGGAGAACGAGGTCAACAACGAGATGGCTAATCGGATGTCCCTGTTCTACGCTGAAGCAACACCGATGCTGAAGACTCTGAGCAACGCCACCACCAAGTTTGTTTCAGAGGTATATTTCCAATCATTCCCAGGTCAGATCCATAGATAAGTCTACTTTTTTTTACCGAGACTTGGCTAACACAAAGAGTGGGCACCTTCAGAACTGAGCTGGAGTCCAGATTTAAAGGGGTCATATTATGGAAAAAGTCCCTTTTTCCACTGCTTGTGGACGTGCATTTGTGTGTCTGGAGCGCCTATCAAACCCCACAAACTGTGAAATAAGACAACCGCCCCCTAACTGAGTATCTCCACCAAAGGCTTGAGAACTACGTTTGTAACTTCTTTCTCAAGCTAATCATAGCAGACTGGGCATTTAGGGAGGGGGGGTTTAAATACTGGGAAAAAAAAAAAAACAGACAGTATGGGTAAAAAAAAAAGTGTTTTTAAACATTAAAGCAATTCTAGTAAAAAAAAAAACAACCTGTAAACGTATTAACCTGAAATTGAGCATTAATATGACTCCTTTATTTGAGGTGTTGAGTGTCGTTTTAAGTGTTGCCATTGAAAGCAAGCATTAAGCGAAAGTCACATTCGGATTTAGAAGGCATCCAAAAAATAAATCAAGGGAGCGTTCAAGGTGGTGTCAAGACGTCCTGTGCTCACTGACCGCCGAGCACATGCAGATTAGTTATTGAAAAGCTGCAGAGCACAGAACACATCAGCATATAATATAAGTGTGTTTGTCTGCCTTCCTCACACTTTAACCAAACTCCACAGATGTACTTTGTCTCCACCTTGTGGTAAAACATTGTGTTCACTCAGTACATAAACTGCAAAGTGCAGTATCAGTGCATTTGTTAGTGAGGGAAGGGATGAATGTTCTCAGTGGCAAAAAACTTTGAAAATTAATGTTATTTTTAAGCAGAGAGGCTTTTTTTTTTTGTCTGCTTTTGATTGCTCTTTTTTTTTTTTTTCGCCCCTCAGAATAAGACCTTGCCTATAGAGGACACCACAGACTGTCTGAGCACCATGGCCTGCGTGTGCCGTGTCATGCTGGAGACTCCGTGAGTACCTCCCTTCTCTCCATCAATTAATCTCCTTCTCTGCATGTCCTCCCCTCCAAAGGTCATGAGCTTAGTTTTTAATAAGGCCCTTTCAAAGCAAACACAAAAGAGGCATTTTCTCAAGTTTGAGCCACTAATTCAACAGACTGAATCCCACTAAGTGCATACAGGGAAACATTCATAGTGTCCTTCATGCTACATTTCAAATGTTGAATCTTTTTTTACGAGATGTCTGTCTATGAATAGAAAGTCTTCAGCCATTTGTCAAGGCGATCACACAGTGCTTCAAATAACAGCGGCTAAATTGTGACCCTGACTGTTCTCTGGTCTTATTTAACAATTTTCTTTTTGGGTTTTTTTTTTTTTTTTTTTTAAACTTTCCTCCGTGACCGTCTCCGTCCCAGGGAGTACCGCTGTCGGTTTACCAACACAGACACCATGCTGTTCTGCATGAGGGTGATGGTGGGAGTCATCATTCTCTATGACCATGTTCACCCTGTCGGGGCGTTTGCCAAGACCTCCAAAATCGACGTGAGTACAAAAAAAACAATCAGTGTTCAAACCATTGGAAACTTGGAGCCTATGTGGGCACGATTCTGTACCCGATGATGTGCTTTTCCTACAGAAATAAAATAGGAAATTTCAAGGGGAATGTTTAAAGTGCGGCAAGTCCTTAGGAGGCAGAGTAAACACTAATACTTTGTATATTTTGTGCTGCGAACCATTACATATTCCTTGGACAATTTTTCACATTTCTGCACAAAATTACCACTTCAAAAACTACACAGCTCTTCTATGTTTTTTATTCGGATATATTGTGTATTTTTCTTCTATTCTAAGTTTAGGTTTCTTGTACAAACTTATTTATTTTTTATTTTTTATAGTATTTAAAAAATATATTAAATTTTCCCTCCATTCTATATTCATGTTTCTTAATGTTTGCGACACTTTCTCTCATGTTTATGCTATACACCAATGCACCAAAGAAAATCCCTTGCATGTGAAAACCTACCTAATAAAAAAACTGGATTCTGATTCTGAAATACACATTTCTTTTCTTATAATACATAAGAGTGTGGCGAAGGATGATTCCACTTTACAGTCAGTGAAAGCTGCTTAGTTCTGCCTTTTAGAAGCTGCTAATCCACCAAAAAAAGTGACTGCTTGACATTTTTATCAAGCGTTTTGTTCGAATAACAAAATTCCTAGAAATGACTAGCATTAAAAAGCTGTCAATCCTTAGAATCAACCTAAAAACAACACATAAGCCTGGATATTGAGTCACAAGGCGATTCAAGAAAGAGAGAAAAAATTCACGTTTTGTCTAAAGTCGGCCTTTTATTGTGAAATACTGAATACGTTTACCTTTCCCACTCTGTAGAAATCCTTGAAATCAAACAGCCTGAGGAGCAAAAATCAATCTCCATCTCACGTCCACACACACGGCGTCACCTGCGAAGAAAAGTAGATTAACGCTTCACTTTAAACAGAAACACGCCCTGAAGGAACCGCAGGTCTAACCTTACAAAGACATGCGTCTGCTCATGTATGATACATATTGAACATTATGCACGTCTCCTTCTATACACGCGTTCTTTTCGGGGGGGGTCAGTGTTCGGCCGCCGACCTTTTCTCTAACACCCTGTGTCGTCTCTTTGCCGGGCAGATGAAGGGATGCATCAAGGTGCTGAAAGAGCAACCGTCCAACAGTGTGGAGGGACTTCTGAACGCACTGAGGTGTGTGTGTCAACATGTGTGGGTCAACATGTGTGTGTGAACATGTGTGCGTGAAAGAGATACAAGGAGAGCATTTGGATTTAAACTTATCTCTGTCTCTCTCTCTTCTCCAGGTATACGACACGGCATCTAAATGATGACAGCACCTCCAAACAAATCAGGGCCCTCCTGCAATGAGAAGGTGGAGAGAGGGAGGAAAGAAGGAGTGCACTTGAAGGAGGAGAAAAAGAAGACGAGGAGGAGGAGGAGGAGGAAACAAACGCCAGTGGCTGATAAACCCGTTTGTTTATAACGAACAAAGAAAAATCATCCCCAGGTTAAGAGAAACCTGATGATAATAAGAAGAGGAAAAATAATTATATATATTGTCAGCTGTCCATCATTCTGTCTCTCATTTTGTAAAGTAAGAAAAGAGAAAAAAAAAAAAGCCAGAAAAGAAAATATAGATATATATTAAAAAACAAGTGAAACACAAGCAGCAGATGAAAAATAAGTAGGATTAAAGAGGAAGCTATATTGCGAAATTTAAAGTCAGAACCGACGCAAACTAAAAATGTAAAAAAAAAAAAAAAAAAAAAAAGGGTTCATGTTCCAGCAGTAGTCTGACAAGTATTTTTGCACACAAACAACGCCATCTCCTGTCCCTCTGAAATCTGGTCCCAAACCGAGTCCCGCAGACTTTCCTGCCCCCCCCCCAGTTTTTAACCTCTCGAGGTTGCAGATGTAGTGGCGTGGCTGTCTCCTTCAGCTGCACCGATCTCCACCTGCAGGATATTTATGAGGCAATGTGATGGATGCACTCCGGAGATTTGCTTCTACCTGTTGCGTTTATTTTCTGCGTCGGTGCAGCTGAAGGAAAGGAGGCAAGGAGACGAGTGTTATTTTCAAGGATGCCTTCCTTTTTTTTTTTTTTTTTCGCCCTGATTTCTCCCTCATTGCCAATCACCCTCATCCCCATCCATCCCCGGGATATGTGGTTGTTTCCTTGCCACCGAAAAAAATCCATCCAATGCTGTGTGCCCTTACGCTGTATGAGATCCAGCACACAACATCTTGTGAGTGGTCTGGCTTTACTTGAACAATGTCGTTCACTCTCTCTTATCTCTCTCTTTCTCCACGGTGCTAAAGTGGTTTATAGACCCCAGTAAAAATTTTTTTTTTTTTTTTTCTTTTTTCCCTTTTTTTTTTTTTTTTTTTTTTTTTTTGCACTAATCTCAAAATCTGAGAACATCTGCTTTCAGCCTAGTCTGTGATTTCGCATTAGTGCACAAACAGGGAGACAAATCACATTTTACAGGACCTTTAAGATCAAAACATGGCATTCTAGGAAACCACAGCACACCTACTTCTTCACCCAGTGCCAAAGCTGATTGGTTTTTGCTTTTATTACAATCATCAAGGCAGGCTCAAGGAGGAGGGGGGGGGGGTCTGAGGGGATGAAATCTTGTAAAAACATCACTGATCATCATTTTAAGTAAATACGAGGATATGAAAGAGTTAAGACGACATCAAAATGTTGCACACGAAGTCAGAAGGCGGTCAAATTTCACACAAAAAAAAAAGGGAGAGATCTGAGTGGTCCAGTGTAAATATGTGAGGCTTTTCTCGACGGGCATCTACATGGTCAGCGTGGGTCCTCAAGGGAAAACACAACATACTGCGAAATCTGCATAGAGTTCTTTCTTTTAGTACGAGGTCGTCTAAAGAACCAAGTAATTGAATAAGTGGGAAATCAAAGTGAAAAAAAATTAGAAAAATTTCAAACAGAGATTAAAAAGAAGTGCTGTACTTTGGATGTCTATAGCCCTTAGTCTAATTTAATTTGATCTTATAATATATTTTCTATACAGGGGTATGTGCACAAGCATAGTCTGTATAAATATATAGATGGCATGTTGTAAAAGTTCTGACAGAAATGTGTAAATAAGGTGTTTTTATTCATTTTTAATTGTTCAGTGACGCTGGAATTGGGTATGTGTTGTCTCTCAGAATTACCATGCGTTTGGCTTGGACCATCGGACTTGCCGTAGTCCTAGGTTTTCAGAAATTCAGCTTCATTATTGCAGATGAACCAGAGGGAGGGGAGGGACGCTAAGGGGGAGGGGATAGGGGCTGTCCATTTGCTTGTTATTTTGTACATTTTGTGCAACAATAAACTTGTCATTTATTACATTCAACCATTGATGTTGTGCGTCTGTCAAGCTTCAGAGCTCCACCCGTGACATTAGTACGTGTGGGAACTAATGCAAATGTGCAGAAACTGTGGCGCAAAGCTGGAACAGATTTACTATTACGTTTACTGACCAATGCAACACTGATTCCATTCCATTACCCACAATGATAGGTAACATCTCAATAGATATGACTAGATTTAGTTAACCGACGCTTATTCTGGCAACATATACACACAATGCAAGCACATTTTTAAAGGACAGGTTCACAATTTTTCCAAGGGTTTCCTAAAACAATGTCCAGGTGCCCATATGAACATTAAAATGGGTTATTCATACTGTAAACATTCCCCTTATTCATGCTGGCCGTTATAGTTCCCATTAAATAGCTAGCAGGGTGCCATTTGATTCCGCAAGCGTATGTTTCCTGTACAAACAGTAAGCTAGGGAGGGACTTGCTCTGTTGTCGTGGAATTCTCTCCACCACCTTCACCGTCGCCAGCGGATTTAACCGAATAACGAAGGAGGATAAAAATGGAGGAAGGAGAGGACCAGGAAGGTGTTCTTGGAGCGAGGCCACGCACGTATTAGCCGAGATCTGAAGCCGGCAGTGCTGCTGGTGAAGGCGACGCACGGGCTCATCCACGCGATGGAGCTGATGCATCCTAATGGCCGGCTTGTGTCTGTATTGAAAGTGTTTAATTGGATGCAAAATGAGTATAGAACCCCAAAAGGATGAGTCATAACACGTTTTTTTTCAACCAGCGCCATATATGATGGTAAAACACCTTAAACATCTATTTTGAATTCATGGGGACTTTAAGAGATTCCTTCCTAACGTGCTTCCAATGTGAGTGATGGGGCACAAAATCCACAAACATGTATTCGAAAGCCATAAAGTGAAACACTGTTGAGAAATGCAAAAATGAAAACGGGTATAAAATTGATATTCACTTGATTTTACTATATCAGACTGATGGAACCTCATAATAATTTAAGATGAACTTTTGAATAAAAAAAAAGTGCCCATGCACTGCTTTCTTGTTTCCAGTTCTTAAAAATAAAAATGTCATGGACTTGACAATGTTTTGAGCACAAACGGTTTTCCTCACCCGAGGAAGTCCATGCAGAATTAAAGAAGAACTGGGAAACTAGATAACTACTCTTTGATTGAACTGCTCACCGCTCATTTCTGTCACAACCAGTAACGAGGGGTCACGTGCCCCTCCCCCCCCCCCAAAAAAAAGGGGGGAAGAAAACACTGATGTAGAAAATAAAAACACAAAACATATCGTCTGCAAATAAAATTCATGAAATTAAACAACATTAAACAAACTCCAAATCAAAAAGTCTTACCCATCGCGCCTCTTATAAAGTATTAATCAGTGCACATTGTGATACCTTATAATGATGTCTGCACTTAAGTATCTTTTTTTAGTTTTTATTTGATTCCATCCTAAAACACTGAAATCACTAAAGCTCTTCATATTTAAGGAAATAAAATGATGTGTTCATCATGGAGCGCCACAAAGATGTTGACGTCTCATGCATTTGTCAGTTCTCTATTTCCACCACAAGGGGGCAGCAACATATCAATTTACAAAAGACTGCAAAACCAACCAATCAAGATAAATGCTTGAGCTTAATGGGATCCAACACTTGACACATAAAAAAAAAGAAACGAGCAAATACTTAATGATCGCAATGATCTGTTGTTCCAAATAAGCAGTTATGTTTGATAATTAAACAATTAAACATCTAATTAAACACTTTAAGGAGGAGGGGGTTGTCACCTTTAACTTACCGTTATAAGTCCCTGAGTGGGTTTTTTAAAAGATAAAAGCAGAATTAGCTTCAGGCACAAAGTCCAGCTGTGCTGTACTGTGTGAGTGCTGGAAGGTGTAAAGTAGGGCAGGGGGACACAAGAGAGCCGGTCAGAAGTTATATATGGAAAAGAGAGCAGCAAGCAGATACTGTACCATCTTATAGGGCAACATGCAAACCACAGCTTAGACACAGAGAAAAGACACACAGACACTGCTGAATTAAAAAGAGGATTCTTTGGAAGTAAAATAAAAAAAGATAGTAGACAAATATCATGTTTTGTGTGTGTGTGTGTGTGTGTGTGTTATGAACCAGTATCCACAAGTCTGGCCTTGTGCCCTAACTGTCATGCAATAAATAAGGAACCAATGCCTTGCTTTACTTCCCCAATGGCATGCATTCAATTTCACCCCCACTTTACTCGTGACAAACATCATTTACTGCACTGGATGATAAGGCACAAAATAACAGAAAGTTAAGTCAGATAAGCAGGTGATGCGTTGGGACTTTGTGGACTGAGTGACAGACACTGAAGTAGCTGCAGATTTAAAAAAAAAATTTTTATTTGAACAAAATTAACTGTACATTTTTACTTTGGTGTGTTATGAGTTTTTTTCTAAACACATGCAAACACAAATCGTCGGTGTAGGTTTTAGACCGTCGTGAGTGCAGCTCAAACAGGGTCATGAGTGGGGAATTTTCCCTTCCAAACAGTCAAGGCTATCAGATAATCCCAGAAGTGTTTTGCAAATTCTTCTCTTGCATTGTTGCTTTTCCCTCTTTAAGTCGCGCCTCTGCAGAAAAACGGATCAGCTATTAACCGTTAACTGCCCCGAGGAGGGAACACCTTATCAGACACGTGTGTGCGATACACATTCAACCGTGGTTAGTCTTCCGTTGGCTTTTTCTCCCGCCTTTCACTGAACTTTGAGTCAGTCCACACACACACACAGTCTCTTTTTTCCCCCTTGTTGTCTTCCGCTCGCACGCCTTACTGATGAACACACCACCTTTACACATCAGCAGAAAGTCATCGTCCTTGCCAGCCAAAATGTGAAACCGCACAACCTGCGCTGAGGGACATTTGTGTGTGTGCATGTAACACGTCTGAGTAGAAAACCTGTCCTCATACAGCTTCACAAACAGTCAAAGTGAATAATTCTGCAGTTGTTTCATACATTTTTGGCACTTTGTTTCTTTGAAAGTTGACTATTTGGTGGCTTTTGAGAAAGAGAACAAATATGGTTAATACAATGTTTTCTTTTCAGTGTAAAACCACAATGCTGGTAATGTGCGTATGCAGAGGAGGTCAAAACTCCAGCAACACTTGTAGCATAAACAACTTTACTGTGAGACCAGCGCGTTTCGGCTTGTGGTCTTCATCAGGGTAAGCCACAGTAAAGTTGCTCTTTACAAGAGGAATATATTCATCTTTATTTGTATAGCACCTTTTCGTGCAGGGAAAGTAGTTCAAAGTGCTTTACAACCAAGTGAAGAAAACGAGAGGGTAAATAAACAAGTGCAAATACTGCGTGATAAAAACAAAGCAGTAAAACAAAAGGAAGGTATAAGAGCAATAAAGCATGTAAAAGATAAGTATAAAGCAAATGAAGAGCGACAGGAAGTTAAAGGCAATGCTGAATAAATGCATTTTCAATTGTTGTTTAACATTTTTCAATATGCATCTCTTATAGCCTCGGGTGGGGAATTCCATAGTTTTGATGCATAGTTAAAATAAAACATAAAAATAAAGAATAAAAAAAAATAAAAAAAAAAGGCTGAGCTGGCGGATTTCTTATTTGTGTGATCCTTGTATTGAGAGCCTTGTGAACAAGCAAAAATAACTTTAAAACCAATCATAAAAGACACTGAGCAGGTTAGCTAAAACTGGGATTTGCTCTTTCTTGTTGTCGTTAAAAGCAGTAATTACAGTAATGTAATCCGCTTGAAAGAAAATACAGGAACAAGTTTTTCGGCATCTTTTTGCAGACAGGAACGGCCGTATCTGCTCGTATCGTTCTTTTCTTAAATTAATATACTACAATACTATATAACGTTATACTACAAGCACCTTTTCCTCTCTCCATGCACCCTGTATGTATAGGGGAAGTTCTGCTAGAAAAAAAAACAAAACACACACACACACACTTCTATTGCATTGAGGGTCAATGAAGTTATTCTGACTCAGAATAAAGAAATGATTAGGTGTGGGAAAAAAAACATGTGGGTCATGGTAGTGACACTTGAAATGGTAACGCTTCAAATGGTACATGGCTAAAGTGCTCAATTCATAAACTCATGCTTTTTTGACTTTACACACAAGTCACATACGTGAGCACGCAGCTACTGGTTCCAGGAGAAAAGCCAATTGCAAGAGTACGCTTGTTAAAAAATCAATAGAGCTCATTACATAACTTCAGCGCCTTGGATCAAATATCACATATGTTGTATGTCTGCTAGACGACTGCATAACCATAATGTTTCCCATGCATCAACTGGACATATATATATATATATATATATATATACACACACACACGTCTATATATATATATATATATATATATACATACATACGTCTATATATACACGTCTATATATATATATATATATATATATATATATAGTTTGCAATAGAGACATGCACAAATGGAGAGTACAGTGAGTGAATATCAGAAATATTTGACAGTGTATGAGGTGTGTGAGGAAGAAGTCCCCATCCTGCCTGCTGCTGCTCACCAAGTTAAAGCACACAACTTCCTCATATAAGAGGGCCCTTTGTTTGAAATGGGGGGTGTGTGGGGCGCACATGTGTGTGTGTGTGTACAACAGCTGCTATTGGTCTACACGCCATCTAATGTTACGTTGGGCTTGCATAACACACTTAAAACATGGGTGAGTTGTGGGCCGCTACACCAAAGTGGACACACACACACACATTTGTTTTACAATACCTTTAATAAGGTGGCAGAGCTTCAACTCTGAACTACTGCAGCAGGTCTTTTTTTGTTTTTTTTTACCGTTTTTAGTGAAGTATCAGTAACACAATGAAACTTAAATAGTTTAAATTTAGATGAAAGTTCAGGGGAGCAGCCATGTTTTTATACTCCGTGAAGGGATTTTTACTTCACAATCTGTGGAAAACTAAGCAAGAAGTAGCTGATGGTTCAAAGAAATTCGTTTTTTTTTTTTTTTTTGTGGCAAACGGATTAAAGGTGATTTATCTTTTAGCTTTAGAGCCACTTCACGTCATCAATGGGGGGCATATGATTTCAACGGTAAGAATACCAGTGTCACAGTCTCATACATGCAAGCCTTTGCACTAGAAAGGTGACAAGAGAAATGTCTTTCTTTTTTTTTTTTGTGCGCTACTGCTAAACAATATTGTCCCATAATGTAGTGCACAACGGAAATGGTGAACGTAGTCACAGCTGGAAGAAATGACGACATATTGTGGACAGCGGTGATACAGTTTTAGAAACATCTTGGAGAAGAAAAGGAGACATAAGGAGAAAACCACATTTGTAAATTTGAAAGTTGCAAAGTTATTTGGTGTCTTTCAGCTCTGTTTTTGGTGTCACCCAACTCCTGAGGGAATCATCTGACCCTGTAGCCGCTAAACGCTCCTCTGTATTCACCAGCGAGTCGCTAACTTTGGCTGATTCATCCTCAGCCATAAGCACAAAAGCTACAGGGTAGTTGTTGGCAATGAAAATCTTAAGTCTCAGGCTCCTCCAACACTCGAGACATAAAATGATATAAAGTAATAAAATAGTGCAATAAAAATAGTGCAAGAGACATAACGGTGCAAGTAAAATTCAGGAATAAGTATAATATATACATATTAAATAGAATAAGATAAAACAGACTGTACCATTTTAACCTGTCCCGGAGTCAGGAAGTTCAGGATCCAGTCACAGAGGGCGCTGTTGAGCCCGAGAACCCTGAACTTAATGACAAGACAAAACAGCTGCTTCTGAAAATATTGTTGATGAGAGCATTGAGAGAGACACTAAACAGTCACGTTATGGGCCGTGAAAAAACAAAACAATGAGTTGAAAGACACTAAAGTGTTGGGTATGCATTCCTCATTATGAGCAACCCCCTATCATATGTAGTAATTTGATCCGGTAATAAAAGAATATTGATTATAGCAGCTTTATTTTCATAGCAGCTCTATATTGTAACCATCAGGCCCCGTCTTCTATCCAGTTTTTAACCCTTGTGTCTAACAAGAGACATGTTGACCTTTTACATTTTTCTATTATGTTTAGCGTTATTGCATATGGCATACTTTTTAGGAAGGTTTATAAGAGTGAGATTTCTAATTAATTTCTATTTTTTTTTTTAAATTGTGAAGCCAAAATACAGACACTCAAGACAAGGGTAAAAAATGTCCCCATTGAAACGCATTAAAACCACAATTTTTCATCCCACAGCCCGTATAGCATAGAAATGCTGTATTTTAATACATAAGGCAACTCATTATCGAGCCCTGGCTTCAGCTTCAAGCTTGTAGTTTTTACTGGCCATTGACATAATTCTTTCTTGCATAATAACTGCCAAAACATTTTTTTTGGACACTTTATGGTATAGGATGGCACAGTGTTAGATTGTGACAAATCTTGGGAATACTTCTTTAATTAATCTTACAGAATCCTAAATATCAAACTTCAACCCTGAACCAAAGCCTCATACTTCCAACTGTCCTTTCTTTAGACCCTCCTCATTGGTCCTTCTGCGGACACAAGAACAAGAACAAGAAAAAGAACAAGAACAAGAACAACACACACACACACACACACACTTACTTCCTGCCTGCACTTAGATGACTTCCACCCAGGCAGTGAAAGCGTTAAGCGCTGCAGTAGGGGAGGTTCCCTGCCCCGCCCACTCTCAGCTCATTTGCATATCAGGCGGGAAGCTCTGGCTCTTTGTTGCTGCTCAGCCCAGCCAAAACCCCTCCCACAAAACGCCGCACTGGCGGGAAAAAGCCAGCTCCAGCACTTAAGCCACTGACAATGGAGAAACACACAAACACACACGCGCGCGCGCACACACACACCCGCGCGCGCACACACACACCCGCACACACACACACTCTTTGTCTCACATACGGCACACTGCAGTGAGTACATTGCTCCCCGTGCGCACACATGCAATAAAATTAACATGCTTACACACACATACACAATGGGCAGTCGGGCTGCATTGTTGATCCTCTATGGGCTGGCACACCCATTTCCTGCCTGAGAGCAAAGGTGAAAACAAGTGAAAGCACAGATAAATAAAAGAAGTGGACAGGAGAGGATTTTTTCATGATAAGTAGGCAGATGACAGACAGACACACAGACACACAACAAAGTGTGAGAGAAGTGAGACAATGACATTTATGTGGCCCACCAGACACAATATATCAAGGGAAAGCAGCTTTGTCTAAAATAAGAACGCTACTTACAATACGTGACGATACAGTATGCCCTCTGTGTGCTTGTGTGTGTGTGTGTGTGTGCGTAAGCCCTCCTAAGTGTTGCCCTGGGAAAAGAGTTCACTGGGTTGCTGGAAAAACAGGAAGGCATGTCATGCTCTGGATTTGGAAGGGTAGAAGACGAAGGCGAAAAAAAAGCACCGAGCGGCCCCCGCATTACATAACCGGCCAGTAAATATGCAGCAGAGACAGAGAAACAGAGAGACAGAGGCAGACTATAGGAAGCCAAGCATACACTGCATCTATGTCACTTTCCTTAGAGGCTTTTCACATCTAATCACATCTCTCCCTCTCCTTGTCCTTCTGTCGCTTTTTCGCACACGGCGGCCACTACAGGAGCCAGACAGCGAGACAAAAAGAGAGAGAGAGAGGGCGCTGCATAAACTCATTGAACCTCTTTCGTCCCTATACACACGCACACACACACATCAATAAATGATGGTCTGCACTTGGCTCTTGGATGCATACATCAGATCGCATTGAAACATTTTAAAACATCGTCTCTGGCCTGCCACAGACTCATCCCTCATCGTGCAGCACTGTCCGAGTGCACGTGTACAATCCATAATGCATATAGGTACAAACACAGCTATTACACTTATGCAGAGAAAAACACAAAACACACAGTAACACTAAAGCGGCTACAGGGGTTGTGGTGTGCGTTTCTTATTACATTGCTGGGATGAAACATGTAAAAAAGCAAAAAAAAAAGAAAGAAGCAGACACCTCTCACTCACACACACACACACACACACACACACACAGCTCTTTTATCTGATAGAGTCACACCTGACAGTGTTGTGTTTCTCACTTGGTTACACAACACCCAAGTTTTCAATCGTCTTTGTCTCCTTCCTGAATGACAGCCAAACACTGACCCTGACCAGAGGAAGCTTACATGTGCACGCAAAACAGCGATCTTTAAAAAAAAAAAAAAAAAAAAGGCAATCAATGAGGAAATAATGTTAGAGGGCACAAATAAGAGCACTTTGCATACTCTGTACTCAAGATAAAGCTCAAAGACGCACAACAGCTGGCAGCCTGATATTTGACCTTTTGCCGCTCTTCACCGACTTGCTTACAGTGACAAAAGTTACACATTCTTAACAAAGTCCTTCACGTTCCACATACTTCTACTCTGAGATTATAAAACCGTGTGGTGTCTCGTATTCTGCCAAATATTCGGCCTTCTGTGTTATCTGTAAAAACATGTTTACGCTCCACATTAGCAAAGCTTCTATTTCTCCTAAATAAAAAGGTTCTTCTTGGTGGTAGTCAAGTCAACAGTGTCTTAGACCACAGCTGCTGCTCTATCTGATTAGCCGCTTGCATGTCTGTCGGCGTGTGTGTGTGTGTGTGTACCGTATGTGCGCGTTTTTTTTTTTTTGTCTGGCCAGGGCCAGATGGCAGGGAATGTTTAGTCAAATGGGATTAGAGATTAGGATTAAGTGGACTTCAAATTACCTAGACGCACAGTCACAGGATGACACACTACTACAGCAGAGCTTTCGGGCAAATTCAACAACACAGACTGGGATTAGCATCAGTAGCATCGAACAAACAAAACAAAAGAAAAAAAAAAACTAAACATTTTTTTCTCTCACAGATACACAGTGTAGTATTGATGGATTCCTTAAAAGAATAGTTTAAAAAAAGGGCGGGACTACACTTATTTTTTGCAGTTATACGAGAACATTTATATCGGTATCTGCATCCAAATCTAAAGCTACTTAGTTTAGCGGAAAAACAAAAACCTCCAACCAGCATCTCTAAAGCTCACTAATTAACACAATACATATTGTTTATTTAATAGATATACTGTGCTAATTATAAAAAAAAATAAACATGCTAGCTATCCTTATTTCCACTCTTTATGCTAAGATTAGCTGCTGCTGGCTGTAGCTAAACATTTATCGTACGCCACCGAGAGTGTCACCGATCCTCTTATCCAACACTCGGCAACAAAAGTGGTTTTCTCAAAATGCCAAACTATTTCTTTGATGCTGTAGCAATCCAATTAGAGCTGCAATGATTTGTTGACTAATCGATTAGTCAATCAACAGAAAGATAAAAGGAAGAAGAAATAAAGTCTTTTAGTATTTTGATGGATTAATCGTTAGTCGTTTTTCTTGCAAAAATGTCAGAAAATCCTGTTTTCAGCCTCTTAAATATGGAGATTTGCTGCTTGTCCCTGTTTTGTATCATATTAAACTGAATATATTTGGGTATTGGACTGAAGGAAAAACAAGACATTTAAAGACAACGTTGGGATGGACATGTTTCATACATATTTTCTGAGTGTTCAGTTTATGGACCAAAGTATTAATTGATTAATCTAAAAAAAAAAAAAAAAAAAAATTATCTGTAGATTAATCAATAAGGAAAAAAAAGTTAGTTGCAGCCCTTCCTTGGACTGATCTTTTCAGGTCCAAGTCACACAAACATCACTATCATATACCCATCATGACACAGACTGGGTGATTTCTCATCTGCAGTACATGCAGTAAAGCCAGTACCAGAACTCCACGGCGAACAGGCCAGACAACAAGCATCTATAGGCTGCAGCATGCGTTACATAAGCAATCCTGAAGTTCCCCCACGGTGGGCCTCATGTGTACAGTGTGTGCTCTGTGAACATATACAGCTTCTGAGCTGCTATAGGCAGCACTGGACTGAGACAGGGAGAGACAGAAATGGAGCGCTAAAACTATGTGAATTATCACGCGGCTCGCTGACAGACGCAGCTATACGTATAAATACACAGACACACAACCACACTAAGGCTGCACGAGTAGCAGCAGTCATCAAATCAAGAAAGCGGAGAAGCCCACTTTTAGAGGACGTTTTTTTATATTGTGTGTGTGTGTGTGTGTGTGTGTGTGTGTGTGTGTGTGTGTGTGT
>CALSBV010012213.1:3747432-3758662 GCA_943590825.1 Bovichtus diacanthus
GTGTGTGTGTGTGTGTGTGTGTGTGTGTGTGTGTGTGTGTGTGTGTGGGGGAGGCCACAGTTGCAGGTTTCCCATTTCAAAGCTGGTCTGGTGTGTTGATTCTTTGTGCTCACTGTCTGCAGCTAATGAGTTCACTCAGTGCATTTACGTGTATGTGTGTATGTGTGTGTGTGTGTATGTGTGTGTTCATAGATGATCCATTGCATGGCGGTGCGTAAATCACTAATTAGCCTTGTGACCGTGGACGCTGCCCTAGTTCTCCACTTCTGCGAGTGCGTTTATGCGCGGTTCAAGAGGCCTTATGTCATTGAGTTGCACAAGCTTTCTTTTTTTTTTTTTTTTTTTATGTGGAGTGATTCAGCAGTGCCTGGAGGTGCCGGGCCAGACTCGACGAAACACTCGAGATAAGAACATACCGCACATAAAAGTTGCTTAGAAAAAATGTGAGGGTTTTATAAAGTGTATCAGATGACTCATGATAGCAATTTCTCTTGCTCAAAAGGTCGCTCACATTGTTTCTGTTTTCGTAATCACACAGATGATAGAGATGACGCAAAAAAAAAAAAAAAAATACAAAAATCACCCGAGAGAAACGAAAACAAAGCAGTAGTAAGTCGGGTTTAAAAATGTACAACAGAAGGAAAGAAAAACAAAGCAGAATACAAACACAGAAAGGGTAATAAAAAACAGACACCAGTTGCACAGTGACCTTTGCTATCACTGTGGCAACATACTGTATGGTAAGCCCCTAGTAAGCTTGAGGCCTGACCCAGTTTGGAAAGAGGGAATGTGACACACACACACACACACACACACACACACACACACACACACACACACACACACACACACACACACACACACACACACACACACACACACACACACACACATACATATTTCCAGCTATTATATGGCTGGAAATATTTTTAGTCCTGTGGATGAGGTCAAACACTGGGAGCCTGTGAACAAAACTCGGTACTGAAAGAATACTTCTAAAACTCGCACTGAAAATTTGAAGAAAGAGATGATGGAGTGTTAGCCGGGAATGTGGAACAATTGTCTAACTCTTAGGAAGGGAGGGGGGGTGCGAGAAGAAAAGTGGCAGGTGAGGAGAGGGAAAGGGAGCGCCAATCGAGGCCTCTGGAGCGGTGCCAGGTATTGTGTAAGTGGTTTGGCAACAGGCAGGCACACCTTGGTTTGAAAGGGGTACGACAAGCCGCTAGATAAACAAAGACACTGCAAACACTGCTGTGAAAACACTCTCTCCTCACAGCCGGAGCCGGCCAATTATACCACTGTCAGAGCAGAACAACAGCACAAATCAGGTGCCCAGTCATTATCACACAAAGAGCTAGAAAAGCGTATTTTAATGCAAACACTTTGTGCTGCGTAAGCGTGCCAATGACTGAGATGAGGATAAAACTCACGCTGATGTCATGTGAATCTCTCAAATCCAATTTTATACATTTTTCACTTCAGCGATACAAAACCGTAGACCGCATATGTAAGAAGTGGACGTAGTCACAGTGACGTCACCCATAGGGTTTGTGGAAAAGCCTTTTGAAGCATTGAGTTTGTCGTTTTGGCTTTTGGAATCAGAAGTGACACGAGAGGGTGGAGCTAAGTACAACTGAATGCTGAAAGAATACCGAAAGACATCTTTAGGGGGCAAACATTTTTACAATCAACTTTCATGAACTGAATACACACTGTGAAAGGGTTCAAGTTGTAAGACCAAAACAGAAACAACACCCAGACCGGAAAACACATTGCGGTTGCGACATTTCACTCCCACGCGCTAAAGCACACCCAAGTTTACTGTCTATTTTACTCTAAATGGGACCATCATTTACCAAATTAACATCATGCTGTATTGAAGAATACTTGAAACTAGCGATTGAGACCATAAACTCATCAAGAAAATGTTTACTGAGGTAATTAATCAAGTGAGAAGTAGGGTCATTTTCTCATAGACTTCTATACATCAGACTTTTTTTTCTTTTTTGCAAGTAGTGAAGTCGCCCCCGCTGGATATTAAAAGAGAATGCAAGTTTAAGGCACTTATGCATTTGGCTTCATTTTCCAGTCCCGGAGGTTGCCGTTTGTACAAAACACATCCTCCATTAGGAAACTTTGAAAACCCTTTGGTTTATTCAACATTTTTAAAACCAAGTGGATGAAATTAGATGTGCACGGTGGTTAAGCAAAGACAAGGCAAAGGAACTTAAATCCTAATTTGCTAAACACATTCAAAATGGAAGATACTGTAACAACATCCTGAAAAAAATGGCACTTCATTTTAAGATAGAAAAATGGATCTTTTTCCTACAACAGGCAGTGGGAAAAAGTCCTCAAAAATTATAGTTCTTTGGCTGCACACGGCAAAAGTCTTGGTTATCCTTTTAAGTCCACAATGTTGAATTGTCACTACTACAAAAATGAAGCGCTTCAAGAGACCATACTTTGAGCCTATGAACAACAATCGGATGGAAATAGATTTTTGCAGTATTTCAAATAGGTTCAAATTCTATCCATTCAGTGTTATTAATTCCTGTATCTACATGGCTGAGAAGGTCGGTCATCCCATTCCAGTACTCTATAAATAGGAAGAGGATCAAAGAAAAGATACAGTTCAATTCGACTCTATGGAAAGAAAGAGAGTAGCCCTATAAGGACTGTAAGGAAACAGCTGTCAGAGCAGAACAGTGGTGGCAACCTGAATGAAGATGAACGAAGTCCAGAGTCTGTGTCACTCTTATAAAGTCACAGGTATTTCCTAACGTGTTGTCCCGGTGTCTTGGGAAGACTCCTGAGAGGTTTCAGCGCAGCTCGGGGCAACAGTAGCACAAGAGTCATCTGAGACGCTTTCCGCAATCCCTGCAGCAGAGGCAGGAGGCGCAGGGGTGACCGGGGATTGGTCACAGGCTGAATCCAACTTCCTCTTCTTCTTCACATGATGGTGATGCTTTCTGGATTTCAGGTGAACTGCGAGCAAAGAAAAAAAAACAAAAACAGAGGACACTGTTGGGTATATTCAGCATGAGATCACAGTTTCATCTCAGTGACTCATGATCCATAAAGGAGTCATGCACCAGACAAATAAATAGGGATTTAGTGTCAAGAGCCAGGGTCCTACAGAAGATCAGGCTTATCATCACTCTTTATGACACTGTGGCTTTTTTTTTTTTTTTTTTAGCACTTTGTTTTTAGCCCTGAAGAGTCTTAAAACATGTTTTAGTTGTCCCTGCTGAGTGGTTTGTATGGCCTCCGCTCAGATAAAAATCTAGTTAGAAAAGGTTTTGTGACATAGGCCAAAAGGGACAGTTTGACCCAAAATGAAAAGAAATATTTTTTCTCTTACCTGTAGTTCTATTTATCAATCTATTTTTTATTTATTTTTTGTTAATAGTTGCCAAGTGTTGGAGATATTGGCCGTAGAGATGTCTGCCTTCTCTTGAATACAATGGAGCTACGTGGCACTCGGCTTGTGGTGCTTAAAGCGGCCAAAAAATGTTTTTATTTCAACAACTAAACAGCAATGTCTCTTGCCAGAAATCATGACAATTTCATTTAGGGACTATTTTCTTTCTACCGAACTACACCCGCCAACCGTATCACCGCACATCATTTCTGGAAAGAGACATAGCCGTAGAGTATTTCAAATGTATTTTTTGGCGCTTTGAGTGCCATATGTCGCTCCATTACATTCGAGAGAAGGCCGATATCTCCAACACTCGGCAACTCACACCAAAACAATCAAAGATCGATAAACAGCACGATAAGAATGGAGGTTAGAGGGAAAATATGTATTATATGTATATATGTCATTATATATAGGGTATCAAAATTCACAGAAATCGGAAAGAGATTCCAGGGTATACATTTTTGATGGCTTAGTAAAAACAGAAATGAATGGCATGAGATTTTGTGTGACGGTGTCGTGAGATTGTGGGTCCACAGCCTCACCTGTCCACTCCACTTCACCGATGATCAATTTGTCACACAGATCGCACACATGCCGGCTCCTCTTGTTTCTCTTCTCCGTCCCCAGCATGCTGATTGGCCGAATAGCTGGCTCCTCACCCTGATTGATCGTGAAAAAGTTTTTAGATTTGAGGTTTTAGGGTCGTGCCCTGTAGAGCTTTCTTGCAAACAAACGTTTCTTTGTCCCCTTTTCCCTTCAAAGACGTTGTGTGTATCGTTGAGGTCTGGCAAATGTGTTGAACGCATTTCCTTCCTCATAAGACATTTGCAAAGCTGATTTTGTTCCTTTAATAATTCCAATTGTCCATTGTTTACATGATCCGTGTTTGCTAGCTAGCGGTCTTCTCATCACTGCCTTTGTTTGGTGTATCGCTGCGATTGTTGGCATGTTACTGCCACAAACTGTCAATCATCAGAATAGTGTCAAATTGGCGGCACGATGCGAGGAATACGCGCGCATGTGCACTAGTGTTGTGACGGTACTGGAATTTCTAACTTCGATACAATACCTTGAAAAATATCGATATTTGAAAATATTTTAGATTCCACAGTGGAAAATTGATGATATAAAATGTTTAGATTTTTATTGAAATATAAATATATCAAGCCTATAAACGACGACTTTCCTTTCCTTGGCTTGTAGCAAAGAAGTCTTCTGGCCATGGTCAAAGTTTTTTCCGATCAACTGAAACTCTGCCGCTTGGGATTCCTCAGGCCTTAAAGCTCTGAGGGGGATTAGCTAAACTTTGGAAATGACATATGGTTGCTGGGCCAACAACAGGGCGACACGTATTAATCAATAAAAATTGACTGGGTCATCTTGTGCAATGCTTCACTTTTTTTCTTTTCTTTTCTTTTTTTTTTGGTCAATCAAAGCCAGTGGCGGAAGCTCTGCACTTTGACATCTTCAATGAGCGAACACCATAACATAACCCGCAAATGATTATACTCGACCAGAGCAAATGAGACAAGTGACGAGAAGACTGCACTGTGAGTCAGTGAGAGGAGGCGGGGCTATGTGGGCACTGCAGCGCCGTGTGTGTCAACACGCTGTCGGAGAGACGAGAGAGAGAGCCAGAAAGATCTGGTACCGGTATGCAGAAAATCAGTATTGAAACTGTTTGTAAAAAAAATAAATAAAACACAATCAATAAGTATGGAAAATCATCAATATTTTTGACAACACCCAACAAAACAGAAACCCAAATCGCTAAAACCTTGCTCCTACCAGAGGTCAAAAAACTCCACAGGGTTCCTTTAATAGAGCATGAAATACTGGGTTAACCCATTTAGTGATAACTACGGAGCAGAAAAGGAAAGGTTGGAAGAGCTGGATAAGGTAGAGTAAGGCTGGGATGGAAATGGAAGAAAAAGGGGGGAAAGATGAAAATGAAAAGGAAGTAATCAAATGTATGGAGGTGTGGTGGAAAAACAAAAAGTGAGAGTAGAGAAAGAAAAAGGAGGAGGAGTTTAAAGTAAGGCGTGGAGGACAGAGAAATTCTAAGTAATCAAGCAAACAGGAAGGGGAACAAATGAGGATGGAGTAGAGCATTTAGTTCTTAATGCGTTGGTTACAGTTTGATTACCATTTTGTGAGTCAGTCCGGTGCTTCAAAGAAGAGATAAAACAATTACAAGTAGCTCAAAATAAAGTGGCACCATGTGGGTTATAGTGCTCTAACAGAACTAATGTGATAGACATGCACGACAGACTGAGCTGGCAGAAATCCACCGATGCTTTAAGGTTAGTCAGAAATGTACCGGTGACACAATCACCAAAGATATCACGTGAAAGGTTTAAAATTCTAAATTATCAAACGCGATATGCAACGGAAAAGACCTTCATGTTACCAGGGCAATATATTGATATTGTGATACAAGACGAGATATTGTCTTTTTATCGTCTTATTTTTGATATTGTAGCGTGGCATAATCTTTTCCTGGTTTTAAATGCTGCATTACAGTAAAGTAAGGTCATTTTTTTTTTTTTTTTTTTAAACCTACCAGACTGTTCTATTATTTGCCCACTTAGTCATTACATCCACTTTACTGATGA
The DNA here is from genome assembly GCA_943590825.1 of Bovichtus diacanthus. Lineage (NCBI taxonomy): Eukaryota > Metazoa > Chordata > Actinopteri > Perciformes > Bovichtidae > Bovichtus > Bovichtus diacanthus. The sequence goes on from CALSBV010012213.1 coordinate 3,753,475, forward strand.
TTATTTATCAAAAAAATATCATTGTGTAAATATTTGGTGAAAGCACCAATAGTCAACCCAACAATATCGATTGATAATCTCCATTTCCCCCGGCCCTAATGTTACCTAAAGCAAAAACAAGTATCATACAAGAAACAGTGGTGGCCAGGTGGAAATCATTCCTGGTGCATAGTGTTCGAGATAATATTAAAAGATTGGTTGAACATTTTGGCAAAACAGTATCTTCAAACAATTCAGCAACGTTAATTGAATTGTGTGCACGTAAACTATAAAAAAAATGGTGTAAGAAATCGAATGTAAACCCGGGTGAAAGTACAAATCTCCCTTGGCAGAGAATGAGAAATGCATTTTAATAACCCTTTTTCTCGGAACTTAAAAGTGTGAAATCGCAGGTTGGATGAATATATCATTTGAGCTCATTCAGACAAAGGATTTATGTTTACTAAAGAATTACAATATTTATTTGTATAAAGAAGAAAAAGAAGTCAAGTTTGCTCGGAATTCTTGAGGAATTGTGATTGACTTTATCATTTTGTGTTTGGCTTAATGTCTGTTTAAAGGATGACAGTGCGTTTGTGTGTGTATACTTGTGGTTGAATGTATGCGTGCGTGTGGAACCCGGGAATAAAAGCCAATGCTTATGCTGGTGCTAAAGGGGATCCTAAGAAAGAAAGAGAGAAATAGAGAGAGAAAAGAAAAGAAAGGAAGAAAGGATGTCGGAAGAAGGGAACAAACGCATTTAACAGAGACAAAGTGGTGGAAAAAGGAAGGAAGGAAGGAAAACAAAAGCAACGGAGGAAAAAAAACAACGAAGTTAGCAATGAAAAAAAAGCGTAGAATGCTAATGGCGACAGGAACAAAAGGCAGTAAAGACGAAAGACTTTGTGATTTTATCCCAACAGCAGATGGAAGCTGCTGACGGGAGGCAGCTAGTTTAGACTGTTGAGGCCCCACCTTGCTGAGACTGTCCAGTATCTGCAGTGCAGGGTTCAGCACCGACTCCTCCCACTTTGACAAGTCCGTCACATCAAGGCCATACACCGCTGGCACGTTGTCCCCCGGTCCTACACATACACACAGACACACACAGACACAGACACACACACAGGAAAGCGTTAGCGCACATGATGCATTTTACAAGGCCGACAGGAGCTGCCGATGAATGTGATCCACGGTTTGTTCAACGGCAACATTTTTGTTCCCAATATTTTTTGGTTGAAAACTTTTAACGACATTTCGACCACCACGTACCACCAATACCAGACGATATTTCTTTACAGTGTGTTTGAGTTGACGTTTTCTCATCATCTCATCGACGCTGATGTGCGCGTTTCGATTCTTAATTTGGTGAGAGGCATGGACTTGCTAAAATATGTAGCTGATCATTTGACATCCGATAGGAAACAAACAAAACAGTGGCCGACATTATATCAGAGTGGATGAGGTAGACTTCAGGATGCATCCAATACAAAGTGGGAAATGTACAGTAGCAGTGATGTGCTGGAGCCGCACCCTGAAGCTCCGTCAACCTGCTGACTCACACTGGCTCGATAATGTCTCTCCCTCCTTCCTCCCACCCTTCTCTCTAGTACACCATCTCTCTCTCTCTCTCTCTCTCCATCAGTCTGGCTTCGGCTTTCACTCACTGTTTCTCTCTCTCCCTCTAGCTGTTCCACCCCAATGTTTCCATTTTGCATCAGTCAGCAGTCTCCAGCCCAGGCCTCAGCACTAAACAGCAGCACCAGTCCCTGCCCTGCTTGTCTGTCTATGTATCTGTCTGTGTATCTGTCTGTCTGTCTGTCTATCTGTGTCTGTCTGTCTGTCTGTGTATCTGTCCGTCTGTCTGCATCAAGAGTCACTGCCCTGCATTGATTGAAGACACACATGCACAGGAAATGAGGGTGTGTGTGCAACTCGAGAAAATAAATGACTTCAAACATCAGCAACTGTGTGCAAACAAAGTCAAATATTATGCATACATATTACATTTAGAGCAGGGGTTCTCAAACTTTTTCAGACTAAGCACCACTTAACCAATAAAAAAAAACCCTCACGGACCACCTAACTCCCCAAATATCCAAAAACAATAGGCCTGCTTACCACTGCAACAGTATATTACACATTACAGGCTAATATTGAGCTTCATGTGACCTTCTCTACATTAAATCAACAATACAAATACAAATACGGATTCTACAAGCATTTCATTCATATGCGATCTAAACGGTAAATGTTGATAGATTTTACACATCATATGAAACGTAGACTACATTTATTACTGAGTTTATGTCCAAGCGAACAGAGCTGCAACTTACTTCTGAAAATTACGTTTTTTTTCACATTCAAGCTTTTTTCATGAATTTTTTTTGTATTTTTTCACTTCCAAGCTTTTTTCATGAAAATTAAGTGATGATGCACCTTCACTGTCGCGTCAGATTTTTCATTTAATTTTCTTTTAATTGACCCGGTCTTGAGCCATCGATCCATCTTGTCTGTTGACTCAAATTGACCGCGCAGATCATTTATGACGTAAGATCGTAAAACGAACCCACGTAGCTACGTAGCTATGCTACATCTATGCTACACTCTATACTAGTCATTTTTAAACAGTTAGAGAAACACTTTTAAACTTATAATATATTAATTTAAAATGTGACATTTTACCAATATACTCACGGACCACCAGTGGTCCGCGGACCACTCTTTGAGACTGATTTAGAGTAACTGCTAGTTATAAAAGGAGTAAAATATGTGAGCAGATAAAAACAAATAAAGAGTGAAATATAAAAGGGTCAATACACTACACTAGAAGAGCACTTTGAGAGCGCCAAGGCCGTTTTCATAAGTGAAAAATATTGTGTGTATCCACCCCGTGTTCGGATCCACTCCTAAATTGAATGTGTTCCCTGGACCCGTGCTACACCCTTCCACCAAGTTCATGAAAATCGGGCCAGTAGTTTTTTCATAATTCTGCTGACTAACAGATTCTGTCAAACAAACCCAACCAAAAATAATACCTCGTTGGCGGAGCTAATAATTTCAAGAAAACGACTTAAGATGGATTTTAACTTTTGCATTAAGGGGTTACGTTGTACCTACAGTTTGTGCGCAGCTGACTTGCACCTCCTTAAGAAATGGAACGACATCTTGGGGCCATACAAGCGGTGGGGACATCATGGGGACTGCAAGCACAGTGATTGGTCAGCTTAGGCTTGCGTAGGCTCCGAAGTTACGCCGTTTGCGCTCACATATTTCAGCCGTGTAGAATTTTTGACCACGTACGATACACCCATTTGGTGCTGCGGTGGTGATATAAACATGGTAAATACAAAGATAAACTATGAATCAAAAACCCGCGCTTATAGGTATCTACGCCGGGCCTTATGTTAACCCTTTTAGTCAAGCATATATCCGGTTTAAGAGTCTACAGCCATGTTAGCCGCTCTGTGGGTAGGTATTTAATCTTAAAACGAAACATTGGAGAAATTAAAATATTGACCTGATGATGGTGCTGGAGGAAAAGTTTGGGGAACACCAAAGTGAGAAGGATTCAACCTCTGGGGACCATCAATTTTTGTACGAAAATATCTATTATATCCATCCAAAAGCTGTTGAAATATTTAAAATTGTGAGCACAGCGGTGGACTGACCCACTGATCAACAGAGCCAACATGGCAAAAAACAAACAAAAAAAAAACAAAGCAGGATTTAATCAGGAAGAGTTTTTCATACAGTATAATTTTTTTTAAGAACCTATAATCATGTAAATTAATCCCTTTAACCTGTAAGGCACAGTGAGTCACACTCAATTATAGCTTAATCCTTTCCACACACAGCAGCAGACGCCCAACAGACTAAAGTTATTATCTCTACTGGTAACGGTCTGGTACTCCATCATTACAGAGGAATACAGAGCGCTAACTGTATAACTGGTTATCAGTGCAACTAACTGTATTGACTCTGAGAAGAATTTAGTGTGTGTGGGAACAATGAGAGCATTCACTTGGCCACGCCTGAGAGCTATGCATTTAGGCCTGGCTCTTGGCAAAAGCCAGATCTCAACTCATAGACTGTATATGTAATAAGAAGTGGACTCAGTCAGTGTGATGCTACCCGTTAGTTTGTGGACTTACGAACTTTGAAGCCCAGGGTTTGGCGTTTGACCGTCGCTATATTGTTTTTTTGAAAACAGCAGTGACACGAGAAAGTTGTAAAACAAAAACAAAGACAATAACGCCTTTGTAGCGACCAGTCCCCGCCCTAAAGCATATGCTGCTTTATTGTCTATTTTACTCTAAATGGGACCATAATATATAAAATGAACATCATGCTGTATTAAAGAAGACTTGAAACTAGCAATTGAGACCATAAATTAATTAGGAAAATGTTTATTGAGGTAATGAATCAAGTGAGAAGTGAGTCATTTTCTCATAGACTTCTATACAATCTGTCTTTGTCGCCCCTTGCTGGCTATTAGAAGGAATACAGGCTTAAGGCACATCTGTCTCTCTTTTCAGACCCGGAGGTTGTGCCAACGCCTTCCAGTCTTAATTTACATATTTTAAATTTAATTTACCATTAGCCACTTAAGCATGTGATGTTTTTTTTATTAAATACCTGTTGAGGCCAGCTTTGCTTAATTGCAGACAAAAGCAAAAACAAACACAAAAATCCTTCATGGCAACATCTAAGCTCTCCTGCACCTGCATTATTTTGAGAGTGTGTTGTCTCTGTGCACACCACTAATCCCAAAACTCCGACTGCCGTGTGTGTTTATACAGTCAATTTGTTTTTTTTAAACAGCATTGACTGTTAATCAAAGCCTCATGTTTCACTACTGTGGTTACTGTGTTGTGTTTTTCTGTGTGTCAGAGGGAAACTCTTTTGTGTGTGTGGAACAATAGCAGGCAGGTGGTGGCGGTGAGCGTCACCTGGCATACCTATACCAGATGCAAAGTTGGAGCTCTCTCCTTTTGGTGCTCTAATAAATACTTCACTTCGCCATCCGCCCTCCTGTGCCCTCCTGGTACCGCTGTCTCTGTCTCCTTACTTTTAATCTCTCTCAACACCACCCCCCCGCACACAATTCCCCTTTTGCAGCTACCAACCTTCCACTGGGCAGTGCGGTAAATAAAAGGGAGATAGTGTATGGTGGGTTGCCAGATGCTGGATGGAAACCCCCCCCCCC
>CALSBV010012213.1:3782288-3811470 GCA_943590825.1 Bovichtus diacanthus
TCTTCTCCCTCGCTGCTATACTGTAGCAGTGACCGCATCACCACACCTGCAGACTCCACACACACACACACACACACACACACACACACACACACACACACACACACACACACACACACACACACACACACACACACACACACACACACACACAAAATAAGAGTTAATCAGTCCTCTTTTTTTTTTTTTTTTATCTCGCTCCTACACAGGCTTACATTACTTAAAAAGATGCATCATAAAATTGGATGTGGGAGGCAGCATCGCCTGAGTTACAATACAAACAGATACGTCAAAGCCCAGACAGGTCATAGCCACACCAGACAGATAGAGAGACAGTGGGAGGAGGAGAGGGAGAGAGAGAGTGCGAGAGAGAGACAGAGAAACAGAGAGAGTGAGAGAGACAGAGAGGAGGACGGATGACTGCGAGCGAATTAGAGGGATATAACACATAGCTGCACAGTATTTGAGTGTAGGATGTGTTTAATACGCAGATAAGCTGCTGGTGTTGGTGCATGTGTATAACAACCTCTGACAAATAATAAGCATAACCTTTGAAAGTCAAACTACAAGTACAACAAATTTACGACTTCAAAAAAAGAAAAAAAAGGCACATCGGCCCTTGGCGTATTTACAAAGAAAGCCTCCTCCACTTTTATGGGACTAGAAGGGTCAAGATGACACATGACAGCTTTCCTGCTGTTCCAGCCAATTTCTCACATTCAACACAAAACCACAAGCCTGACAAATTGTCTCCCTTTGTCCCAATTTTCCCTGCTCATGTCGTCTTTGAGAGACTACGGCAGCTCTTATAAATGCAAAAAGCGAAAGGGTCACCAGCCACCAAATACTTTCAACAGTCCCACACACTGAAGTACTGGTGCATGCATGTGCATGACCTGTTAAATCGCCCTTTAGGACCCCTGATGGCCTTTTAGCATGATGCCCCACGGCCCCGCCCACACTCAAACATGCCCCTTTTTACAGCCTGCAATGAAACAATTTATTTTGTGGCAACAATGTGTTATTAGTTAATACCGTGACAGCTGACAGTGAGTAAGCATGCTCATGCACAAAAAAAAAAAAAAAAAAAAACTTTGTTTGGGAGGGTGGAAAGTGTTAAATAATTCAAATACTTCATGAAGTATTAAACACAACCATGCTGGTGGTTTTTCTGTGATTTTGCCAATTTACTCATAATCTGGGTAGACTTTGCAAAACTAAAGATTAATTTCCTCCCCTCAACTGTTTTCAGTGTATTTTACTATTCAATGTAAATAACTTCAGACACTTATTTTTATTTTATTTTTTTATTCTTCCTTGCTGATATATTCAAGTGTTCCTGTAAAACTCAAATATCTAAGACTTGCGCACTGGTTGTACACAGGCGTGTAATGATATATATCAATGCAATGATCAACGATCCATTATCATCGATGCTGAAGTGAATATTGATACACATCATTATCTTCAAGATGCACCTTTATTGTGAAATTCCCAAAAGGTAAAGCTGTGTCACCATTCCATTTAAGACATAAAAAATATGCACTTAAACATGAGAAATATGGCACTTTATAGTGAACAACAGGTCTTTTTTTATTGCTTTTATTAAAAAGAATAGACTATTTTCCAATCTAAATTTCTGGTAAAGCCCAGTATTAAAATTATCCAATCATATTTTAGTTACTTTTCGCAAGTTGATATACATGTAACCGATTGTGTTAAGGCCCCTGAATAGAATCTAAATAGTATTTTGGCAGACTTTGAGATATCAGCAACTAAACATCGTCGTAATATTGTTGTCCAAAGAATCGATACAATATCGGCTTGCGATAAAGCTTGTGATTTACACCCCTAGCTGTACATGAATCACAACTAAAACTTTAGTATAAACATAATACATAATATTGCACTGTACTGCATCATGAAGTACCTGCCGTTCATCATCTTTTGCTAAAGCATGCACAAACACCAGAATGGTCTTTTCAGAGCCTTCAAATTGCTGAGTAAGTAAACTTCCGTTGCTTGTGTCTCGAGCAGTCACCAGAAGAAGAAGAAAAACATGGGCAGTCTGCACACTATCCCAGTGGCTGCCAATATCCGTAAAATGACGAGTGAGACGGGGAAGTCCACGGCGTATTTCAAAGATGTAATGTGCAGCAGAACATAAACAGCTTTCGAACGATGATCATAGCTCCGAGTAAACTGGTCTAATGTTTCAGTCCGAGCACTACGTCCTCACATGAATCACCTCTGGAGTGCACTCACTCTATCCCCCTTACTGTCCGTGTCAAATGTTTCTCATTACCACTAATGCTTTACAAAGTCGCAGTGCCTGCATGAATCGTCCTCTCCCCTGAGGTGACACTTGATTAACAAATGTCTGTTCATTACGGCTCATCCGAAGCCCGATTTGGCCAATTAAACCCCGCAACTTTGAGCATAACCAACAGTCAGTGCAAGAGTAAAATTGGGACCGTGATGTAGTATTATTACATAAACATAAAAACACATTTCTCAAGTTGTCCACTTTGGCTGTAAACGTTTCATCCACATTCAGTTCTAAACTTTGCCGCACGTCCAACCGTTCTCGAAAGAGAAGACACAAGCCGCATTATAAATCCCGGAGATGCTCCTTTAAAATCGTTCCCTCCAAATAGCTCATGGATACAGGTCATCACTGCCACAGTGTGAGTCTTTGAGAGCTCAAATTGGGATCTTTAAAACTTTGATTATTGTAAAAACAGCCCAATTTAAGCCTCCCGAGAGCTCTTTAATGTCACCTGTATACTAATAAAAGCCTATTTTACTGTTAACGGCATAATAAAAAAGGGAAAATGGGAAAAACAATTTTTTCTTTTTAACTAAAACTGGTAAGTTTGCACAACAAGAAAAAAAGGGATTCCCCGCTACCGATACCCGGGCTTTGAGTACCGATCCGATACCAGTGTTTAATTAATAAGCTGTATGCCTCACTGTGTGGAAGTGACTGGGATCAATATTTTATGTGTAAGGCAACGTCAGGCTCGACATAAAAACTTGCTACACTAACTTTGTCAAACAAAATGTAACAAATAAATGTATTAGATGCAAATTTACCGAATTGTAATTTATTATTAAAACAGTAAAATCCTACACCAGCAAACTTAGCGAAAAAGCTTCAAAATGACAGGAAATACAATTAAAGTGGAAAACTTTTCATTGCAGCAACATATTGGTCAAAACTTAAATGGGAATTACAATTCCAGTATATAATGTATATAGTATAAAACATACAGTTGGATTGAATAGATCGGCCCTATTGTCACCGATACCCAATCCAGCAATAACGAGTCAGTATCGGCCGGATGTCCAATATCTGTGTTGCGCATCCTTACAAGAAAAGGAACCTCAGGAAATGAAATGTAAAAGGGCTGAACGGTCCAGTTAAATTCAATAACGCATAATGTACTGTACTACTTACTCAGTTCAGGACTCATCTAATTGGGAATATGGCGCACAGAAGCCAAAGACTTAAAATAACTGGCTCATTTGAGACTTTTCGGGACTCACAAGATACCCAGTGACACAGTTTTGCTATATTATATAGGCGAGGCAGCAGGTGTACAGTGAGGGCTGTGAAACCTAAAAGAAAAAATAAATAAATCCCACTCGTACTGTACACGCACACATTTTCCCATAATTCCAGATTCTAGAGAGTGAGAGAACAGTGTTGTTTTTTGTTTTTTTTTGCTGGAATCCTCTATAAAAAGGGGGACCCCCGCTGGTCCCTGGACCCCAGCTTTGGGAACCAAGGGTTTACACTATTTGGCAGTGCCTCATTCACTGACAGTACAGCTGAGTGTGTGTGTGTGTCTGTGTGTGTGCGTGTGTGTGTGTGTGTGTGTGTGTGTGTGTATGTGTGTCATAGATAGCATGTTCATTTAATGAGTGAATAATATCCCCCTGCATGTCCAATGAACTGTGGGTTGAGGGCATGGGCCAGAGGAGGGAGGGGGTGATGATAACACAATAGGAGTGTTAGGGGAGTGTGGGAACCAATTCTCCCTGGGACAATAGACACTTCCCAGTGGCCACAGCGTGCCCATTCACTATCAGCTGCTGGGCCGGCGTAGCACGGCGCTGAATATGCACCAGCTCAGCACAATGCTGCTTTCTCCCAAACAAGACCAGACTGTTTCCTATCCCAAAGACAACACAGGCCAGCTCTAGCCTATACACAGCCTCATTCTCACATAAGCAGTCCCTTTCTCACTCTCTCTATGTCTGCATGTCTCTCTCGCTGTCACACACACCGACAGGAGGGTATAGCAACAAGGCCAGGGATTGTGGAGATAGGCTGGGGCTGCCGTGCCGTAACTAGGCCACTGTTTCTCTCCACCACGCAGGGCTGCTGGTCGGCGAGATATTCTGGGCTGAAATGTTATTAGCGTAACCCAGTTTACCCAGTACCAGGTGACTTCTGGAAGAGGCGCTCCCCTGCAGGGACACACACTCTCAAGGACAATGCACACCAAGAGGCGGGGAGGAGGGGGAAAGACGAAAGATGGTGCTGAAACAGGAGCACGGCGATGGAAGAGGGAATTCTGCAGTCAGAGGAGTCACTGCTGGCTGCTTTGGATGAGGCAGAGTTACTGTGTGCGTTTGTGTCTGCTCTGTGCTCTGGTGTGACCCAGACTCAAACCTGCACCCAACCTTTATTCTTTAGTGTGCGCGCCCTCTGGTTGCCGCGGCAACGGAGCCTGAGAACCAAAAGGGAGGGCGGGGCTGAGAGAGAGACAGAGAGAGACAGAGAGACAGAGAGAGAGACAAACAGAGACAGAGAGAGACAAACAGAGACAGAGAGAGAGACAAACAGAGACAGAGAGCCTGACGCAAGCCTGAGTTTCTTTTTCTTTTTTTAAATGTCACACACAGACACACAGACACACAGAAGTGAGAATTTATTATCCTGCCATTTAAATACAGTCATCTGTCGCCATACACTGCTCATCATATAAACCTTTAACTACTTCCTGTTGAATGCGCTTATTTTGAACTGGATTAGCAATAAAAAGGCCACGGTGAAATGTTATTATTGGTTCTTTCATCAATGTTACAGTATGTACTAATTCATGACTGATCTCCATTCATTTCTACTTTGCTTTAATTAACCCAGAGCCATGCTGCTATTTTACAATAGCTAAACAAATAACTGCTGCAATAGGACATTTAGCTACACCTAAATAAGTAATGTGACATAAAAGTGCCAATTTAATGATCGACGTCACATTTACCCTTCTGGCAGAGGTGCTATTTATTTTTAAAGTTGCCAAAATTTACAGTATATGGAGATTATCATTTTTATGCACATATGGCAGACAATGCTTTTTTCAGCCTCTCAACTATGTATATTTCCTGCATTTCTTTGTTGCATATCATATTAAAGTGAATAACGTTGGGTTTTTGACTGGCAAAACAAGATATTTAAAAGACATCATTATGGACCTTCCAGAAACTGGGATGGACAGTTTTGACTTTTTTTCTGACATTTTCTAGACCAAATGATTCATTGAGAAAGTAATTGGTAGATTAATCGCAGCCTCCCTACACTTGAGTGTAATTCATTTGCCAAAAAAAAGGGACAAAACACATAATAAACAAAAGTTAAAGATGAATTTGACTTTTTCTCCCTCAAATCTTCTATAGATATCGTTATTGTGGAATCTGATATAGTGACATTTTAACTACATATACAGAGTAGATGTAATGATGGCCATCACAGTTACCAAGTGCTATTCATTTTTTTCTTATATCCTCCAATAAATATCTTGAATATTTGTCTCTGCAATAACTGTATTTCATGTTGCTAACACTGTTATCTGCAGAAAGAATACACCTTACCTGCCTGAAATGATTGTATTCAGTTATTTATTGCAACTTATTTCCTCACTTCATTATTATGATTATTGCTCTATCAATACACTTTGTAGTTACTACATTTGTCTGGCTTATATAGTACTTGTTATTCTTATTTTGAATGCTTCATATTGTATATATTAGATGTTCAGAAAGTGTAAAGTCAGTGTATTTTAAGTTTTCTACAGTAACTTATCCAACCTTGTACTTTCTTTTGCTGGCTACGGTGACATTTCAGTTACAAGTTCATATTATCATATACTTTTTCTTCAGGATTTCACTGTAATAACACATGATTGTTGTCATTCATTTAGACACAGATTCATCGCAACTTGAGATCACAAAGCTATGCATGTCATCAAAAGCCAAAAAATTATCAATTATAGCCAAGCCACATCTGTTGTTGTCAAGTTTGTTTTAAGTATTCACCACGAGCAGGAGATATAAGACAGAAAGGAACAAGCACAGCCGTTATAAATACACTGATACGAGCGGGTTTTTATCTTAAATTGTCTCTATTCCCTTTGTGTGTGTTTTCTGAAAGACTTTGATAAAGGACTTTATCTTTCCTTTGCATGACTTGATGCATTAAAGCTGCATGTTAGTGACGTGTCTCCCTGCAGTGGACCTGAGGTGAGGTTTAGTGTTGGATACGAGTCGGTGCAGACTTTTCACTGCACATGGTAGAGGAATGGTCCCATTATAGTGACGATTTATTGTCATTTTCACAGTCCGACTGGCTGGTTTAGGGCTAGCTAAAGCTTGCTAGCTTGCTAGCTTACGCTGTAGCATGAAGCTAACCTCCTCGTTCAGAAACGCGGAGTTACTAGCAGCCTGCTAGCTTGTACTCAGATCTACATTCATCAGACTTGAACGCAGACGTTTTAGTTTACTCGGCTTATTTCAGCCATTAAAGTGTCATCGGGAGCATTATGGCTGCCGTGTCAAGGTCTCCGAGCGCATTTCCTCGTGTTAACAGTGTTCCTACCTGCATGGAGTCGGCGCTGATTATTTCTCCCTGATACCGTCTCCCGAGCTCGATCGCCAGCTTGGACTTCCCGGTGCCGGTAGCTCCCAAAATCACCACCAACGACGGGACCATCACTTTTCGTAAAACACACTGCACGCTACTAGCGGACGCCGCCATGATGCTGCTTTCCTCGGTGCCCAGCTGATGGCGGCGCGCATGCGCAGTGAAAGTAAAGCTGAAGAGGTGGACTCTGTTACCAGGCAACAGGCAGCCGTTACTGTGGCAACATTGATTGATGGGGGATAATGTGGCGGGTCTCTCATTTTACGAGACTAAATAAATGTAATTATTTCTCCCTTTTTAGCCTTACTGGTGTGAATCAAACGATCCCACTGGTACCTGCAGCTTCACATGTTCAGCTGGATCAAAACAAGTCCAGTTCCAAATCTTCCATCAATGACCACTCATCTCTCCTTGTTGCTGCATTTGTGAACAGATCTAATGATGATAACATTTACGATGTTTATGAAATACCTTTACATGGACGATGCAGCATGGGTATAATTGTTTCTATGTAAACTGCTGGAGCTCTGCGGCAGTGAGCGAAGAAGCTTGTTGCCATGGCAAAGATGCCAAGATCAGTTACCTTGGAGACTGCTCAGAAGAACAAGTGGGGGGGGGGGGGTGTCTGTTCACTCATACAGGTAGTTAGCCCTAACCCTTTTAATAGAAAACAAACGTGTGCAATACAAGGAAATTGTGGCTACATCCAGCTGAAAGTTGATTCAGAAATATATAGCAAGATGAGAATTATTATTCTCGTGTGTAAGAGAGACAAACAGATAAGGCAAACGGGTCATTTGTCAAACCATGAATTTATTATTTTTCTGACTTACTCTTCATACATAGAGGCTTATGAGGTACAGAAAAAAACAAAGTGCTGAAACAAGGCTCCAAAATCACAATGGTTAAACTCCCAAAGTCAGTAAGCAACGTCCACTGCTACTGTGACAACAGCAGCGACCAGTGACCAATACAAGTCAAAACAAACAAAAGTAGGGCTGCTGTGGGTGCACCCTATTCAGAGAGAGAGAGAGAGAAAAAATAAAAATCAGGGCTAATGGTGGTTTGTGCTGAATTATTAGCAGAAATAAATATTACAGCTTATTCAGAATTAGAAAGGGGATCATTAATGATAATATCCTGAAGTATTTGTTCACGTACATCATGATTCCCCGATCTAATGCGCTGTGTGGGTCTGGTATTATGTTACAGCATATTATAGCAGGGGGTGCTTTCTTCATACACGGCCTCTGGCCCATCACAAGAGCTACAGGCTACACGTGGGAGTTTCCTGAGTGCTGTTGACAGCAGAGCATGCTACTCATCATGACAGAGTCATTTACAGTACGACTTCACAGGCTACAGTGTTCTGTTGCATGGCTTATGGAAACGATAGGGAGCACAGACCTTGCAACAAACCAAACAAAACAAAAAAAGCATCGAGAAAGCAGTAACATTAAGGTCACTAAAGGCTACACACAGCCAGAAGTTTATATCGGTAGATCCTCTTAAGTCCTCTCTCCCTCCTTCCCACAGACCGCGCCAGATTTAAAGAGAGTGCTACAGTGATTGGATTGAATACAGGAGCATTCAGGTGCTTTCCACTGCACAGAGACAAAGCAGACCGCACATGCCAATGTTCAGCACATAACCACCAATGAAGCCCTGCCAGCTACAATAACAAAAACAGTCATTAGCTCACACTGAAATACAACTTGGTAGGAAAATATAGTATAAAACTTTTGTCAACTCTTGACTTGTACAAATAAAACAAACCCCAGAGACAGATAATGAACAGTAAAGAAAACAAGTAGGCATTGCAAAAAAAAAAAAAAAAAAAATTAAATAAAAAAAAAAAATGTGGTGACAAAAGTGTCTAGTGTGATCAATGTTCAGTAAGTGTTTTATTTTGACTCTTTTTCATAACCATTTTATTAACAAAAATAGAAGCTTTGAGTTATCTTTGAAAAGCCAGCAAGCTTGGCCCCCGGTTTAGGGCTGGGGAAAAAAAATGGAAAAAAAAAAAAAAAAAAAAAAAAAAAGAAACTAGGATGAGTATAGTAGACCGCTCTGGTTTTGGTTTGGAAGGGACTGTACAGTAAGGGTACTATATACATAACATCCAACAGGATAGTCTACATACATTGAAAGGCTTCTATAGGCATTACATCAAATGCAAAAAACAATTTACAAATTTATCAGACAGCAAGATTAAAGAAATGTACAGTTGGACCTCATTGGGCTTCATCTCAAAGCAAACGTTTTTAATGTTGCTTAAAAACATACAGATTAAATTCAAGCCATTCTCTTAACAGTTTCTTTTGGTTGATAATTTGAAGCCAACATTCACCTTTTGGCTGGTCTCATGGCACAACAATAATAAAGAGTGAAAACTTGGTGAAGATCTTCATAGCTTTTTTTGAAAATACAATTAATCTCAAACAATTTGAATGGCAACATATTTTTCTCCAAATAATGCTACAAAACTGGTCGTTACTGTGGGTGCGGTGCTGCTGAACGGAAACCTGCAGGCACAGAAGTTAGGACTTAACCTGAGCTATTCCAGAGGTGCAGAACATATTGTATCCAGGTGTAACGTCATTGTTGCATGGCTCAGTACAGTCCCACTGCAGCCCCCTGCATTCCCATGATAAGCAATCAGAAAGCCAGAAGCTTTCACTGCTGACGAGGGAAAAACAAGTGCGAAGAACAGAACAAGAAAAGAAGGAGGACGAGGTTAGATGGAGAACGAGAGAAAAGAAAATGAAAAAGAACAGATCCGAAACAAGGCACAATTAAATGACAACATTTCAGAGTTGCATGCCAAGCGCTAAGGAGCAGGGGGACTGTAAATAACAAAAGATGTGAAGGAGACTCTACAGAGAAACTTCAGTGAGCCCTTTAGCAAATGACGGACAGAAAGACGAGAAGTCTTCGCTGTGCAAGCACACCGAGCCCCATCACAATCAAGATACGTCCGACCAGACCATGCAGCAGTTAGACGGCACAGTTGTAGCAGTTTATCAACTAGCAGCTGCTTCATTCACAGCAAGCCTTCCCGTAAACAAGCAACAGTTTTGAAAATTGTTCATCAAGGGGGAATATAACAGTTTCGACAAATCTATATTGAGTAACCATGGACATATTAATCTGCCCGTACGACGCCCCATAAGATCCGTCCCTAGCCTGCTGTCCTGACCGGCTTACGGCCTTGTCAATCACTCAGAAGCTAAAATGTGCAAACCACAAAAAAAAAATAATAAATCCACCCGCACTATTCCAACGTGATCAAATCAAAGTGAACATTAGTGTCTTTTTCTCCTTCATGTAGTCCTGTTCAGTTCTGTGAGTGTACGCGCGTGTGGTGACAGCCGTCGCTCAGGAGCGTTTCAGGAGCGCCAGCCTCTGCAGCAGCTGCAGCTGCCTGGATTTCAGCTGCTTCCTCTCCTGAGCCTTCTGCCTCTCGCTGACATGCAGCTGCTGCAGGTACTCCGTGGCTCGCGTCAGGATCGCCACTTTCGGCGTCTTGGGACAGTCTGCTAAGCCCGGGATCTCGTCCCGCAGCGACAGGAAGCGCGAGCGCAGGTCGTTCCTCCTCTTGCGCTCGAGGAAGTTGTGCGCCCTGCGCTTGTCTGTGTCCTCGCAGTCGGAGGACTGGGGGCTGGAGAGGTGGCAGAAGGAGTGGGGCTTTGAGGGGGAGCTCTGGGAATGGGAGGAGGAAGAGGAGGACGATGAGGGAGGAGACGAAGGGGATGAGGAGGAGGTAGGAGAGCATGCGCTGAGGTTAGGCGACTCGGACCTGACTCCAGCCACACCCGCATGAGACTTCCTGCTGTCTAAGTTCAGAGGGGCGTGGCCTGGCCGGGGCTGGTGGTAATGAGAGTTCTGATGCGGCTGGGAGGCGGCCTCCTGCCGGACCCTCTTCCGAGGCGGCTCGACTGGCTGAGGGAGTGTGTCCGGAGAGGGAGCAGCGTAGTTGTGCTGCTGTTGGTGGATGGAGATGTGGAAACGCTTCATGCCGGGGTCCAGGGGGTCCGCTCGCACCGTAATGGTCACTGGTTTGCGAGTGTTGACCAGCCGACGAGGTTTACGCTGCTGCTGCTTGTGCTCCACCGTCACCACGTCGATCTCCTCTTCATCCTCATCTTTGTCATCTTCATCATCTGAAAAGGGCAAAGGAGAAGGTATGAAATGATGCATTTGAGGAGACAAAATACTGCAGGTGACAGAAGATGAAGGAGTCTCATATATTAAAAAAAAAAAAAAAAAGGAGCCACCTCCCTAGACACATGACTCCTTACACCAATTAAATGCTTCCGTAAAACTTCACACATCCTCATACAGCCTACATGATCTCTCACACACACAGTCACAGTGATTATTCGCTGCATTATTTCAGCTCCTTCTCTTCACTCATGAGCGAGGATGAGAGTCAGGTTAGGTTAAGACGCACTCGGGTGCAAATCAACAACTCTTGTCAAAATGTGCCAACGAATATCCAACGCTGCGCAAGTGTGAAACCATTTGCCGCTCTATTTACTGGAGTGCAAACGGAGTATTAAACACGAGGAAAGGTCTGACCCACTCGATTCCCGCCAACTGACAAGACTCTGGGGATATTTTCAATGCACTTGTAAATTGAAACACACTTTTAAATTAATTGCACCTCTGTGGATTAGACTGCTCAGAAAGTAGTAATCTGTATTTAACACAGTAAAGAGGGGATGGACAAAAAGCTTTGGAGGGAGGGGTGCCTGCCTATTATTTACAACAGCATTTATATGACAAAAGATGTCATCTCATATTACAAGGCATACACAATTGATTCCCTCAAGCGGCCCTATATAATGACTCTTTATTGAAGCTTAAGCATACATGCACGTCCTATGATTGCTCATTCTCCTCTTCTTTGAGCGCATATTATCCCCTGAAACGGTGTGAAATACTGCCTCGAACTCATGTCAAAGCATTCTGCACGCCTAGCCAACCTCCTAAACGGCTAATCCCGCTCTATTCACAGCCCAGGCTGGCTCGGACCAAATCCACCCACTGACACAATTGGCGCTGCAGCCTGTTGAGCGGAGGAATGCAGCAACAAGTTCCCTTTGTGACATTCCACACACCATTATGCATGGTCCAACATCACATGGCAGCCCTACATACCAATCTCAAATCATATGGGTTCACAGAGTGGAAATTGGAAGAAAAAAAAAAAAAAGTAGGTCCGGAGTCAAGGAAAATTTGGGCTAGACATAATAACTAAAAACAGGGTCGATTTTCCTTCCCCTCCATGCTACATAAAGTTCCAATAATAATGAGCGCTCTTATTGAATTCATGTCAAAATCTGAGCCAGGGAGTGCGGGGAGAGGATATTGTTATCATAAGTCAGACTGGAGAAATGGGGAGAGGGAGCAGCTGGTCTGCTGGAGCCAAGCCAAGCAGCAGATGTTTCAATGGGTGTGTCACTCTCTAGGCTTGAAGCATGTGTTGCATGCACCAAGGTAACGCAATGCAGTCATCATGTGCCATGCTGCCAACCCTGACTGCAGGATAATGGCTAATCAAAGCAAAATATTAACTGAATGAGAGAAGGAAAAGGGAATTTGAGGTCAAGTAAAGTCCTAAGTCACCTCTACAAAAAAAAAAAAAAAAAATCTTCAATGAAATTTATATGGGCAAATAAGAGAGAAAATACAAAATATGATTTTGGAAGACAAGAAAAAAAAAAAAAAAAAAGAAAAGGAATGAGCCTATGATGAGCAAACTATTGTAAAAGAAAAAAGGTGCGATTGTGGTCACTAACAGACACGTAGTGGCCGAATAGTAACAACCATAAATCTCACATCACCACAGACAAACTAGAAGTCAAAGAAGAGCCATTATAGTAACATGCTCCTCCATACAGAAAGGTCATAGATGTTGTATATTCCGTCTGTTACTGACCTGATGAGTCGGTGTGAGACTCTGAACCGGAGGACACTTGTTTCTTGCATCCACCGTTTAACGGGAAAGTGAGCACCGCAGCCGGGTCCACGCAGTCCGCCGCCAGTCCACCGAGGGTCGGCGCCTCGGCGGGGGCACCCTGCGCTTTCCCCGGGGAGGTAACGGCAGACGCGGCTGCGACTTTGGCAGCGGCCCCCGTCCCGGGACAGGAGGTGCAACGCTCCCCTACAACTCTCTCCAGCTGCTGCCCGGCAGAGAAGCCACTCCACATGCAGTCCTGGATGATGATGGAGCTCAAGTTCCCGAAGGAGTCATTGGCCGTGGTCAGCTTGCAGGGCAGGTCCTGCTGCTGCTGCTGCTGCTGCTGCTGCTGCTGCTGCTGCTGCTGCTGCTCATCGTCCTGCCCTAAGAACTGAGACACCCACTCCAATTTGTCCCCCAGAGAAGGGCACAGTAGCCCGACCCTGCCAGACCCTTCCACCGCCCGGATAGGGGACATGGGCGGGGTCGGTACCAGCTCGAATTTCTTCCATATGTCCTCGCTTGGCGCTGTGGATTTGAAGAAATCCTCATCCGGGTCGTGGTGGTCGTCGTAGAAATAATGTTGGTAGTGGTCGAGGTGGTCCATGTCCCAGTTTTCATAACGAGGCGCGGTGGAGCTAATGCCCGGCATCGGGGCTGCAGGCAGGGGGGGTGAATCACTCCCTGTTCCCTCCGTCTGCGGAGAGATAGAGACAACAGTTCAAAACTGAGCCTTATTCTCATCATAATAATCACACCCCTGTCTGCAGACATGTTGCCCTCTGGGGGGATTTTTGTGGAAATGCATAATGCAGCTATTTTATTTTTGTATTCTATGGTTTGTTAGAGCTAAATATTTCAGAGGAAAACCCATCCACTGGAGGTGGAACAGAAACTACCTGCATCGGAACATGTGTGGCAATTAAGACTTTAAAAAAAAGAAAAAGAATTAAATAAATAAAAGAGTCATTATAAAAAAAAGGTCACCGAGAAGCAAAGACATGTAGGCCTCGGGGGGGGGGGAAACAAAAAAAACAAAACACTGGTGACAAATACAAACTATATTTGCTCAAATGCTGCAAAGTTTCAAGTTAAACTACTCTGTGTTGCTGCTGAGAAGTTCAAGTTTCGCAACAGTGTTTCATTACATAACACTGCTTTAGTAGTATACTGTGACAGGGAGGAGGAGGAGGAGGGTAGGGGGGGGGTATTTTCTGCTGACTGCTCGGCAGAAAATAGAGTGATTAAATTAGATTGAAATAGATTAATTGGATAGACAGGTACTCGTCCTGCCTGCCAATGAACCTGTTCAGACGGCGGTGTCGTATGTTAAGCAGTTTATTTGGCTCCTCCTCGGTTCAATTCCTTCTTATCAAGCTCAAAGAATTCAGCTGCGACTAAAAAGCACCGATCAGGTAATTAAGCTGCAGTCACGGTGGGAAAGCTGCACAAAAAAAAAAAGAAAAAAAACACATCAAAACTTCCCGTGAAAACCTCTACTCGTCAAGTGCCTGCGCGTTAACATCCTCCAGAAGAGATGTTGTAGAATAAAAAATGGAAAAAAAATAATTAAATAAATAGGTTTTTTTTTTTTTGTTTTTTTTTACCTGGTGTTGAGAGTGAAAACCCAGCCTGCGTCTTCATAGATCCGCCGTGCGCAAAATAAGTGTCCAAAAAAAACCAGCGGCCACAAAGATTCCTTACGTGTAATCGGCCTCAGATGTGAGATTTTCCACTGATCCGCTTGGTTTCTTTTCTCGGTTGTAAACAGTCGTTGAGGTAATTGAGTCCGTTTGGTCGCAGTCCTGCCGCTCGGAGGGCTGGATATGCTTTGGCTGTGGTCACTTTCTTTGCAGACTACTGCACTATATGATCCGGGGGAAGGAGAGTTGGCTATTATGCATAAAAAAGGCGGGTCGTAGTAGCAGAGCCACGCCTGCCGTTTAAAGGTGCAGCGCGCACACAAAGAAAGCGCGCATGATGCTCTGCAGAGGGACTCTTATGAGAGCAGACGGGTATTATATGACACCGATTTCATAAGATGACACTGTTCTGCTTTTGTAATTATTACGCAAACATAATGACAACGTGTGTGTGTGCGTGTGTGCGTGTGTGTGTCTGTGTGTGTGTGTGTGTGTGTGTTATGGTGGGGGGGGGTATAAACAGATAGAACATGCTCGAACACCTGTGTAGTCATCATGCTGCATGAGAAAGGATGGAACACGAGGATCTTCTACATCAGGGAGATTATTGTGCGTGTGTGTCAGTGGTGGAATGTAACTGAGTACTTGTGTTCATGTGTACTAAAGCACACACTTGACGTACTTTGAGTATTTGCATTTTATGGAGTTTTGTACTTTTGAATACATTTAGTGTGACAGCCTTTAGTTACTTTTTGATGACAGTTTATCTTGCCCTCCATGTGCAGCAACAACCACGTACCTTCACGTTAAAAAGGACAAAGTGTTCCTTTAGGCGTGGAGAAGGTTATTCTACTTCTTGAAGGAATACTTCACCCACAAAATGACCATTTGTGTATCAATTGCTCACACCGTGTTCAATTGAACTCTTGAAGAAATTGGTTTTCTCACACGCCTCCACGGTGAACAAAATCCCCCAAAAAACGGCAACATTTTTCTTGAGGAGCACTATTTGTCCCTATGAGTTTATTCAGATGTGTATTAAACAATACGTTTTTATTGTGTGTTTTTGTGTTTGGGAAGTATGGGGTGAGTACTTCCTGTACACATGGTCATGTTGTGGATGAAGTATCACTTTAAGCTGAGTGAGCTGTTTAAAAAAGCCTCTTGGATCAGCTGGAAAAATCGTCACAAAGCAAGTTTTTTTCTGAGCCCATGAAAAGTTGACTTTTTAGAGGTTTGCGTTTCTCGCAGGACAGCGACGCCACAAACACACGACGATCTTGTAGAATATAATGCGTTTCTGTAGATTTAAACTAGCCAACAACACATAGAGGAGTTAAAGGAAGCACAACCTTGAACATCTACCGCAGTAAAAACACCGACGGGGTGTACGTTTTACTGCACAACGAGTACTTGTGTTGTTGATACTTTCAGTAAATCATGCTGACAACACCTAGTTTACTGAAGTAAGGTTTTGAATGCCGCACTTCTGCTTGTAATGGAGTATTTATTTAGTACATTCACTTCAGTAAAAGATCTGAATACTATTCCCACCGCTGGTGTCTGTGCATGTGTGTGTGACGGTCACGGTGATTTCACGTGGACATATGGCTGCAGTATCTGATGTCGCCCATTCATCTCATAGTCTCTGTAATCAATATCAAGCTTATGATGTAGAGCGCCCCCCCCCCCCCCTCCTGAGAGAGTCAATATGGAAGCAACGCTCTGTGCCTGCCATGTCATGTGTGTTTCACCTCGACAGCTGCACACACACACGCGGCCGCACACCAACAACTGCTGACTCTTGTTTTTCTTGCCATATGAAACCCTCTCAGTCTTGCCTTTTTTTTTCCCCGAGCCGTGAAACTATGCCGCAACAAACTTTGGCACGCTCGCTCTTGAGGATGGTGATTGAGAAACATCCTTCCTATAACTGCTCCTCTGAAGTTCCCCCTCCTGCTCTTTGGCGAAGTAGACAGCGTGAAATCCATGTCTGTCCACCTCATCTTCCCATCAAACTCAGACACCCCCTCCTCCTCTTTCGCTCAAACCCCGTCTTCTGTCACTCATCCTTTATTCTTCTCTCCTCAGTTACACTCTTGCCTACTTTGCCCCCACCCTCCCAGCCCCCCTCTTGCGCTTTTATCCTCAGTCACCCCTGATCAAAAAGATCTTGACCCTACATGAAACGGGGAGACTTTAGAGGGTTATATCCTCCGTTTCCCAGGAGAGAGAGCCTACAAAGACACAGAACTAACAGACTGGAGAAACAGAAGCGGCAATCTTTCAATTTCCCCATCTGTATCACTTTCTCTCTCTTAGCTCGTCCTGCTCCTGATCCCTCTTTCGCTCTGCGCTTTTATCTCCTTCCTCTCTGTCTTCCGCCTTGTTACATACTTTGAAATGCTTAATCTGCCTCCCTGCCTTTGAATTAATCATCAAAAGTGAACGGGTGCAAGGACCTGCTCCTTCAAATGAAAAGAGAAGAAATGTCTTTTCAGATAAAACTGAGTTGATTAAGTGAGTTCAGCCCTCGTAAGGAGCCCCCACTGTTTAAATCATTTATATGCACAAAAATGCGCACTTTCCTATTAAAAGGCAACATTTCATAGACATGTAAATGTAAATAAGATTCTGGAAAATGCTTTTCGCATGCAGATCCCTACGTGGATGTGCTGTAGTGGGGCTAAGAGGGAAATAGCTAATTTACAGTAATTCCCCTATGGATTAGTGAACCTTGTTTGCATGAAAATAGGAGGGGAAACTTGTGATGTGCGCAAAACCTCTGATCTATCTCCCTCTATTCGTTTCTCTCTCTAAAAAACACCCATACAGCACAGACATGCCAGAGAGTCTCGTAGGATTACTGAAGCGCTATCACTCATGAGGTACCAATTAAGCTCACAGAATAGAGAGGCTGATGGCGTTGATCTGCACTGTGCATATTAATACATAACATTATGGTGCTGGCGTGTAAGTAGAAGTGTGCTGATGCTAACACAAAACCTCAACAAAGTTTAACATGTTGGGAAATATGCTCATTTGCTTTCTTGCAGAGAGTTAGGCGAGAAGATTGATATCACTCTCGTATCTGTCGGGGAAATATGAAGCTAGAGCAGCCTGTTAGCATAGCTTAGCACAAAGACTGAAGACGGGGGGAAACAGCTAGCCTGGCTCCGCCCAAAGGTCAAAAGAAAATCAGGCCTACTAGAACCTCTAACCTTTACTAAATTGACAAGTTACATCGCGTTTGTTTAGTCCGCACAAAAAGTGAAGATTAAAAACGACAAGTTCTCCAGGATGTTATGTGCGGGACTATTTCTTGACTGTGGGCAGTAACTTCATCGTCGAGTCACTGCGCCGCGGCAAAGAAATAGCCCTGCACATATACAGACTATTTCCCCCCTGTGTCCAGTCTTTATGCTAAGCTAAGCTAACCAGCTGCAACCTATAGCTTCACTTTTACTGTACAGACATGAGTGTGGTATCAATCTTCTCATCTCTTCATTAATATTCAGACCAACTTTAGCTCTGCGCCACAAAGCAACATCATCCGACAAGACGAAAGTAACTAAGTACATTTACTAAAGTGCTGTAATTAAGTACAATTCTGAGGTACTTGTACTTTACCGAAGTATTTCCATTGTATGCTACTTCATATTTCTACTCAGCTACATCTCAGAAGGGAAATATTATATTTTTTATTACATGTATCTTATCTGCTTTAGTTACTAGTTACTTTGCAGGTTCATCTTATTTAATACAAAATATAAATCAACTAATGAATTATGATAGATTAGTGATTAGTAAAATAATAGTATTATTACAGATTAAACTACCCAGCAGCAGTTTATATAAAGTAATTCAAATGAGCCCTATGAGCCAATAATATAATATATATTATTCTGCATAATGAGTACTTTTACTTTTGGTACTTTAAGTATATTCTGATGCTAATACTTTTGTACTTTTACTTAAGTTAGATTTTGAATGCAAGACTTTTACTTGCTTCTGTTTTTACTCTGAATACTAACTCTCAGTTTGTCAGTGAAAAGTTAGTCTGAAGATTTCTCCCAAAATCAAAGATTATAAGACTCACGTACAGCAGTTGCTGTTTTCTCCCCTGCAGCCTTTTTATGACATACTCTGCATATAATTGTATTTCATTGTAATGTTACGTGGTGGCTCCTAAACATTACATTGAATCAGATTGAATGAAGCTGTAATGATCCTCACGGGGCTGGTGCAGCAGCAGCAAAGTGCCTTTTATGATAAATGACTTTATCATCCAGACTACTGCAGATGATAAAAAATAATCACACTTATCAAGCGAAGAAAGATGAAAGTACATCTGTGTGTGCGTGTGTGTGTGTGTGTGTGTGTTAGATATTCATACGTATACTGATCAGATTAAGATATGTAAAGAGATTATTCATTGCCCTGAAGAAGGGAATCGTAGGATTGTAGGTGGAGAGAAGAGATGATAAGTGCTGACCCCTCTCCCCCCTCCTCTTCCCGGGTCATACCTCCCACCGCATCCTGCTCCACCCGACCCTGACCTTCCAGACTGATCAATGAACACGTAGTCTGGGACCCGCCCATCAGTGTGTCCGTGGTGTCTGGACCAACACAGGTTCACTTTATGCAATCTGGGAGTTCTGAGAGGAAAAGTGACAGCTGCTACCCACTGGATGGTGTTGACCTCCCACTGACACATTAACCACACACACACTCACACACACACGGTAAGGGAGAGGATTGCCTTTCAGTCCAGATGCTCATTACATCGAGCTGCTGCACACACATACGCACACACACAATTCCTGTTTGTTTTCTAGCCCTCCACCTTATCACCCACGCTTCCTTTTTTTTTTTAAGGGTCACTTCAACCAAAATTTTAAAAAAAAAACATTTTTTAAAAACGTCTCTCTTCCCTTTTGTGGTATCTAGCAATGAGATACTTTCGGTTTTATTTGTCCGACTTCCTCTCAGAAATTCTGGTTCTACTCCAATACAATGGAGGTTAATGGAAACTTGTTTGTGTTGCTCTCAGCATTCACAAAAACAATAAGGGTACAAATCATATTTCATTAATATTTCAAATATAAAGCTATTTTTATTCCCAGTCTATTCTCCTCTAATTTGTCAATTTGCAGCTGGTAGATCATTTTGATTTTAGTGCATCATTCTCCACTTCTTTCAACAACAACAAAAACAACAAGCGAATATAATAAAACATAAGAAATAAAACAAAACTGTTCAACTCCCTAGGTTGTTAATGTGGCATATTAGGTCATGCAGCAACATGTACAGTATATGATGAATATACACCCTGCTTCAAATCATCAAGAGTCGTGCAATTAGGCCTAACTTAAAGGAGCAGTGCGTAGGATTTAGGGGCATCTAGCAGTGAGGTCGCAGATTGCAACCAGCTGAATATCCCTCCACTCACCCCTCCCTTTGCAAGTGTGTCGGAGAACCTGTGATGGCCTTCAGGTTATGGAAAAACGTAAGAGCCATAGTTTGGTTTGTCCGTTCGGAGCAACTGTAGAAACATGGCGGTGCAGAATGGCGGACTCCGTGGAAGACGCTCCCTACGTAGATATGAAGGGCTCATTCGAAGCTGACGAAAACACAGCACTTAGATAAGATAAGATAAGATAGAACTTTATTTATCCCGTGGGAAATTGTTGTGCAACAGTTGCAATAGACAGTAGGAGACAGTATAAGAATCAAAAATGTACAAATAGAAAAATGATTGTACATTAATGAATGGTGTAAAACGTATGAATATTATTTATCCATCTACATCCTGCACACTGCTCCTTTAAGGTTCGTGGACACATTATAAAGTGTTACAAAAGAAACTTTCATTTATAAAATTCAAGAGTATCTTTTCTTTCCAGAACATTGTCTTCGTTACTTGATGGACCACCAAATACACTGTCAGTTTTCTCAAGGACTTTTTCTTTGGTAAAAGGATTTTTTTTTTTTTTTATTTTATGTGAAAACTGTTCTCACAGGGAGTTATATGGATTATCCAGAGTAACAAGGACACATCACAGTTATATGAAATGTTTTCTGTGAACACCACAAAATTTAATTCCATTAAATTCTGTTTTTATTCGGAGTTCAGCCAGAAATCGCCCTCGATGGATATCTCAAAATGTGGACAAACAACCAAATGAATTATAACTGTTAATAATCTTTGTTATTTGGTTGAAGTGTTTATTTAAAGGGCCTGAAACCTATTTTCTCAATCTGCTTCTGACTATGAGTGACGGTCTCCTACACGCACACAGACATTTCTGCCAAAGCTACAACAGTTTTGAGTATTTCACAGCTGGAAAAAGTTTGGAAACATTCAAATCATTATCTGATGACAATTGAAGGGTTGAATGTTTATGTTGCCTGACCTGTCAATCACATAGTCCCAATGGAGTTTTTGGCTTGTTAAACTCTTAAAGATTAAACTTTTAAAGATCTGCTTCATTATCCAAACCTCTCAGGTCATCTGGTTCAGGTCTGCTTTATGTCCCCAGAGTAAAAAACTATCTTTTTATGCTCCATATCTGGAACAAACAACCAGAAAATCTTGGACTTTTCAGTTTCGCTGGCTTTTATCAGAACAAATACATATTCATTTCTTACACGCGACTGTAACTTTTGTTCTTGTATGTTATAGCTGTCTTATTCTATTTTAGCTTGTTTGAATTTTCTGTTCTCTTGCCTTTTTAATGACTGTTTTTAATAGCATTTAAATGCCTTGTTGCTAAAATGTACCATATAACTAAACTTGCCTTGCCTTAAAAACTCTAATAAATAATACCTAAAGATTTATTTTTCCAACCTTTCATTGTTGCTTGTTTAATCAGGAATATTTGATATTATAGAGAAATATTTTAGACTTTTAGTTGAGCTTTAAAACTGTTTGTGAGGCCTTTCCAGTAATGTGTGGGAGAATATTTTCCATTTTACCGGAAAACCAAAGCTGTAAATACAGCACATTATCAGTGTTCACTGCCTCTGACTCCACTCTGCCGTACATTCTTTTGATTCTATAATCTGTGTATATCCTCCTGTGTCATGTTTCTGTACATAACCACATCTGTGCAAAAACAACAGCTGTGTGTAATAAAGTTGGAAATTTATTTTAATTTAACGGCAACACGGCTAATGATTAGCAGTTATAGAAAAAGCCTCAAAGTGGTAGAAAATCCATTCAGCATGATGAAGAAACGAGTGAACGCTACCTCGTTGCTTCCACGTGATACGAGCACGCCGTCGCTGTCATGTGAAGAGACAGGTAAATCAACTCTCTACCTTTGCCCATGTGTGAGCGCGCATGGAAACAGTCCAACCCAAATTACACACACATCAGCACGACTGATTGACAAGCTGTTGTTGCTCAGTTGCTCCTCTTCTTCCTTTAGTGACTTTTGTTGCATTCTGGGTAAAAATCAATTCTTGAGGAGCAGGCTGTCAGCACAGAATGTACCCTGGAGAGAAAGAGAGAGAGAGAGAGAGAGAGAGAGAGGTAAAGAAAGAGGGTGTGAGTGTGAAAAAGAGAGCGGTATATATATGTGTGTGTGTGTGTGTGTCAGAAAGCAAGGGAATAGCAAGTGTCTGCAGGAGAGGGGGAGAAAGGGAGGGGAAAGATGCTGTGCAAAATAATGAATTAAAAGGGGGTGTGAAGAACGAAGAGACGTCTTGGGATGGGAGTAGTAAAGTCGTTATATATGAAGCGAGTGAGAGGGGAAGAGGGAGAGACAAAGGGGGAGAAATGATGGAGATTTAGGGAGGTGAAGAGTTAGCAGTTCACAGGAACAGACTTGAAGAAAAACGACGCAATTACATAACTGATATTTGGCAGGGCAGCTTTATTGAGCATTCTTAAAGCATTGCACACACACACACACACACACACGCACACACATGAACACAAACTCTCGCACAGTCAACACAGAGTGCACATAAACCACCATATGCACACAAGTCGTACTAAATAAATACAAGTCTGCTAACGTTTCCTCTGATAAACAGGCCGCTGTTTAGCATTGACGTTACACAACGTGAATGCTAAATGTCTTGCAAATTATCAGTGCGTGTGTGTGCGTGTGTGTGTATGCATGTTTTGCATATGTGTGTTATAGCTTACTGAGCTGATAGTTTTGAATGCGTCTGCAGAGCGAGGACGCACTTCTGCTCCGTTGTTCTCTTATATCACAGCTTCTCCAGACCAGCAGGCAGGACAGCTGTTTTGAAAAAAGGGTTAATGTTATATATCAATAATGTATCAAATCTCCAGTTACATAAGAATTCTTCATCTAATTGCGTAATTTTCAAAAGATTGTGTCTCCTTTCGGCAGTGGTGGAATGTAACTAAGTACATTTACTCAAGTACTTAAGTACAAATTCAAAGCACTTGTACGTTACTTTAGTATTTCCCTTTGTATGCAACTTCATACTTCTATCTTAGAGGTGAATATGGTACTTTTTACTTCACCACATTTAACTGACAGCTGTTGTTACTTTGCAGATTTCATCTTTCCTGTGTAATGAAATCAAACCCAAAAGTGTTGTTTTTTGACTTGTTGTTGTAGGTATATACGCATATAAGTCTGTTGTCATCATTGCTGTAGATTAAACTACCCAACAGTATATAAAGTATGTATAGGGTTCAAATCAACACAACCATGAACATCTACAGCAGTAAAATGCAACATACACATTAATGCGCATTAATGCAGCAGTAATATTATTCCAAAAAACATCATATATAATGGTAAAACACTGTTAGTAAGGTCTTGAACGCAGGACTTCCAATGATCTGAATAGTTCTTCCACCTTTTGTTTTGTTGTTTTGTTTGTTTTGTTCATCTGGACTTTTATCAGTGATGTAATTATAAATATAAAAGGTGTGTTAAGCACATGTGGCCTCCAGCTGGTGATGGTCCAAACATTACAAACAGACAAACAAATCAGTCACGTCGTTGTGATGGAAATGATCTGTCCCTCACATGTTTGCTAGAACCAGTAACAATGATATGTTAAAGACAAAAAAAAACAATCAAAACATTTGCTCTTTAAAACATTTAAAGCTTCATTAACTCATGCGTTGGCCAACTGGGAGCAGTAAAGACAAGATGTAAACACAACATTGACATGT
This sequence comes from Bovichtus diacanthus, assembly GCA_943590825.1. Taxonomy (NCBI): domain Eukaryota; kingdom Metazoa; phylum Chordata; class Actinopteri; order Perciformes; family Bovichtidae; genus Bovichtus; species Bovichtus diacanthus. The sequence continues at coordinate 3,805,994 of CALSBV010012213.1, forward strand.
TGTCCCCCTTATAAAGTTGATCGATTTCTCCTGCACCATATGGCGCCCATGTGGGTTGACCAATTTAAAACATTAAGACATTACGTTTCCATAACGTAACAAAAATATTATGTCGGATACAGTGTCATAGTGATAGTGAATGGCACATTTGCACGTCCAGCAATACATGTATTTAATAGTAAAGCGATGTTTACCCACCCCCACATCCATCTTAAATAATACACTGGTGTCACATTAAAAAGCAAGTACAGCATCTCTGTCTCTGTGTCCCTGCACAGTTTTCTTTTGGTACATTGCCTGAATCCTGCACCACCCACTGTGTCCCCTCTGCAGCAGATCAGGACATACCGCTCAGCAGTGAGACATCTAGTGGTGAGATCTAATGCCCTCACTGCTGGAGAGCTAACTCGACTGGTACACCGGCCTTGAAGCTTGAAAATGCTGTTTTGTCTGCATTCAACTCATTAAATTCTTTCGCTGTGCGTTTTGCACATAATGTAGAAAATGTGGATGTCACTGGCCACAAGAGGGCAAGTAGTTGTCAAGGCAGCAAAATAAAAAAATGTAAATTCCTCCATGTATATTGGAGCGAGAGCTCTGTGCTAATTTATGCAAGAATGTACAGACAAAGAAGTATAAAGTGTAGCTACATCCTTGAATCTGCTCTGTCTACTGACAGGAATGAAGACCTCACATGGCTTTTGAACACAGTGAAATGTAACCTTGACGAGCCGGTACAGAACAGTCTATGTATGTGCAGACAACACCATCTTGGCAAACACTTTGATGCCGAGCAGATGTCAAAGCAACAGCCTACACACACACACAACCCCCCCCCCTCTAAAATAACATTAACACCATAAAACGCCACAATTAAACCCCACGTCTTCATGCTCAAATCCCTTCTTGCTGTGGAGTGACAGTGCCGACACGAGGTTGTGCAGTTGACACATTTAAAGCTGCACTAATCAATGTACTCATTTATAAAAATGGTTCAAATGTTCAAATCAATCCTCTCTTTGTAGCATTTTAGCGTCTTTAAACGCGTTGTTTGGGTGCTGCGGCCCAGAACTTTGCTTTTTTTTGTTCGTTCTGTCACTTCAGCAGGCATCTTGTTGCTCACATACCTGCCCAGACAAAGTCAGACACGAGCTGGTGAATATAGTGGAGCATTTAGCAACTAAAGAGCCGGATGTTTCCTCAGGAGGGAGTTGGTGGAGAGCAACAACGTATTAATGGAGTATTGGACTTACATTAGCGGGGTGGTCAAAGACACAATTTCAAAATGAACGTGGCTAACGTTCTTCTACTGTTCGATAATAAACTCACAATATTGAAATTCAACTCGTGTTGATTTGACATCTTTTTGCATTTCCCTAAAGTGACCAAAAAAGTCCTCAAATGACTTCAGGACATAGATGTTTAAAGTCAGTGTTAAGACAACAGTCGGATTAGTTACAGGATTGTCACGCGCCCTGAAAAGAATCACTCAGTCAATAACTTCATTTGTCCCCAGTGGGGCAATTGGTTAAGAAGTTTTATTTTAGTCTACAAGGGAAATGTATGCGCGGCTCCTCCACATGGAGAGGTGTGCGGTGTTCCATGGGGAGCTAGATGGCTGAAGTTATTTGTAGAAGCTAACATGACTCGTTAAAGCTGCTGCGTTGTGGTAAACAGCCTTTTTCAGTGAGACGAGACACAGGATTTACCGCATTAGTACATAATTAACAACAAAGAAATTGTCACGTCTAAGCACAACAGGTGAAAAAGTTCCAGAGAGTGTCGGAAAAAATAGCGTAAAAAGTTAACGCATATAATTGAACGGCCACATTTTAGTCAAAGCGATGTGCTTGTGTCAAAATGTCTAAAGATTTGGAAATAAAACAATCAGTGATTTTTAATGCCAACTTTTGATATTTCTATTCAATGCTTTACTCATGTGCGGCAATAATGTAATGTTTTTATTTAAAATATCTTCATTTGGGGGCTTTTTCAAAGAAATATTGATATAAGGTGATTGGTTGCGATTAAATCAGCATATATATATATATACTGTATATGTATATATATATATATATATTTCTGCCACCCCTTAAAGTCTCTATACCATCCGCCTGCTGCTCCGTGAATATTTCTCCAGATCCGCCACTGGATGACTGGATTTTTCTTTCTGATTTTGGTCAATAAGCTCGGTGTATTTCGTGCGCCGTAGCTGCTGAATACTGCTCCTGTGCTGGTCTAGTAGCCTGGAGGCAAGACATGCAGTGATGAGTGGTAACCTACAGATGGGCGCCCAGACACAGATGGGCACACACAAACACACACGCATACAAGCACACACACACACCAAACACACACAAAGGGCTCTGCAGAGTGATCAAAAGAAAGGAGCGTGGCTCTGGCTTGTCAGCGGTGAAGACTGATAGACGGAGGCATCTGTGTTGGTGGGAGAGTGGAGGAAGTTGAGAGATGAAGAGGTGCGTTGACCTTCCACATTAACATCACATTGACTCCACGCAAAACTATATCTGGGTTTCCTAGAAAGTCGGGACGGACAGAATGATTTGGCAGAAGCTGAAATGCACAATAAAAGGAACTATCAGCACGTGTGCTGTTTCCTGTAGAAATGTGCTATCACTGCTCATGTAGGCTTGACTGAAGTGTCATTTCCATCGCGACAGCTTTGAGATATTTGTTATTCAAATGAACTAACCCTGTCACTGCAGATTAGATGGGAAAACTGCTGTCTGTTTTCTTTCTCCACGGGCTCTTGTTAGAAATGTACAAGCTATAAACAGAGTTGCCCACACAACAGAGGAGGATAAGTGGAGATGAAAGAAACCGGGAGAGACCACCTCGCCTCATAATTATTCCTAATTAAGATTAATTGCCTTTTGAAGAGCGAGGGTAATTCCTATTGGCCCTGTGGGTTTGATTTCCCACACAAGGATGATTCAAAACAAAACAACGCTGTCGACAGAGATCGCCTCACTAGGTAGCGTTGTCTCACAGTACAGTGCCTGCTCTATCTCAGTACACTGGTGCACCAACCTCAGTGCCGCTCTGACACATAATTGACAGCACACGCGAACATTTGTGTAACTTTCTTTCATGGCAAATTGAAATTCAATTGCATGTTCCATAATGAAATATTGACTAAAACATGACTTGCATTTTCTCAAGCACTGCACCAAGTTACAGGACAACTTGAAAAGTTTGTGTTTTTAAGGTTGTTCCTTGTTTTTGGACTTGCAACTTCACCCACGCGGAAGAACTTCCACACCGACAACACGATGACGGAACACAACGAGGCATCTCCGCTAAATACAGACGGATTAAATAGAGTGAAAGTGAAAATCAATCAGGGGAGGCCAGATATCCTGGCTCTGGTAATTACAACTCCACACAATCAGGTTTTCTGCTATAAATATGTAGTACCCTGATGACGACGTTAGGCTTATTTATGTCCTCTTCACTGGTGCCACACATATCGAACATAGTTTAAAATTGATGACTGACTCGTCTGTTGCACTTTTCTGAAGAGGACACAATCCACATGGAAGTAAAAACAGTTTACCACACTCACACACTCTGTTACATAGTAAGATATATGCTCCAATATGCTCCACGTATAGAGTATGTGAACTCGTCCGATTGGCGCATGAAGGCGGAAGGCGATGGACCACCGACAATCACAGAACCAATCTCTTTGTGCGCTGGAATGAGAGGGAAAATAACAGAGCTGTGAGTATGAGAATGCTCCCAAAGTCAGAGGGAGAGAACACTGTGATGATGGAGTAGTCTAGTAGTAGTAGTAGTATGGACTTTTTGCCTGAAATGTGGCTGCATCACGTTAAAAGAAATAACAGAACTTTTTAAGGGACGGCCCAGAAGAAGTGTGGGTGTTCCTCATCATTGTCCAACATTTGACGTTAGGTCTCTTCCAAGTGACACGTTGTGAGTGTTCAGCGCCCACGCACAATCTGCTGCTGAAGACCATATATTCATTGGGTCTCTTTGGGTCCTCACCTCGCTACAAAGACTCGCTGCTCTCCTGTCAGCCCTCGTAAACTCCTTACCTCCCCCGCCACAACCACAGAAACAGCCAGCAATTGTCTCTCACCATCCCTGCTGAGGAAGACACAATGGTTAACTTTAACAATACCTCCTCCAGCTCCTCCTCAAATGTAGCCAAAGTGAGGCAGCCACTGCGTGCGTGAGTGTGTGTGTGTGTGTGTGTGTGTGTGTGTGTGTGTGTGTATCTTCCTCTTATTGTCCGCAGAGCATATGGCCTTCTGACATCGCAGGCAGAAGGTCACAGTCTGAAGGAATTCAAAACCTTCTGGTAATCTTTATGCCTCCCTTCCTTTTTAACAAACTTAGTTATAAGTCACTCGTGCATGAAAGTGCAGGCACACACACACAAGCCACACACACACACACACACACACACACACACACACACACCACACACACACACACTGTGTGAAACAGTTGCCAGAAAACATTTGATACAGGTCATTCATTTTGACCTGTTTTGGTTTGATACACCCATGTGAACCTGATAATTGTAGCCGAGTTACAGTCTGTGTCCTGCCTCCATATACGTATATATGACCCTTCATATGCAGTGGTGGAAAGTTGCAGGAATTCCATTCTTTACTCCACTAACATGTATTCGACAGCTATATATACTAGCTACTTTGGAGATTAAGATATTATGATTTTGTTTCGTAGAACATGTGATGTTATAAATTGCGACGCATTTTTATGGAACACATTTTGAAGCAGCTTCAACTTTAAAATGTTGCGTGCGTGTTGATCCCAAGGAAAATAAGATATTATGCTTTATTGGGATTTATCGCTTGGACAAATATTGTACCAGAAATGATGCCTCCCGGTGAGGTTGTGCATATATTATTTATTTCCAGGTCACATATGTCTTTTTTTATATAATGTCAATAAAATATTCAATTTCAATTAATCAGTGATAATAATCTAATGTAGGCCTACGTGTAATATGTCATTGTATTATGCAAATGTGTATCTAATTCCTTCTTCTTACCTTCATACTATTGCAAAAGCAGATAAAAAGTAACATTTTGAGAACACTCCCATTTCATTTGGATTTCCAATCAGGACCATTATGATTTCCCATTAAAAGGAAGAAAAGAAAAACATTTAAACTTTCCTCACATGCTCATACTTTTATTTTCAAATGAAGTTGGAGCAATACCGACATTGTGCCTTTCCTTCTCTTCCCTTTGTGTTCGCCACATGCAAATGTTTGAGCAAGATATTGGATATAAATGGAATTAAATATCGTCTTTTGTCTCCTGCACTATACAGAAAACACACACCGAACCACGATCCCCAAACTCTGTGTATTGTGGTATGTGTCAAAATGTTAATCGTGTGTACCATTAAACCCTTTACACACACACACGCACACACACACACACACACACACACACACA
>CALSBV010012213.1:3811570-3883326 GCA_943590825.1 Bovichtus diacanthus
CACACACACACAGACAAAAAGACTAGCCAGATGTAATCAGGAGCAGATATCAATGAGGAGCATCCTGTTACATCTTAACTGTGGGGCGGGTTGGCGGGGGACACTACCCCTATTGTAATGCTACTACCTTGGGGGAAGGGATGAGAGGTAGATAGAGAAATGCAAATGTTTCTATAATCTTGGCCCATTGTATGTCTAAGAAAACAAAGAGTTGGTTGTGAAAAGACGACAAAGAGATGAAGGAAAGATAAAGAACGAGCCGACATTTAGAACAAAAATGGCGGTTAAATATAACGACGGTGCTGAGTTCGGGTAAAGAGATGCTATGGGTCGGGGTGACGTGATCAGACCCCAGGGAGAGGCTCTGATGGTGGGCTGGGGTCTCTCAGGTGGCAGGCTCTTGCCTCAGGGGCTCTCCATGTGTCGGCCCCGGCTAGTGACAGATGTCTCTCTCTCTCTGAAAGCAATTATTCACCACTAATCAGCAGATGATACTGTAACAGAGGAGGAGAGGTTACAGTAAAAAATGTAAAAAAAAATGTAAAAAGAGAAGAAAGAGATCAGTCTGCTGGTTAGTACATCTATAATTGATCTGGTTTATTAAAACCTGACTTAAATACATTATTTGTTTGATAAATGTTTTGATTTGATCAAGAAGAACTCATAACAACTGATACTGATATTCACCGTGTGATGGAGGGTCTACACAAACACACACACACACACACACACACACTTCCACAGTCTCATTGTTCAATGTTTTTTCTGCTATTTTCTTGATTGTATGCATTGTCCATTTTTCTTTTTCTTTATAATCTTGGCAATATTGTCCTTGTTACATTCATTCATACAAAACATTGCACGCCATGTCTTTGTCCCTGAACTCTCTCTCTCTCTCTCTCTCTCTCTATATATATATATATATATATATATATATCTCTCCTCCACTCCCCCTTCTTGCAAAATACAGTGACCATAATGATATGTGTGTGTGTGTGTGTGTGTGTGTGTGTGTGTGTGTGTGTGTGTTCCAACCATGGCAGTAAATCCATCTGTACTCTGGGCTGTTATTACCCAACCTTCATCCGGGTGTATTTCTCCCATGCTGACACATTCTTCAAGCGTGGATGGGGGAGAAAAGCAGCATCCATCCATGGGCACATAGTGTGCACGAGTCTGAGCGCGTGTATTTTTTGCATGCATGTGCACGTGTTTGTGATTATACTGCATGTGTTTTTGTGTCCAGTTGCGTGCGTGTTTGTGCATGTGTGCGACTGTGGGGATGCAGTATCCTCCAGGGATGCGGATCCTCAGATCAGGCCTGTAAATCACAGTGATTGATCAGCCTTCGGCCCCTCCCTCCCTCATTCCAATCCGATCCCCCTCGCCCTCTCCTCCCACTCCAAGCCCCCTGGTGATTAATCACTCAGTCAGTCAGACAGGTAGCTGTGACATCATCCAATACTCCCCTCCCCCCTAACCCCTAACCCCTCACCCCGTCACCATCACCCCACTTAAAGTGACACACTGAGAATTGGCGGTCAGCTAAGTGATGACAACAGGAAAAAAATCCCCCGTTGTGTATCCATCAGTCCCTGAAGTAATCATATTTTTCATTCTCCATCAGGGTGGCAAAGAGAAGGGTTGCCCTAGAAATTCATTTATTGCCAAACGAAAAGGAGATAATTACAAACATTTTAGGATTTTTGAAAAATGAGGGAAAAACCTTACATTGTGTTTCTTAAATGTCTTCCATATAATTTTTTTATTTTTTTTAATTCATGTATGTGAATATCTTTGATATTCAACTTGTCATAAGTTCATAGATACCAAATGCTTGATTGTGCACCTCGTATTTTCCGAGATATAGGTAGTTTTTCTTACCATAATATATTTATCTTTGGGCACATGATGGAACTACAGTTTTTTCCTACAGTTTTTTTTTACAAAGAAGTATATAGAAAAAAACCATAGTCACATGTGCCCGAAGACTAAAAATAGTATGATAGTATGATTTTTGAGGATTGGTACAAAATGGATAGTTTAGAAGTGAAACTGACATATTATATACAGTTTCTATGTAATCACTGTTGATATTTCGCATCACATTAAACCTGAAATGTTTCTGCAGTACTTCCTAAACCAGAGACAGCTCACATAGAATAGTTGCATCGTCTCACCTCTTGGCTGTTTGCACATATCTTGTAGAGTGAAATGGTCATTTGGTTATATATTTTTTGCTTTACTATAGATACCTGGCGTGGTGTGGAAAGTGACCAAATATCCAATGATAGTGTTTTCCCTTGTTTTTTTCCCAATAGAACATTTTACTGTAATCAGATCAAATTTTACTTACATGAGTGGAAAGGTTGTAGCTCAATAATCATCATCGAATCATTCTTTTTGAGTATCGCTGTCTTAAAATGAACAATTCTGAGCCAATATTTTATTGCCGTCTTGGCAAGACATCCTTGCAGTAGGAGTCGGTTCCTAATTCCTGACTCCAGCGTAGAAGTTACTAAAGCAGATGGCTCTCCCCTCGCAGTGCTATCCTGGAGGCCTGGAGGTGGCGTTCTTGCATTTGGTCCCATCATACACGTGCATTTACCAGTCAGAGAATAGCTTTATGAGGCTAAATACAAATTCATATTTTTGTAACAAGCTGGTACTTATTTTTTTCAGCTGTTCATTATGTAAAAACATAAATATTCATTACATTACGTACAACGGCAACGCCTCACATATCCAAAGAATCTCAAGAATGACTATACCATATCTAATAACGACCACATGTAGCCATGCACAAACCTGATTCAGACCATATTACACTTAAACTGTGCAATACGGACTAAACTTACAATAACCTGTGCAATACTCTGCTTTGGCTTTAATAGTGTATTACACTGTATATTTCAAGCAATATTCTTGTGTACCTTACTACACTTTTCGGGAAAAGACTTAACCATAGACACCATTTCCAGCATTAATATCATTAATATTATTACACTATTGTAGATATTGTAATATACATGTCTTTACATATTCATCGTTGTTATATGTTGTAGTACAATGTGAACACTTTTACTTTAACTTCTCTATGTTTGTATGTATATATATATATATATATATATATATATTTTTTTTTTTTTTTTTTATATTTTTTTTTTTTATTTTTTTTTATATTTTTATTTGTATTTTTATTTTTTTTTTATTTTTTTTTTTTTTTAATTTTTATTTTTTTTTATTTTTTTTTTTTTATTTTTTTTTTTTTTAATTTTTTTTTTTATTATTATTATTTTTTATAATTTTTTATTATTTTTTATTATTATTATTATTTTATTTTTATTTATTTTTTTATTCTAAAATGGAGCAACTGTAACAAAATCTAATTTACCCCATCAAGTATTTTTTGATTCTGATGATTGTGAATTAGAAATATATAAAATATTAAAAAAAATTCAATTTGCGACAGTGTTCCTTTGACTCTCCAGCTCTAATTCAGCATCAAAAGCGCAGATTCAGTTCAAGGATCTGGAAAAAGGGTTGTCTCTTATGTGAGCCTGAACACTGTGCGCGTGTCCCAATGTCCTTTGAGAAGAGGAGAAGTGCCAATATAGTCGCTGTGCACGGAAACAGGATGAGCTTTATTCTTACTGACTGACTAAAATTGCTTTGTATGTAGTATATTGTTTCTCCAGTAAAGCTCAGGGGGCTCTGTTACCTTTCATCTTTCATCTCCGTTCATACCTGTTAGATCTGTCATCTGTCATGTCATTCCACATATGAGAGATCTCCTTTACGCAAAAAACAGTTACAGTTTGTGTAACCTGAACCTTACCTGGAATAACTGCATTGCACATGAATGCTCCCGACCGCGGTCCCCAGAGCGGGAACATTGACTTTTACTGCTCCCTGCTGGGCTGGTTGTTTTCCTGCACGCAAGCTCAATTCTCCCCGTCCCACTGGCCTCTAATTTACAGGTAAGTATCTCCTTTTTTTTTTCCTCTTCGAAAAGGCAAGTGAAACTTCTTCAAGAAAGTTTGAAAACATATTTAACGGGCTTTGTTCTTTACCGACATGTCAACGTCACATCCAAAAATGCATTTATTCAACTCGTGTGTCACAACACGTCTCTCAACGAGAATATTTTTTTCCGTTGTCATTTAACTTTTTTTTTGGAATTTTCCTTCAAAACAGCCAGTCTACACTCAAATGACTCATGCATGTCTTGTTTGTTATCAATGTTATACAAGTCAACTTTGCCAGACGTACAGAGCCAAAAAAAAGGGAGGGAAAACAGAACAAAACACAACAGAATAAAAGATTTACAGCACCTAAAACATTTTATAAATGCACCCAAACTAATACACCATACAGTTCAAGACATGATCATATGCAGCCTTTGACTTTCACAACCTTTTAATGCAGTGAGGCTTTAATATACGAGAAGAAAAGATCCCAGTCTCGATCAAATTTCCCTTTTGCATCGTTCCTTCTTGCTATTGAGTATTCAAAGGAAGCCACTTCGGTCATAAATTGTCTTAATGAAACCTGTCAGTATTTATCCAAACTTTAGCGCTTTGGTGACACCCTGTGGTAATAGTCTTTTATCACCGAGAGGACATCATTGAGAGCAGTCTGGCAAGGGCTCCTCTGTGCATTCTCCACTTACTTACATAAAGCGTGGAAAAATGTGCCGATTGCCTCTTCACATTTCAACCCTTTCTACCTTGTATCAGCCCCACGCTATATAACTTAAGAGGAGTATATGCGTATATACGTATACTCTTGAAATAAATCAATTTCACTTCTAAAATCTCTTATGGCCCATGCAGCCAGAACTGGATATTATTATTTTGGACGTGTTATATTATATTTATTACTGTGTTATAGAAGGGCACCTCTTTGGGCTACTTAAAGAAATGAATCTGAAATGCTGCAATATACTTCAGTAGGCTTTATTTTACTAAGATAATTCCAGTAATGCGATACAACAGAAACATGTATAGCTACATAAAGATATGTGGCTGTGTTAGTCAACCCGTCTTCTGCTGATATGTTTATCCAGGAGAGACTCTCCAACCTCCGTGAGGAAAATAGCAATAATGGTCATAGGAATAATTTTTAGGATAGTTTTCTTTTCATTTCCTTTCTCTTTTCATGTGGATGCATCAGTATATTGCAGTGTAATTATTAGTCATGTTGTGTTACGTTAGATTTTCAACACATATTATATTATATTATATTATTATATGTGTGCAAAATGGAGTGTGAACACAGAGATTTGTCCGGTGGCTGAGTTTGAGAGAGAAAAGCGATGAAAATTGATCCGCAGTTCAGTCCACGTCGACGGCCCCTGTGCCGACTGTGTGGAGAGTTTTGAAAACGTGAACTCAGTATTGAGAAGTGCACGTAAAAAAATAAAAAAATAATAAATAAATAAAAAAATGAATTACACAGTTAATCCGTGCAAATTATTGTGCGGTTTTGTTTGCCTGTGCAGCGTCCTAATCTCAGCAACGCAGACACACAGTAGGTGGCAGCGAAGAGAAACTCATTGTGAGTGTAAAGGGTAACTTCAGTCACCCTAACAATGCATACTGTTCTATAATTGGTGGCTTTTGTGTATTGTGTATTGTGTTGTTGTGGTGCATGTTTACGGACTTCCGAAATACAACACGACCGCCTTCCCAGACCACTGCTAAGGACAAGAAGAGGAAATTGTAGAGGGCCACAGGTGATTTGAGCTGGGACGTGAACACTGAGGCAGAATGCGAGAAGGGACAACAAACGATTTAAGTTTAAAGTTTTTATGTTGACTACTGGCGCTACTCCACAGATCCACCTTATCAGTCATTACCTTCTCACTGATTCGTTGGCATGTCATATGCTGCCTTGCTGCGAAACTATTTCCTCTTGTGGGACAATAAAGATCTGAATGATGTTGTTTATTTTAAACAGTAGCTGGAAATAAGCACATAGAAATAGCCCTTGCTGCACCATAGTGTCCTTGGAGTCACTTAAGATTTATGGAGCAGCACCCAGCCTTCTAGAAAATACAAAAAAAAAATAAAACTTTTCTTTTATCCACTGATATCCCACACTTCAAAGATGCCCTCTTCAGAGGCACTATTTTGAGAGGAGATATGAGCGGTCAGAGAGAGCAGGAAGCATTAACTGCAATATCACTAGAGTGGTAATAAAGATAATGGCTAATGATGATAGATAATGGTTTACTCTTGGAGATAAGTAGCCCCCAAAGAATGTATGTATACAATGTTAGTGGAGAGGGTCCGAATGTGTGTCAGTGAATTAATGACGTTGCTCTACACTGAGAGAAATTCTGCTCCGAACGACAGAAACGCGGCGTGGATGTGACGCACACGCAGGATCACACAGCTTACAACTCAGCAGGCTGGGAGTGAACTTGCAAACTCCAATTTCCTTTGACTGTCCTTGTCTATTTTCTCCCAAGGGGCGCACACACGTGTCAACACTCTCACAGAAGAAGACTGGCGCACACGTCACAGTTTCCATTCTAAACAGAAATAAACCCTCCTGTGAGCATAACCATACACAGTCAGCTGCAGTCTATTACGACACCCCAGCTGCTCTTGTGCGGTGCCACACGACCAGAGCTCGATGTGAACACAACGTCACTGGAAACGATCCACGTGTTGCAAGATAGTGGCCGATGCAACGTTGGTATCGCTACCTTTTTTTCGGCATGACTTACCTCAAAATAACCTTTGGGCAGTCTGAGGTGACCTCTGGCTAAATCATTACTCAGTCACACCACAGTGTCCTCCCACACAACGCTGAACGGCCACAACATAGTAGAGAGCTCAGTCTGCAATGTGATTAAGAGGCTGTGGTGTGTGTGCATCATGTTGTACAGGCTTCATTTCATTGCCTGCGCTGTCTGAAATCAAAAAGGTAATAAAAGGTACTTCTAACAACCAGGTAGTAGTAGTTGAGTAAATGTCCTTAGTTACTGCTAAAACTAATTTATCTTAATTCAGATATAGTGTACGTATTTAATAGTATCTTTGTTTCATTTTTTTAATTGCAATTTTCTTCTATTCTATATTTGTGTTTCCTGATTTTTGTACATATATATATATATATTTTTTTTATATTCCTTGTATGTGAAAACCTTCTTGGCAATAAACCAGATTCTGACTATAAAGTGATAATGGACCACAGTGGAATTCTCCATGTGATGGAGTTTGAGTATGATGTTTATGTGTGTGTGTGTGTGTGTGTGCGTGCGTGCGTGTGTGTGCGTGCGTGTGTGTGCGTGTGTGTCATTGCTCAACACTTTACTTTATATACTTTACTTACTGTTTAACAAACAGTTTACACCTGTGTTACTTTATTCCATATTGTTTTTTATGTTTTTCATGCATGTTATTTTATTGCCCTATTTTATTTCTTTATTTCTTTCTTATGTCTTAAGTATACTGCGCTGTTGGAGGAGCCTTGTACTTAAGATTGTCACTGATAAAAGCTGCAGCTGTTGTGCATATGACAATAAAGCCTCTCAATCCTTGAATCATTGAACCTGACGTCCAAGATTTCCGTTGCCAAATCCTGCTTCTCTGTACTTGCTGTGCATATGATAATAAAGACCTTTAGTCTTGAATCAATGCGTACGTAAGTGTATCATAGTTGCCCTTTACTCCCCTTTCCACATTACCTGCCACTGTCTACGTGGTTCACACACACGCTGTTCCACATATAAGAACATACTGTGCGTTATTGATCTGGCCTCATTTATCTTATAACCCTGCATACACTCTGCGGTGAACCACTGCTAACCTGGAAATAAAGACACAGAGATGAACCATTATGCTTTCAGTAAAAGGGAAAGCCTCAACTAGTTTAATTCAATTCAATTAAAAAATGTTTTTATACAGCATCAAATCACAACAGGGCACTTTTCATAGAGCAGCTCCAGCTCGTACTCTTCATAATAACTAGAGGTGTCGAAGTTTCCCAAAGTCTTTTGCCCAACGCTAAGAACTAAACGCACCTGTTCTGAGCTGAATCGCTGACTTGACTCTTTTGATTTGAGGACAAACAATGTGTATTACTCAAATGTCAGAGTGCTCCTTTAAAGGAAGAGTTTGACATTTAGGAGACGAGAAGATTGATTCTTCACATGGTACCGATCTTCCCATCAAACTCTCAGCAAGAAAAAAACGAAACACCCGTTTCCCAAAAATGTCAAATCATTCCTTTCACCGTTCTTGCGTTACTTCTTAAGCTTTGCAAAGTCAAACGTGTAGTTAGCTTTCTATTAGACAACACTCTTCATGTTGTTCCATTTGAAATGAATGGAGTCGCGAGTCAATACAAACCTGGCTGTGAAACTTTTGTCTTTTCTTATAGTCTTTCCACAATATCCTCTGTGATTGTGTCATTGAGTCACATGCATACTTTTTCTACTGACATGCAAACTTAAATGTACAAATTGTCGTTTCATGCATTCATTCTACAATGACGGAAAAATAAAATGGCAGACTCACAGAGGTCAAAATAATTTTTTTAAACTTCTTTCAAATTCAACTCCTTCAATCCCTAAATTGGTTACAGTAGCATATCTTAGGGATCAAACCTGTATAAGCTCGTTCCCAACTGTAATTCTGACTGTGCTTTTCAACCAGACAAACTTGAAGTTGTTATTCATTTCAGTTAAAGTCAGGTCAGTCGAGTCAAAGGGTTTATTATTGTATGCACGCTTATAAACAAGTTTCCCTGTGCAATAAAATCCTTCCTTTGCCTTCCACTCTGAATGTCGTTTATGTAGGGAACTCGAGGTATAAAGATATAAATACGAGAAAATTAAAAATTAAACACAATATGCAAACGCTTGTAGAATATCTGTGAAGGGTGGCGTGCAGTAACCAGGAATTGGTGTTTTAAAGTTAATTATCAAACCGGATAGAGCCGGGTGTAACAATGCACACATTTTTAGTTACTTTCAGTTTTCTCTGTGCATGTAAACGTTGTCCTCTTTTCTTTCCCACAACTCTCCTGTTCTCATTCTTCTCCCCCTCAGAGGTGCCTGAATCCCTGGAGCTGCATCATCTCATCCAGATACTATGTGAAGACGCACGGCACTGTTGACATGAAAAAGATCTCTCTCAGTGTGAGCTTTATATTGTAAATTCATAGTCTTTAAGAACATCTTGGTCTTCTCTTCTCTGCCTACCCGCTTCATGAACCTTGCTTGTTTGTTTTTTTTGACTATCCTTGACCCTTTACCTTGATCACGATGCTTTGATAAGTTTGCATTTAAAAGCCGCAACATTTGTTTTTTTATGAATGTGGAGCCCTAAGAGTGAAAAACGCCTTTTCCCAGCTCTTAGGTCCCTTTGTATTGCCCTGACTCACTACTCCTGAGAGACACACATTCAGTTTATTAGCATGATATCATATGATTTCTGGGAATTGAAGCACAAAGTAGTTTGAGCCGACACATGTGTGAATGCGCACCCAGCACTGCTTTATGCAAGTCTTTCTAACACAACTCACACCTGAGGTCTGTTTGACCTTGAGCTGCGAGAGCAGACGGACAGCTAACATAAACACAATGACATCACCAGTCTGGGTGAGATGTCCCAACAAAAGTCAGTCCGTCCTGATAACAGCCAGGTTCAATGTTCTGTCACTCTGAGCCACACGGACAAGAAATATGAACTTTGAAACCATCACCGCAGTTTCCAAAACACAGTGTGAAGTGCCGTGTACTTGCATCACACCTTCCTCTCCGTGGGTTTTATTAGTAGGAGAGCAGTACGGCGACAGTGACAAATCAAGTTTTCCAGCCAAGAAAAAAAGACGCAACATGTGTTGTGGCTGCAGAGCACTGCTGCGGTTTATTACCTGCACTAATGAGGTTATGTTTTTGGTTCGGTTTGTTTGCCGACAGGATTACGAGTAAAAGAACTAGGCCATGGGCCGAAGAAGAACTCCATTACATTTCATTTCATAAAGCCCAATATCGCGAATGATAGATTTGTCTCAGTGGGCTTTACAGACTTTACAGGGTACATCACCCGCTGTCCTTAGACCCTCACACACGCACAAGGAAAAACTCCCTAAAAGAAACCCCACAATTAGTGAGGGAAATATGGAAGAAACCTCAGGGAGAGCAACTGAGGAGGGCTCCCTCTCCCAGGACGGACAATAGAGTGTACCTTTGCGAATCAGGACACACACACACACACACACACACACACACACACACACACACACACACGGTATTTTGCGAGATAGGAAGATTCGGCCTTGGTCCGCGCTCTGCGAGTGCCCTTCTAGTTGTTGGAAATAACGTGGTATGGCATCATCGTATCTGCAATTGACCGTGCAAAAATAAGAGTGGTATTCCACTAAATATGATGATATCCGTCTTAAACAATGAAGCGTGGTGGAAATGTATTACAAGCTCCAGAAACAGGCCAGGACAGGCCAACTAGAATAACAGTGGCGCGCTTGGCAAGAAAACACAAGACAATCTGGCAGAGAAGACGTGGGAGAGAACTGGTATATATACACACTGAGAGACTAATGAGGGGATGAGTAGCAGGTGAGGAGATTGGCTGGAGAAACCAGGTGAGGGGAATGAGTTGACTGCAGGCAGCGAGGAGGAAACAGGATCTGAAAATTAATTATTGACAAGGCAAAACAAAATGAAAATAAACTAACAGTGGGTGGTACTCGTGACATTTTCTTTATGTTATTAAAACAAATAAAGGCTTGAAAGGCGTTACTTCCTTCTTCGTGGCGAGTACCTGGTAATATCAAAAACCTCAACTACACAGTACAACACAGTGTACTGTATGAATTCATGTTTCGTGTGTGTCCTCCCCTTACTTATATACACGTAGCCCTAACTTTCTTAAGTCAAACTGCAACCAAACTATACAGTAGCAACAATCGGCCCCTGATATCATTCAAATATTACAAATGTCCCAACTCTGTGAACGATACATTTGCCTAACATGTAATGACACATCTAACTAAAATGGAAGTTCTCGGTGTGTCTCTCTGTCTGCCTGTCCTTCGATTTTCTCAACAACAGTTCATCCGATCGACTTCACACTCGGCGGGTGTATCGCTGAGGACCCTGGGAAGCACAGTGTCGAGTGCGAAGTCGGACGAGCGGTTCTCAAGAAAGCTGTAGGCAGCAATACTAGAGGCCAAACAATCGGCCGAACGGGCAATGCCGTAGTGCTGTTTGAAACAAGGACCTACCCATTCGTACATGACTACTTAGCAGGATTGGCAACATTTTAGGATTCAGGATGAGGCATTTATGTTTCATCTAATGGCATCTCATGCTCTGCAGATGAGTACACTCATGCTCAAAGCATCCACACAGATCGGATTAAACGGTCATGGCTTACAGTAATGGAGAAAACAAACTCCACCCTCCAAACGTAGACTTTAGTAATAGACATAACAATACCTCAATCCTGCATCAGTTAACCCCTGACAGTGTTATGTGTTCATTTAGCTGCAGGTAGTGTTACATCAACACCCACTAATACATATGAATGTGTGTGTGGCAAGAGAAAGGGTGCAGCTTTAGATGCAAGTAACAGCAGGTATAGTACAATTACGGAAGAATTTCGACCAAGTACCTCTTTCATGCCCTGATGTGATCACAGCAATACAAATATTTGTTGAGTCAAAGCTTAAATGGTTAGTTTGGAAATGTTGAAGTGGGGTTGTATGAGATACTTCCATACTCAGTGTGTCACCTAAATGTCACAATTAATAGCTCAGAGGTCTGATGCGATTTTTAGATGTTTTTTTTTTTTTTTTCAGTGTTTTTGATGAAATTAGAAAAAAATGTAGACACAATTTCTGTTATATAAATATTATCAGCTGGATCAAACTTATTTGTGGCCCAGACTGGGAACAACTGCTTCCCAGATAACTGACTATCTTCTCTGAAAGCCCCTTCATGGGAAAATACCTGAAGTCCTGGACACAAGGCACATGGCGACTCCCCTCTGTTTGTGTCTTCATGTGTGTGTATTGCCCTCCCTCCTAAGTTTCCATCCCACCTGTAGCTATGTATACCCTGCTGCTTGATTGACGCACACAACGCTCAACCTATTGGACGGCCTCTGCATTCACCACATTGCATTTCTCTCACAGACTTTCACACGCAGTGTGTTTGCCAACAAATACACACGGTCATGAGGCCCTACGCACACACACATTGCACACAGAGACATGACAATATATTAATACATCCCGTACACACTACAGCTGTCAAAAGTGCCATTATGATGTCTATCAACTGTCTTTGTGATGCTTCAGCAAGCGATTTACCCCTGGATCAATAAATGATGTAGTGATGAGGTAATGATGTTAGTGTGACTTTAACAGCACAAAATGCACACTCAAACACACACACACACACACATGCACGCACGCACGCACGCACGCACACACACACATATACAAACTCATGCCAATTGGCTTTGGATTGCAATTGTTGTGCCCATGCAAGATTTTCCAGTGCAACAATGTCTATGCTTGCACACATTCTACAACAGTCATAGCACCACAGGCCAAACAAAACATTGTTTCCTCAACTTCTAAGTTACACCCAGGATAACACAGCAGCTCCTCTGGGGATACACACCCAAACCGCTTCTTGTGCTTTTTCAGGTTGCGGAGCTAAAAGAAGTGGGACAGGTAAGGTGATCCATGGGAAAGAGCCTTGCTGGATTAGGGTTAGGTTAGTTATCTCAAGATGCAGAGTGCAAAATGCGAGGGACTTTGGTTTCTCAGCTAGGACAAGTCCCCCTTGGTTTAGAAGAGCTTCGGGAGAAACAGCACAGTCATCCGCATTTAGCACACTGCGTATTTACTTACGAGAAATGAGACGCTTGTCCCTGCTGAAACAAGTGCTGAAATTGTAAGAGGTCCGCGAAAACAGGGGTACAATTAAAGGGCCCGAGAGTGAACGCTACAATACAACAGGGAGAGAAAGAGCCACAAAGTCAGTGATCTGGCTCGGAAGCGTCTGTTCCACAAGCAATATTTATCCAAAGGTATCTAAGGGAGATATGCTCGTGTAACAGTGGCACAAGAGTCAGAAAGTCATAAATTACAGTTATATAGCATTATGTATGTAAAGATGGAGCAAGGGTTGCAAATTAATTCAACTTTACAATTGTAAGAGGAACATAAGAATGGCGGGAAAGTCATGTGATTCGGGATAAGTGTAAATGCTAGTTGAACTGTAGCCTAAGTACAAAGGTTTTAGGACACTGAATCAGAAAAGTCTGTTACACAGCATAATTAATATTTATCTAGAGTTAGCGAACATTGGCCGCCATCCGCTACTGGTCATATCACACCAAGTGAGGCTGTCGCTGCTAAATGTCTGAATTTATAGAACTGAGCAAAGGTCTTTTTTTTTTTTTATTGTTAAAGAATTCAACTTTTCAATCGCAAAAGGAAAAGTAATAAAGAGTTATATTCTTCGTTTGAAGTTGCAAACGTTCACTTTAAATAGTAGACAATGACTGTGAGAAAACGAGGTGAACTTCATTCATGTTAGTCGGTGGTTTTGAATTATTTGTACACATTTTCTTGTAATTTATGTAAAATATCTGGGATGTGTCATTACACTGTATGTCGACTTCTTTCTTTTTTTCCTCCAAGAAATTAGACATCAGTCTGTCTGTTAGTCTTGCAATATTTGCAACCTTCCCTCCGTGCGAAATTAGCCTTCGAGACGGACAATGTTGTTATACAATCATATTTCAACACGCACACTCTGCAACAGAACAGTAACTCTTTGCTCCAGAGGCATTGCAACAAATCCTTTAAATATATTTGAATGAGCTCAAAGGTGAGCAGACGACTGTCAGAGTGTGGGGAAATTTCAAACAGCGATAAGTGACATAAAAAAAACAAAAAAACAATGGAACATTCACCGTGCACTGTTTATTTGCTTGGATGTAGTTTAAATTGTATTACTGTTTATGACACATTTTGGGCTATTTGTATTCCACAGTAATACTGTCACCTGAATTTACCAGCACAACATCAGCCATATTGTATTAACTAATCTGCAGCATGTTGACACACATTCATTTGTCCGTACCATTAGAGACTCACATCATGTGTGCCTACTTGACTATTTGGCAAGGTCAACTATCAGAAGTTTAATAATACAGTTGGCACAGTCCCTCTTAGAGGTGTGTGTGTGTGTAAACAAATAGGTGCATACAAATTCAGGGATAAAGCTCCATTATAAATGTATGTTTGATCTAAGGGAGGCCTCAGGTGTGTGCGCTCATACCCAGTGATGCCCGGTGGAGTGTGTGTGAAGGTGGAAAGACTGTTTGCATGCATAGGGTAACCATAAGTAAACTTTTCAAATATCTATACGTCTCCTGCAACCCAGAGTTACTAGCGGACACAAAGGTGAGTATTCAAACCAGTGGCGGTGTGTGCATACTGCATATGTATACCATAGGTATGTGGGCTCGGCTAAAATGGGAACATGTACATGCAAAACAGAAGACTCTTTGCAAATACAGGCCAGAAAGTCAGAGTTTGAAAAAACCCTCAGGCAGCGAGCAGGCGACCTTCAGCTCGCCGCATGAGAAACGTTGTCGTTTGTTCTGCCACACATGACGAATCTTGTGGTTTGCTTCCATTTAGCAGCCATGCTAAATGTGCGTCTGTATTCAAAAGATGTGTCAGTGCAGACGAAGGTGGTCACAGCGGTATGCAGGAAACATAAGGTTCAACTAGAGCATGACTGACCAGAGATAGCAGTTACACACACACACACACACACACGTTTTTGAATAAGTGTGTGTCTTTTTAGATGACATGGATTCCCTGAATTGTATCACATTGGAAATGGAAATGTTACATTCTGATCATCTGCAAAATATCATAAAAGATATTTCGTCCTTATCTCTCAAAAGGTCATTTAGTGTGTCACCTGTGTGCAATACTTTACAATATATTTATCTTTACTAGGTGATGACTTTTTTTATTTGTTTTATTGCTGGCAATTAATTGTAGAATGTCTTATAAATACTGAAGTCATGAGACCAAGACGCCTTAAAACACACCCCACCCCTTCACAAAAATGTGTTTGGACCTGACATTAGCAAGAGGGTCTTTAACCTTTTATTTATTTATTGAGTCAACTTTTAAATGTATGATTTCTGCAGATTTTATTTCCCAGCATGAAGGTCATAATATTTACATTTATATCATATTATTATAGGGATATTGGAACAGTATGTGTTTGTTTATTTCAGACATGTACTCACCGACTCAACATATTGAATTTGAATAAAATAAAATAACAATAATGATAAAAAGTAAATAGGGATAAATAAACTTCATAAATATAAAAAATATAATAAGAAAACAATCTTCAAAAAAGATTTTTGTCATATAATTTGATGGAATTATCACATTTTTTTAGTATTTAAAAGTTTTTTGTTTGTTTATTGATGTGCATCATGTGACATCTTCACTAAAGGAAGTCGTATAAGCTATTTTGAATGTCAGGAACGTAAACAGACTTTGGTAAAGCTCAATATTTTTCAAATTTTCTGATTCTGATTCTGATATATACTGAAAATTAGTTAGACTTGGGTTTCTTACTTTTCCACAGCGGCGGCTGCATGATGATGATGATGTATACAAATGTACAAACAGTTCAGACATGTACTCGCCAACTTAAAATAATGAATTTAAATCAAATAATAATTTAAAAAAATCAACAATAACGATAATTAACGAATAAAATAGGGATAAATAAACTCCATACATATCAAATCATAAGAAAAAAAGTATACATTATTCTACTTTAAAGATTTCATCAGACAATTTGACAGTATTATTTTGTATTTTTTTGTTTTCATATATATATATATATATATATGCAACATGTGACATTTCGGCTGCTTCTTATTTTGAATGAAGCTCAACCTAAACTGAGAGTTTTCATTTCAGATGAAATATCTTCAGCGAGAGTGGGGTTCCTGATCAGCTGTTTTTGTGATGAAAGAAAGAAGAATGATGAAAGACGACGATGAAGATGAGGCCATAGTCTGAGACCCGCCTTCAGGGGGCGGGGTGAAGGATGGGGTGAAAGGCACGTTGGGAGGGGCTCTAAAAATGACTACCAACCTCTGCCTTCTCATCTTCTCAGTTTTCAAACAGAGTGTAGACCACAACGACACCGCAGGACGTGTTTCCGAAAAAAACCTTATTATCGGGAGACCTGTTTGATATTTCTACATTTCATTTGTACAAGTTCAGGTAAAGAAGCCACATCGTCTGCTATGGCAAAGGGAGAG
Source organism: Bovichtus diacanthus (assembly GCA_943590825.1). Lineage (NCBI taxonomy): Eukaryota > Metazoa > Chordata > Actinopteri > Perciformes > Bovichtidae > Bovichtus > Bovichtus diacanthus. The sequence goes on from CALSBV010012213.1 coordinate 3,827,938, forward strand.
GGGAGTGAACAGTACTCCAACGCCAGTTTATTGAATAAACCTGTCAGCTCGGATGGTATCAAGCTCGCCGGGAAGGTGAGTTAATTAGTTAATTTATTAATCAGGTTTTTTACGGGGGTGTATCTTGAATATGTGAATGAATGGAGCCGGTCAAGTGACATTTCGAGGGACTTAGTCATTTAGGTTAGCTAGGCGCGCGTGGCTCATTGTGATAGTGTCTCACAAGAGTTGCCCAATACGTGTCTCAAATGTGACTCATTCAATTACCAAATTAATTAAATTATTGATCAAAAAATGAAACATTTCAAAGAATACAATTTTTTATTTTCAGTCACTAAATCAACCTCAGCTTTCAACCGTCAGCACCCCTCCTCCGAATAGCACGTTCTTCAAATGTGCTCTTAACTCCTCTTTTAGATCATATAAACTAAAGCTTTGGACGGTAAATTGTAGTAGATTTAAGTAATCTTTTTTTTGTTTGTAGACCGTAATGAGAGAGGTTATCGCTGAACTCATTCACCCCAGCCACATAGAGCTATATTTAAATCCCGAAAATGCTACTCTTCTTTCTTAACGGCTGCCTGTTTGACGAACGTTAGCTAACGTTAAGTTAGCTCGTTTAATTAGCTCGTTAAATTAGCCATATAAACTGGAATTATCAATTGCATAATAGTTTTTTTGAATGAGTTAATGTTACATTAATATTTGCACCCCCCAATGGAAATGTGTCTCTCACAAAAACCGCTGTAGGATGTGGTCGAGTGATGAGTATCAGGTCTAACTAACGTTAAAGTCTTCATATTAGTTTAAATGCGATTTAGTCTCCAAGTAGGTTTGTTGTAGTGCTGCGTTCAGGGGCTCCTCTGAAGCCGCCCCAGAATAATGAAAGGGACTACACCTCTAATACTTGTTGTCATATACGTGGAAAGTATAGCAATATAAATACATACATAAATATGTATTTGTACGTATTTCTGTTTCAGAAATAATGTGACATAAGGCTTTGCATTGTTGTAGCAAAATGAGGAGAGAATCTGCATCAGCATGTTACTTCACTAACTGACTAGTTGTTATGAGACAGTATTAGGCTATTTCTTTTCACTGTTGACTGTCGTAAACTTTATTCACCGAACGCATCCTCGGTTGGTCAAGAACCTGTAATTGATTTGGTAATACGTGTGCATTTTGTGGGGTAATATCCATATATCCGATAGCTGTGAATGCAACAGGAAGTACACACCAGGGCGACGTGTCATACAAAGAGGGAACAGGCAGAGGATCATTTCCTAAAACCTAATCCAAAATCAATTTCAGTCATTGGCAATATGAACTATTTAAAGTTTTTTTTTTATCATATCTATGGGCAGCATTAATCAAAAACGGTTTTGCTACCTTCTGAGTATTTGAAAACCACACATGTTCCAGGATGTGCATTTGACTTACCCAGGTTTTCAGTCTGCAGTGATAACATATCTTTACTGGTAGCACTGATAACAAAAGTGGTAGCCTGCAGTGGTAGTAATAGGAGGCTAGTTTTAATGTAGGGTTTACAGGACACTGTTGAGACCTCCTCATTAGAGACACTCTGTGTGAAGCAGACTCTATTTTTTGAAGAACACATCAAAAGACACACAAAAGACTCCTCTACTGTAACTGATGTAATTAGGGTGGGTTATGCAAAAAGCAGTGTTTTTTTTAAGTGGATTGCCTCCAAACCGTGTAAAGATAATGACATTAACTACATCTTAACACATTCCTACGATGGTTACTAAGAGACTAGAGAGGGGTAGACGTGTAATTGTATGCACATTGGTAGAACAGGTGAAGGAGAATTATGCATTGTAAAAAAAAAGCGTCATGCGCCCACACAATGTCAGAAAAATATGTCCAGGTCATAGACCTTCAGCGGGCATAGACAACTCTTTAACGGCCACTTTACAGCTGCGTGGTTAAGTTTGAGGGGCAATGTGCAGCATAGGGCGAGCCAATTTAAAACCTCAAACTCCACATTCACTACAATGGAGGTGTGACTTAAATCACCAGGTAGTTCAACTGCTGTAATGCCAGCAAGCCAGCCATTGTGTGCAGTCACTAAAGTTTGAATAATTGCTTCTATGTGTTGGTGGTGCTGGTTTCTCTTTTCAGCCAGAGAGCTTTTTGTCACCGAAACAAAGGCTGGGTTGGGTGTATCAACAAGAAAGAGGCTGGTTCATTCAGTCACAGCCACAGTGATGTTTTGTGTTGTGCTCTGATCTGAGATGAGGTCTGTTTTCTTCTCATGCATATCAGTGACATATACTTGAGGAATACTGAAATGCGCCTGCGGTAGAGGTCATTTGCATAAGCTAGTGATGCTCTCTTGAAACATGTTTTCTTGATTGTCTGAGGCTATACCATTCCTCTTCCTCACCATTGATTTGAACATTTGTTTTACCATCTGAAAAGGGCACCAAACAACATTTTGATTGGTCAGGGAGGAGGGAGTGTTTTCCTTCCTCTGTGGACAGGAGTGGTAGAGTGCTGGTCAAACTGGCAGGCAACCCGTTGGCCATTAAGCCAGTTCAGCCTGTTGCCAAGGTGCTGTCACCCTGGCTTTTGTGTGTGTGTGTGTGTGACACCATGGTGTTGTCATGCCCTGGCAGTAATCTGCTGAGATTTGTGTCGCTATTAGAGAAGTTGTTTAGTGTCTGTCTGTTGGGGAGATTATTACATATACAGTGGAGAAGAATGAGCACTTGTTAGAAAACCAAGGGGTTCTTGTTTCCCAGTGGCTGTCCCTGACTTCTGCCAAATACGCTACATGGTAGCTTTTTTGTCAGCTGAACTCTCGGCTCATAAGACTCTGACGATTTTAAAGAATTCAGGCCACATTCCTTATGAACCACTTAAAAAAACGTGCTGTTGTCTTAATTGGACTAGTAAGAAATAGACAACACTGAAGATTGGAGATTAAGTTATTCAGACAAATTGAGAAAGTTACCTATTTATAAGCCTGGTGGGGATACAACTGTGTGCCGCTGTATTGCAGTCGCCCTGTTAGGATTGAACTGCTGCATGTCGACTCTGCAGACTTGGCACCCTCCTATAATTACAAGGCTCTGCCTAAGCCTGAAAAGGTTTGCAGGCAGCTGCAATGACTTGGTCAATAGGACATTTTCTCCAAAAGTGAGTTAATGTTGAATGTTTAAAGCCGTTTGTTAGGCGTGATCTTCCCAGTAGTTTGACATATCTCGTATGTTTTGTCTGCACTTTCCTATTCTGGTTCTACGTTTAGGGTCAATATAGTTGATAATTTTACTTAACTGTTTTTTTTTTGCTCTTTCCTTGTTGTTTTCCCAGCAGGAGAACAGGAACAAATTGTCAGTCTGCAACAAAATATGCTATGCCATCGGAGGAGCACCCTACCAGATGACAGGATGTGCCCTGGGATTTTTTCTGCAGATCTATCTACTGGACGTAGCTCAGGTGAGTTGGTTGAGATTTGTTCAAAACTCCATGATCACACCTGCCCAGACATTTAGCGTCACTTTTATAACACTGCTTAAATATAGCCCCCCTGATTCCCTTCCAGGACCACCTCACTGGGAGTGGGAACATACGGTGCATGCAATACTGTCCTTTCTATACTCTTTGCTGTCCTGCCACAGTATGTGTGGTGACATTTACAGACTCGAGTACAGGGAGCTATTCGTGCTCCTTCCTGTGCCCTCAAATCCTCTCTCTCATAAGGACACATGCAGGACATTGTGACTGCCAAAGCTCACTAACAAAGGGCCGATTATCCTGAAATGAAGAGGTGGAAAAAGTTTCTCTGTTGTTTCCATTATTGACTCCATGACGTGGCTCCACTGTATCAAAAAGGCTTACAGGGGCTTGTTCTGAAAAATGTTGGGGAGGGGAACGATGGTAGCGCGATAATGATGATGAGGAGGGGGCTCGCTTTAATGGACTCTGACACTAAGCTGATGGTTAAGGCCAAGATAGCGTGTAAGTCGACTGCTTCCCAGGGTTTAGCTTTGTCCGGCCACCAAGATTGTTGATTAAGAGTCTATTGGGTAACACAGCATGGAGCAGATTGTACAGTCGGGAGTCCAGCATTCATCTCGCCTGGCGTGCAGTCAGGCTCGTCTCCTCTGCACACCGCTGAATGAGCAGCAGACAGGCTGAGCTGCCAAGTGGCACCTTCACTGTTTCTATCTTGTTAAGTGCTGCTTTTTGACTGTTGACTTAAAAAAAATAAATAAATAAATAAAAACTAAACACTGCTCACTGTAATGTAATTTCGTGAAGCACCACCGCTGACTGCTCCATCAAAAAGCTTAACAGTTTAAATATACAACCCCAGAGGCTATATATAGTTTGTCGGCTCGGTCATGACATTAGTGTCAATGGTGTACATGTGCAATGCCTGGCGTAATATATTTTTATGCAAAGAAAAGGATTGAATGTGTGCCCAGGGATCCTTAAAAAGTTTTTGAAAGGTATTGAATTCATCCATCTGAAAATAAGGCCTTGATTGGTAGTAACATTTATTAAATCAATCTTTCATAAGTATATAAAGAAAATGCTAAGACATGGTGTGTAGGATTTTATTATTCTTTTTTTAATTACATTTTTTTATTAATAACATCTATTTTAATACTCTGAGCAAGTGCCCTGTGTTTTTTTATGTTACCTTTTTTACTTTTGCACTAATCTTTGCGTCTTCTCCTTTGGCAGCTGGATCCCTTCTATGCCTCCATTATCTTGTTTGTGGGCCGAGCATGGGACGCCGTAACGGACCCCACAGTGGGCTTCCTGGTCTCCCGAACTCCATGGACGCGCTTCGGACGCATGCTGCCCTGGTAGGTCTAGCTTTTAAGTAGATCTGGGTAATTTTCTCTGCAGCATCATCATCCTCCTCCTCCTCCTCCTCCTCCTCCTCCTCCTCCAGCTGTAACGTTAGAGTCTGTGCCAGACCAGTTTCGGTATTTTTGTGGATTATTCCCACTTATGTGTCATTGAAGCCCTTCTTTGGGTGCTGCTATCAGCTTCGCGGAGTCAGAGATTTTAGTGGAAGTTTTCCAACCATGCACTGTACACGTGTCAGTGTTTTGGGGCGGGGCTTTGTGATGGGACGATTTCCAGCGTAAACTCCCATGAGGGGTTACTATGGGTCATGCTGCTGCAATTATTATTATTATTACTACTTCCTCATTGCCCACACTTGACTGTGTCCATTGAAACTCCCACACAGACACACGCACAACTGCTGCTGCTATGTACATAGGCTATAAAATAATATATACACACACACAGATATACAACTCTGCACTTAGGCTATAAGAACTTCTACTGAAAAATGTGTTTAGTTGAACCTTTTAAAGCTGGACTACTAAAGACAACATTTTTTTTCCTTTTTATTTTTATTTTTTCTTAGCCAAACAAATATAGGGTTCCTGCAGGCACTATTCTTGCACATATGCCACAGCATGGCCTTTAGCATGGCATTGACAAATATAACTTCTGCCTGCTACCGGGTCTGACACCTACAGCCAGCACACAAACCAGAAATTCTAGAAAGAATTTCCCTGAAGGACTCGGACACTTGACATTTTCAGTTATTTTATATTTTGATACCACTCTCATTGACTTTGAGATATTTTTTTAATTGGACATTTGATGAAAAAAATGACAACTAGTATTTTGTGTTGCCTTTCCTTCCAGTAGACTTTGACCTATTTCTGTAAAATCCTCTTGTGAAGATCAAAATGGATGTTAAAATGTTGCCTTGCACCTCTGTGTGGCAGCCAGGCTTTTGGGGGTGGGAGGCCTGTGGGGCTTCAGGCTGTTGTCATAGAAAGGTTACTGGCCCTTTTCAGCTGCTATATCCCCTCCCCCACTTCTCTACCCCTCCAATCTCTGAGCAGCCTATGTGGGTTTATCTCACGAGTTTTCTGTGTGTTCATGGATATTGTATATCTGTTAAACTGTGGTCCCTGCATTGTCATAAACTGCCGACCCTCCTGAAACTCTTGGCCCATGTATTATCGGTATAACTCCGTTATAAGAGAAGTATGGTGCCAGGTGTCAGTGGTAGCTGCTGGTTACAGAAGTGGCTACCAGTCTTCTGTCAACACGGAAGATATGTTCGAGCGGGTGTCCCTTCAGTCTTTTGGAACATGCAGAACCTCAAGAGTGATTAGGGGTTAAGGTGACACTTTGACAAGACGAGGTAAATGTCTGAGCATCTTAATGAGCACTACAGGGAGATGAGTGTTAAACCAGCATATTAACTTCCTCTACTGCTTGATTTTAAAAACAGAACCTCCCTAGTTGATGATGAAATGTGTCAGGAGAGCACAATTAGGAGATGAACCCAGTCATGATGGTCTCATGAGGTTCCCTCCTCAGTTTCCTGTGTGCATTGAGAACACCTGCATAATCAATTTAGAATACAAAGGAATGATCATCCTGTTCAGCTGTTGGTTAGCAGTTCCACAGAAGTTTCTCTTCTGTTCCTCTTTGGTGATGAAGTCAACATATGGCAGCTACAGATATGCGAAATGAAAACTACAGTGCTTTCAGGGCATTTCAAATGATTTGTAAAAGCTGTTAACCTATACATGTACATTTCAAATCATTTTTAATAATCCAAAAAAAAAGAGCATCATTTTGTGCATACTTTAGAAATGTTCAAGAACAAATGGCTTTGCTTTTTGACAGGCCTTATGTTGATAAATAAAATTCAGTTGAATTAAGCGTAATTGAACTATTGTGTGGGAGGGGTAAGGTCAGAATCTCATCATTGTAATTTTCAGATAACATCATTCTGAATCTCATAAGTGGGTAATGTTTGGTGCTGCTTCTGCAAAGTGAGCTGCATCTCATCCATTTGTTGTCAGAGATGGGGCATGGTTGCGTGGGGGTGGTATTGTCGGTGGAAGAAAGGTTGGAGGAATAATTGAACTGACCATGATGTGGTTGAACGTGCCCGTCGTAAAGATGTGAGGAGATGGGTGCGGTGCCTAATATCAGGGAGGAAGCATTAGAAATGCAGCCGGAGCTGCTCAATCTTGAAAGCTGCGTGTTGAAAGTGGGGGAGGGTAGACGAGTCAGGCTAGCTGCTCATTGGTCCAGCCCACAACACACCACGTACGTCAGCCAATGGGGTCTCAGCATTCAGCTTTGAGAGTCTCGGTAGGAATTTTAAAGATTGGCTGAGGAATTCAGGAGTTTATTGCAGTTCAAATTGCGGAGGAGAACTAGACTGAGTCGTACTGTTGCTGCAGAGCGACTGGAGCAGTCTCAAGTGACAGCCTGCATGTTGCCCGCTGTTACCTAAACATGCATTTCAATTAATTTCTTTAGACATTGGCTGTTGAGTATCCAGAGTTTGTATGCTTTACCAAATACTGACTGCCTGTCTTGCCTAATATGAATTACGTCAAGTCGGCTGAAGGTTAGGAAGTGGAAGCGTTACTTAACCGTTTATTTAAGGATTACATTTGACATAAAGCGGCAAAAAAAAAAACCTGAAGTCAAGGCCCGAAAACCAGAATATTGGCATGGTTTTCATCTTCTATTACAGCTGTTCAGTCATCCTCCCAGCCCAGTGATGGCTGCCAGAAGATTGAATTATTGCCGTCAGTCCCATTTATTTATTTATATATATTATATAAGTTTTCACAGTTAACTAGGCACCAAACCAAAAGCTGTCACCTGCTAAGTTAAGTTGCTGAGCTAAAAACCCCCTTCCCTAGTCAGCGTGGCTATTTCAGAGGACATTTATATATGATTCCAGGAGGGGCATCAGGACAGCACTTGTATGGCGTACTGTGTCACTGTACTTCTGCAAGCACAGTGCAAGTCTCGGCTTAGCCTCGCAAACTGTTTTGAGAGCAGCATACACTGAAAACTGAACACTAAAAAAATGTTTTTTAATACATAACTTGTTTCATCCACGTTGTGGGAATGAAGCTAAGAAATTCAAGTAAAGGCGTTTTCACTTCGGAGTCAAATCAAGTACCATGCCTAACTTTGTCGGTGTTTATGTCATATAGCACAGAGGAAATAAACTCCGGATAAAATATCTGCTGTAGCTTGCGCACCACTCCTGCACACTCCCACAGTGACTTCACACGAGCGTACAGTTAATCACATTACATGCTCGAGAGAGTCCGCTGAATGCCGCACCTCAGGACATTACGCTCTTTAAATGCACGTACTGTTCCTCCAAAGTTTGGCTTTGAGTTGATCCGTGGTGAGTCTTTAGTGCTGTTCAGTCATGCAGCACTTTGATTGGATATCAGCCGGTGACCTGACGTGTTGTGAGGCGCTTCTGACTTCATTTCCTGATCTCCGGATCTCCCGACAAGAATAGACCTGCAAGCAGGATGCCCGGGCTGCGTTCTGTTCCACAACCCTGACTCATGTCCAGTCAGCGGTGTGGCTGCTCTCGCTATCTCACACCTGACTGGAGAGAGTCGATCTGACCACGGGAAGTTGCAAATATGGGGAAGGAGGTGACTAAACTATTCCCTAGTAAAAATGACATCATGGTGCACATTGTCGGACATGTAGGGAAGAGGAGAAGGATGGCACGGATGTGCTTACAAAAATACAATGACCCGTTCTTATACGAGCTTTTTTCACATGCATAAAAATTGCCTCATTGAACCATTTTTTTTTTGAACAGAAGATGTTCAGTTCATTCCCAGATCAGAAGACCTGAGCAAATTTGGGTTTGGTTAAGCGGCATTCCCCAGTGTTATATGCTCGCATAACCCTCCGTTTGCCACAAGCTCAACCTGTTCCATGCACGTAAACACGAGTAGACACTGTGTCTCTATTAACGATAATGAGCGTGAAACCCCAAATAGTGCTAAGCTGAGAGGGAAATTTGGCATAAATTGAATGAAAGCCACGCTCAAATGGCCACAATTTGTTACATAACGAGTGTCCCCTCTCTTCATGAAGGCTGATGATTGTTTCAAGAGTGAGGGCTTCACTCTTGAGTAGGATCACGTTTTCATCCACTAATGTTGTTGTTGTTGTCTCGTCCCTCTCCCCTTACCCTCCGCTTTGTCCATATGAAGGATCCTGCTCTCGACTCCTCTGGCTGTACTTTCCTATTTCCTCATTTGGTACGTTCCTCCCTTTGAGAACGGGAAAGTCATCTGGTACCTTTTGTTCTACTGCATCTTTCAGTCCCTTCAAACTGTGAGTACACACACACACGCACACACTCTGTTGTCCCATATGTTTATGTTCCCATAAATGTTTGATTTCCCCAATAAGATTTTTCCACTCACCCCCTCAATGATTCCTTGTTATGAAATTTAAAGGAGGTCCATATGAAGTAACCATATCTGTGTAGCAATCTTTCAAAAATATGTAAGTCCAAGGGAATGTCTTTAAATGTCTTGTTTTTGTCATTTCAAAACCCCCCCAAAATATACTTTAATATGATTGTAAAACGAGAGAAAAGCAGGAAATCTCAATATTTGAGAGGCTGAAAAAGGCATTTTTGCATGAAAAAGTTATCGATTTTTATCAAACTACCCAGCAAATAATTTTTCTGTCCATTGCCTAATTGATTAGTCTACTTATTTGTTGCAGCTCTTCTTAAAGGAATAGTTTGACATTTTTGCAAATATGCTTTTTTTGCAAAGAGTCTAAGAGTTGTATAAATCTTCTCATCTGACTTTCCACCAGAATACGAAAAAACTCATTTTCCAAAAAATTGTTGGACAATAATACTTTACCTTGTCTTTACTTCCCTGCATGACCAAAAAGTGCAGTTGCGTACATTTTTCTCACCTTGTTACTTTTTTTTTTTTTGCAAATCAGTGCTTCCATGTGCCGTACTCTGCCCTCACCATGTTCATCAGCTCAGAGCAGAAAGAAAGAGACTCAGCCACCGCATACAGTGAGTATCACAGTCGGTGTGTAAAGTTATTATTTTAAATTATTTTGTCTAGTGACGCACCTCCTCAATGACTAAACAACCCCCCCCCCCCCCATGTTTTCTCCAATCAGGGATGACTGTGGAGGTTCTGGGCACTGTTCTTGGTACTGCCATCCAGGGGCAGATTGTGGGTATGGCGAACGCTCCCTGCCTCCCAGGACCCGGTGACATCGTGGCCAACCTGAGCAACTCCTCTCTGTCTGTGGGACACAATGACTCGACGCCTGTCATTTCCCTTGATCACACGGTAAACAATCTTAGCTGTTGATGTTGATATGCTTGACGGTAAAGGCCAATAACCGCTTTACGGCTCCCAACAACGAGAGCAATTCGGGTCACATTCGGCCCACAAATGGTAACGGTCGTCCTCCTTTCCTCACAGAAAAAGGCCTACATGATTTCTTCTGGTGTCATCAGCATCATCTATGTCCTCTGTGCTATCGTCCTTTTCTTCGGCGTGAGAGAGCAAAAAGGTGAGGCAATAATCTCTCTGTCAAACCCGGCTCCGTCCTTCAATTTGGATGCCATTGTCGTTTTTAATTGCCTCATTTTGACTTTCATTTAAAGCCAAACATGAGGTCAAAACCTCAAAATGAATTTGGGAATCAGAAATAAGTTGTTTTGCTTTTCAAATTGTTGATCAATGTCTTTTTTTTAAATTTTTTTTTTTAAGTTGCACTAAATAATACAGGCGAATCAAATTTTAGTTTGACTTTTCAACTGTTGAATCTTGTTTAGTTGAGTGAGTTTGTGGTTTACAGTTTGCTATTAAACACCCAAGGGTCAGGTTCAGCTTCCTGATTGAATGCACATAAACTGCTAATGTTTTGGCTCTAGTCCAATGGAGAAGCACAGTTGTAGCAGTTTGCTGTGGTGTGACTGTAAAGTACGAGCCAGAAAGGCCACTCCTCATGTAACGTGAACTGACAAAGAATGGTAGTAGGAATAGAGTTAAAAATGTATTCAAGTGGATGTAATGTTGCATCTTTGCTCATTCTTTCCTGTTTTTCCTCTTTCCAGAGTCTTGTCGTCTCAGGTCGGAGCCCATGGGTTTCTTCCAGGGGATCAGGCTGGTGATGGGACATGGGCCGTACGTCAAACTGGTCATGGTCTTCCTCTTTACCTCGCTCGCTTTCATGGTGCGTATAAAGACACACACAGCATTTTACTGAGAGCTTAGTAAGTGTATGTACAGTATGTCAATCACTGTTGTTTTTTTTTGTTTTGGTCACTGAGTCCAACTGGCTCTTCTTTTGTTAAATGTTAAGAGTCTCACGCTGGTTTGTGCTCCAGGCCGGAGTTTAGGTGGCGCCTGCCAGGTTGGCCGAGGTGTGCGGGTTTTTTTTTTTGGCAGTAGAATTTGACTCTCTGTGCTTCAACCTGCAGCTCCTGGAGGGAAACTTTGCCCTGTTCTGCAGCTCCACACTGGGCTTCAGAAACGACTTCCAGAATATACTGCTGGTCATCATGGTGAGTGTACACACACATTTTCAGACCGATAAGCGCACTGTTCCCATAGCAATGACCGCATGTCCCTCGGCATAGGAAACCTGGAGCAGACCATTTCTGTGGAATAAGTTAAGCCATTAGCTTCAGAGTGCAGACAAAAGCTTTCCTCCCCGGGGCAAACGCATAAATTGTCTTCAATTACTAGACTGTTCTGTACTTGCTTGGAAAGCAGTGTCTCCTGGCTGACTATTTCCATGATAAGTGTCCACCCTGAATGCTCTGCCTGAATGCCATCCCATTCCCACAGACAGTAGAGGAGCCACATTTGCTTATCCTCTCATTTATCTCTCTCTGACCTATCTTGAAAGGTTTCTCGTGTCAAAGAATCACCTGAGATCCTGTCTGGTATTAAAGCCTATAAATCCATAGAAGTGACTTCAGTAGCACACACAGCAGAACTGTAGTGTGTGTTACTGAGGTTGAAAAGATTACATGCTTTGATCCTTTGCTTTATGGAAAAGATTATGGAGGCAAGGCAGCGACTTAGAAAAAAACCCTTTTTTTTCAACGACAATTATTTAGTGAAATTACTTTTTAGAGGCTTCAACAGTGTGAGCTTTGACAGAGACTGCTCCATAATCGGCACCCACTGATCCTAATCCTCACCGTCAGTGATTTAGATGGGCTCAGATCTTATTAGAGGAGTTAAACAAATCAAACAGGTATTATATACGGACTTATAATTCCGACTGGTTGTCAGTTGCTGGACTGACACGGTAAAGGTCAAATGTAATAAGACATTGTGTGAGAGCAACGGGGAGTTCAATATTACAGCAAAGAAAAAGAGCCTTGTGTGTCCTTCTTTTTTTTTTTCTTTTTCTTTTTTTTTCTTTTTTTTTTTTCTTTTTTTTTGTTAATGTGAGGCACGTTGCAGAAATCATGGTACATTGTTCTCAAGCACAGAATAACTATTTTTCAAGGGCTGGACACTGTTTGTGTTAGAGGGGTAGCTGTGTAGTTCACTTTCATTTGGCAGGAATCCACTGAGGTCTGTTGAGTTTTATGAGGTCAGTTAAGATAAGGCCATATCAACTGATTTAATTCTGTTTTAATTTCTGAGGAAAATGCTGAGGAGGCTCATAGGGGAGAGGTTGGTGTCTGCAAGGGCTCGGTTTAAATGCACACACAGTGCGGATGCGACAAAACTATCTGCAAATAGGAAGGAAATGTTTCATGTAGTCATAACAAGAAACCACAAAACGGCTCTTAAAACCACAGAGAGTGAGTGAGTGTGTGAGAGTGTGTGTGTGTGAGAGTGTGTGTGTGTGTGGTTTCTCTCAGCTTAGACTTTCACTCGTAGCATAAGAAAAGGTGGGGGAAAATACTGTTGCATCACCGTTGTAATCTTTACACGGAGGCGGACAGAGGCCAACGTGATCTCAGCGAGCCCCCTGTAGAGTCATAGGATGACCCCTGTGGAATTTTGCATCACATTAAGCTCAAATGTGTTTTGGGAAGAGCTGTAGAAACCATATTGTCTTCCACCTTCACTGTTGTGTTTGGCAGGTATGAGGAATCACCGCGCTCATGTCACGTCGAAACGAAAACTTTGAAATTCATTCAACATGACTTGTTATGTCATGTTATCAACCTGTATTAATGGTGTGTGTGTGTGTGTGTGTGTGTGTGTGTGTGTGTGTGTGTGTGTGTGTGTGTGTGTGTGTGTGTGTGTGTGTGTGTGTGTGTGTGTGTGTGTGTGTGTGTGTGTGTGTGTGTGTGAAAACAAAAACTGCTGGTTAACCAGACTTTGAATGTTTTCCCCCCTCAGCTCTCTGCTACTCTGGCCATCCCCTTCTGGCAGTGGTTTCTGACTCGCTTTGGGAAAAAGACGGCGGTTTACGCTGGCACCTTGGTAAGTCCCACAATCGCGTCCAAACACCACTTCTAAGTCGTGTGAAGCCTCTGAGCTCGACAGGAATTAGGTGATATTACAGGAGTTGTAGGAAAACAGCTCTGGTGCCATTAAGAGACTTGGTTTTTGGAAGTAAATCTCTGAATGACAGCTGATCTAGTGTGCTAATGTGTTTCTGTTTTTTCCAGTCTGTGGTTCCCTTCATGATCCTGGTGGTGTGTATCAAGAGTAACTTGATCGTCACCTACGTTGTCTCCTTTGCTGCCGGGGTCGGAGTGGCTGCAGCCTTCTTGCTGCCCTGGTAAGGCCCTTGCTGACTCTTTTTAGGGGGGCTTTTTCGTGTTTTCTTATCTGGAATACTAATCTACAATAAATGGCTAATTGTAACTTTAAATGTGGCTATTTTTCAGGTCTATGCTGCCTGATGTTGTAGATGATTTCCAAGTGCAGAACCCCGAATCCACCGGCCACGAAGCTCTCTTCTATTCCTTCTACGTCTTCTTCACCAAGTTTGCCTCTGGAGTCTCCCTTGGCATCTCCACCCTCAGTTTAGAGTAAGTATTTACTTAAACACACGCATAACTACAGTATACCGTAAGTCATTCAAAAACATTTTTGTAGGGGTTTTCAATAGGTTTTTCCCAATGCAATGGGACACGCATAAAAAAAAAAAAAAAAAGTCAGCAAGGCTAAGCCAAATTTCCCAGTAGCCAAATCCCACATCAAAGCAAGGAATTCCTTTTGCTTTCATTAGATTAAGTACAGTAAGTAAGGTGCATGCACCACATGACTGACTTAACAGCAGTGTTGGCCTTTGATCAGAAATGTGATGGGAATGTTGCCCTCGCATCAAGATCTTGGCTTAACAAAAAAAAAAAAAGGATTATCATAGTAGACCTTAATACTCTGCAATGCATAAAGATGTGAAGTTCTTCTGTTTTTTTTTTTTTTTGTGTTTTTTTTAATTGTATTTCTTCTTTTTCAGTTTTGCAGGCTACATTAGTAGGGGATGCTCTCAACCAGTGGAAGTGGATATAACCTTAAAAGTACTGGTCTCGGCTGCCCCCGTCGCTCTCATCATAATCGGCCTGTCCATATTGTACTCGTATCCAATCACTGAGGAGAAGAGGCAAGGCAACCGCAAACTGCTACAGGAACTGAGGTAAGGCTGTGGATTGAAATGTCTTTCTTGTGTGTCTGTCAAGTGAAGCAAATCTCAAACTGAAGACACTTTTTTTTTTTTTTTTTTTTGCAGGGACAACGAAGCGGATTCAGAAACGGAATCGACAGAACTTACCAACATGATCTAGTTCACTTTTAGAGACCCACGGACCAATCGGGTGATCGACTGGCATTTTGCACTGGGCGGGACCAATTTACCTGGGCCTGTCGGATCATACAGACTCTGCCTTGTCCAATCACACTTCTGCTGTTCCACGTCTACAAACCTTGATTTACTCAAAAAGTGTCATCGCTTCAGCCACGCTGAGGCCCAAAACCTACCCTCTGCTTTTGTGACAAAATTTTCCAGCATGAACGTCACTCTCCTCTTTTTGTTGAGTGAGACCTCAAAAGCCTTACTTTTTGTATAACACATACTACTTTTGAAAAGCCTTTTTTTATTTTATTTTTTTTTATATATATATATATATAAAAAGGTTGGACTTGGTTTCAGTTGAAATCGCACAAAAGCATGAAATGTGATTGAAACATGTTTTGTCGGTGCTGCCATTATTGGTGCTACTCGCTGGAGCTGAACAGCTGTTTCCATCCTTGTACATAACACCTGAGCATCAATGACCTTGAGCAGTGCGCTAAAAACAACCATATAGTTCTCAGATGTGAACATAGTCAGAAACTTGAACAAACAGTGATAACGCCTTAATATCAGCCCCGTTTTGGGGTAAAAAATTAAAAACTGACAGTCAGTCACTTGCTCTTGAACTATTGATTTGGTGTTTTTGAATGTGTTTTTTGTAATTTTATAATTAATCATCCTAGTTTACTGAAACCGGTCTAACTGTTTTTTCCATCTCATTCCCTTCCCACTTGTTTTTTTTTTTTGTTTGTTTTTTAATATATATATATATATAAAAGTTTCATAATGTGATGTTAGGTGTCCAGACAATAACAGCTTTGAGCTTGTTTTAGTTCCTCACCATAGTACTGAAACCACTACATTAGTAAAAGCAAGTAGTTTGCAATTACATTTGCATTATCTTATTTATAGGACAGCTACTGAAGACAGGAAAAGCTCTTTTTTTTCTCTCTAAACGCTTTAATTTCCTTAATACTGAGCAAAACGGTGACTAGAGCCGGTACTGATTTTGTTATATCATTATTTAAATATTTATATAGGTTTTGATTTTACTGTTTTTGAATTCATATTTGCTGAAGTCATGCTTCTTGCGGTATTTAAATATATTTAAGGCCTCTGAGGTTCCAATTGCATTAGAAAAATGAGGAAAATGGGATGGGAGTCAAATTTTACAATATTCACACCTTTTAATGCATGTTGCCTTTGCTACTATCTTTGCTTCATACGCATTCAAAAAGGGAAGCACATAATTGTGAAAAGAAAAGATTGGAAGATGGGGAAGTAAACTTGCTTGTGAATTTTTTTTTTTTTTTGAAATGTGTGTTTATTGAAGGAACACCCAGGATGCGTTGTGATCATCTCAATCCCTGTGAAAGTGTGGATTGACATATTTCATATCCATTGATATGGAAAATGTGTACATATAGTGTCATATGTTATACATACTGTTACATCTTCGACATGTTGTTTCTGACAACTGGGTTAAATAATTGTTCATATTTTTGTGTGCGTTTTGTTTTTCTCCTTAGAGGTTCCTAATATCTCTAGAGGATGTTGTACATGCCAACACAGTGCCATTTTCACCCACTAACTCTGTGATAATTGTACATCCTGTATTCTGTTTTATTTGTCCATGTTTTCGTCGGTGAACTTCCCTCATGACTCTTGAGGCTGTAGCCAAATGTGTAAGCTTTAATCCCACAGGGAGACACAGAAGCCTTGTGTGCATATGTAAATATTGTATGTAAACCTGTAAATATCTTTGATATTTGTGGCTGTGAAATGAACCTTTGTGCTCACTGTATTCTAGTTATTTAAGAAAATTGTTGAGATTGAAAAAAAGCTATTCTTAATAAATACTAATTGATAAGTGTACTGTGAGCGAGTTGTATGCATCTCTTTACTTGAAACATTTATGTAACACAAGCTTGAGCCAATTTAAACAAGAACATACATGAGGATAATGTTTTTAATGTCTGTACTCACAAAGAAAATCACACATGCATCATGTGGATAATTAGCCATAACCCAAAGCCTACTGAAGAGCTATCATTCTTCTGATATTTTAGTAGCTTCTTATATATGCTATCTTAAGATCAAAAACTGTCCTCACAGGAAATTGAAGCAGGTTGTGAGAGCAGCAGCAACAATAATTATTAAGTTGCTGGTTCAAAATCAAAAAAAATCAAATGAAGACTAACAAATGGGACAAATGGCTTTAGGAATTGTATAAAATAATGTAGAAAGAATTACTTATTTATGTCAGTACATTTATCAATCAAACCCTGCATGATCTGGAGAAATTATTAGCTAATTATTTGGATTATTATACTTTACAAAGGTTGCACTTTCAGTAGAACTTGACAGTAGCTCCGGTGCAGTTTACACATTGGGCATTATTCATGGTAAACTACTGCCATCTAGTGTCTGGGTTTTGTACCAATTTTATAAAACTATTACCTATTCATTTAGCTCCCGTTTCATAACATATATGTACATTGCATTCATCAACATATTCCATTAAAATAATTTCAGAAAAATATATTCATTATTTTAGAATTCTTTTTTTTTTTAAATCATGACTTATTTGACCCATGATCATATTATCATATCCATTGTGTGAGCTATTGGGCTTTGATTTTAGTTTGTTTAAGTAAGTGCACCAATATTCTAACAATGATTCTGTGCAACAATTATGAATGATGACTTACACATAATGTATGTTATGGTGCTACAACATCTTTAAAATAAAACATAACTTTAAGTTTTTATCAATTTAATTCGATGACTACATAAAGGAAGAGTTTGTGTAAATACCATATAAATATTTTATACAGTTGATGATAAATACAGTAAAAGCTTGTTAGAACTCATGCGCTTTTATTTTGAAGGGCAAACACTCAAGCCGGAAGTGTTTACGTTTTTGTTAGCCTTTAGCAGCTAGCATAAAACACCAACTTCATAGCTATTTCTGGCTGCTTTTGCTCCATGTCTGTCATTAACAAAAATAAACCACAGAGACGTCAGCGGGACAAGCACATAATGTAAAAAACATTCTCAGTTTTCTGCTTCATGGACTTGTGAAACCTTTATTTTCTCCGCTTAGCTGTCATGGCTGCTAACCCTCCAGCACAAGGCTTTCAGAACAAGACCCGGGTGGCCATCCTGGCGGAGCTGGACAAGGAGAAGAGGCGGCTGATGCAGAGCCAGTCCATGAACAACCCCGGAGCCAACAGCCCTCTGTCGTCCAGACCCAGCCTGAAGGAGGCGAGGGACAGCGCGGAGCAGCAGCACATCGCCGCCCAGCAGAAGGCCGCCCTGCAGCACGCTCACGTCCACTCGTCCGGCTTCTTCATCACCCAAGACTCCTCGTTTGGGAACCTCATCCTCCCGGTGCTCCCCCGACTGGAGCCCGACGTTTGACGCTGAACCTCCCAACAAATACTCACCAGTGCCCCGGTCAGGGTGGACACTAACAACAACTCACATGCAAAACAAATACATATATTCTATTTATTTATATTTGTGCGTTCTTTGTCCTGTTATTAACCTAATGGTTATTCATGCGTCCAAACAACTTCACTGACAGAAAAATATATATTTGAACGCAGTCAGTGTCGATCTTTTAGCAGGTATGTATATACGGAATCTGGGTCCCCTCAGAGCCCTACAGTCCCCCCTGTAAATAATAAATACATTCTGCTGTAATTGTGAAGTCATTATGTTTTTCTTCACTGATGATGACTTTTACCTGTCAGTCAAACAGGATGGCCACTAATGACACATGTAGAGCTATAACAGTGTAATAACATATTAATAACACACTTATTACTTAAAGTTAGGCTTTTTTTTATGGGAGGTGATGATGAAGATATAAATGTGATATAGGGAGGGAAATAATTTGCTAGCTGATAGTTGGAAAATAAAACATTTGAAGAAACATTATGCCATTGCTTTGTTAAAAGTGTGAAAGGCAAGGCTGGATTACCAACTAGACAACGCAGGCAACTCATGAAACGTAGACTACATTTATTACTGAGTTTATGTCTGAGAGAACAGAGCCGCAACTTACTTTTGAAAATTACTTTTTTTTGACATCCAAGCTTTTTTTTCATGAAATTTTTTTTGTATTTTTTCATATTCAAGCTTTTTTCAAGAAAAGTAAGTTTTTTTTTTACATCCAAGTTTTTTTCATGAAAATTAAGTTTTTTTTTTTTTTTTTACTTAAAGCTTTTTCTGTGAATTAAGTATGTTGACCTCTAAAGCTTTATTTTTTTGAAATACATTTTTTTCCATGAAAATTAAATATTTTCTTTAAATACATTTTTTCCCAAGAAAATTAAGTATTTTTTCACATCCAAGCTTTTTTCATGAAAATTAAGTTTTAAAAAAAAAAAAAATTTTATTAAGTTTTTTTCACATTCAAGCTTTTTTCATGAACATTAAGGTTTTTTCACATCCAAGCTTTTTACTTCAAGGGTTCTCAAACGCACACAAAACCACTTTCTGCAGCTGAACCACTTGTAGCTGCTGCATCACCTGCATCAGGACGATGCACCTTCACTGTCGCGTCAGATTTTTCATTTAATTTTCTTTTACCTTTTATCTTGAGCCATCGATCCATCTTGTCAGTTGACTCAAATTGGCCGCGCAGATCATTTATGACGTAAGATCGTAAAACTAACCCACGTAGCTACGTAGCTATGCTACACTCTATACTAGTCATTTTTAAAAAGTTTGAGAAACACTTTTAAACTTATAATATATTAATTTAAAATGTGACATTTTACCAATATACTCACGGACCACTCTTTGAGAAAGACTGGTGTACCGTGAGTTTATTTACCTGGTAAAATAAAGGTGTTTTTATAATAATAATAATAACGATAATACTAATATAATGCACAGAGTACCATAGGTCTAAAGGGTCCCAAAATCAACTATTTGCACAAAAGAATAATTGTTGTTCTCCTTTTGCTCCTGCAAAATAATTCTGTTTTGCCTGCATCCTAATCATAGGCTCTGCAGTCTGCACTCGATTGCTCTCCCCTGGAGTCGAACGTGAGTCGATAGCAGAGATGAAGCTAGCGCTGATGCAACACACTGACAGGTCCACCCAACCGGCTTTACTCACACACGTCTCATTGTAAGAAGACAGGTTTTCAGGTGAGTCAGCAGGTTGTAAAGTATGTTTTTATGTTAGACTAATATTACTATTAGAGCAACTTAAAATGTAGCTTCTAGATTGGTTTTGGTTTTAACCCGAAACATCACCGGAGCTGTGTAACGTTAGCTGCACATGGTTTTGTTGCTAGCTAGCCAGATAGCCCTGGCTGGCTTGTTCATTCATTATCGGCGTGACATAAGGATGAGCTGGTCAGTAGAGTAGCTGGTATATTGACTTAAAGTTGAATGAATGGCCTATAACTGACATATGGAAGAAACTGGGGATTTAATAAAACCTAGCTAACGTTAGCTAGTAGCTAAATATTTACTCTAAGCACCAAGTCAGTTTAACGTCTACGTTACCTTTCTCTGGCTAACTTACTCGGATATAACATGCCCAATACGTTTTACTAACTGTTATACTCTTCTGGTGAATTTGGTATATAGGAAATTTGTTAAGCTGCATTTAAATGTAGGATGGATTCTCGCTGTTTGCTACCGCCGAAGACACGGTTTTGGTCAAAAGAGATTTTTGGAAAACAGCCAAATCATTTCTGAGAAATGTTACAACCTTATCAGATTTCATTAAACTGAAAGGGATTTATTAGAGTTTGAACTCGTGTGTAAATTAAACAAAGCTGCTGCCATTACATTGCGTATTGTTTGTATTAAAACTGTGAACCTTTGCACTACACTAGAATATATTCTTGCACATTCCTGCCTAGCTCTTTCTTTTCAAACGTTACATTCTAAATATTTCTTCAATTTTAAATAGTACTATTTTAAAAAAATTAATTAAATAAATAAATAATTTTTCTCGTATGTCTTTTTATTTTATCTTTGTGTGTCTTGTCTATGCACCAAGACATCAAAGCTAATTTCTTGGCAATAATCCATATTCTGATTTATAACAATGCTTAAATTCTTATCTTCCTTGTCATAAGGCTCTGCATCATGGCAGGTCAGCAAAGTCCGGATGAGAAGTTCCACCTGATCACTAGGAACCTCCAGGTTGGACACGCAAACAAACATACTCACAGTGACGAAAATCCTCCAGTAGTTTTATTAATCTCTTGCATGTGTGTATTGCAGGAGGTCCTTGGAGAGGAGAAGTTGAAGCAGGTTCTCCAGGAGAGAGAGCTGAAGGTGTACTGGGGAACAGCCACAACTGGCAAACCCCACATAGCTTACTTTGTCCCTATGTCCAAGATCGCAGACTTCCTCAAGGCTGGATGTGAGGTGGGTGGATCTCATTGATTTGAGTTAATCTGCATGTCCTGCAAAATCAAAGCTCTGGTCCCCAGTAGCTTCATGTTTTTGTTTCTTCTTTTTTTCCCCCTCAGGTCACTATTCTGTTTGCAGACTTGCATGCCTACCTAGACAACATGAAGGCCCCCTGGGAGCTGCTGGAGCTCAGGGTTAAGTACTATGAACAGGTCATCAAGGCCATGTTGGAGAGCATCGGCGTGCCCCTGGATAAACTCAAGTTTGTCAAAGGTACTGACTTCCAGCTCAGCAGGTCAGTAGTGCTGACAGTACCGGAGACTGTCTTAATTTGCATTTATTTAACTTTACATTCTTAGATACAGACTGTGTAGGTGCAGCTTTAAACTCATGTTTTAGGTCTGTATTTTCATGTTTGTCAGAGAGTACACTCTGGATGTGTACCGTCTGTCCTCCATGGTGACGGAGCATGACGCTAAGAAGGCTGGAGCTGAGGTCGTCAAGCAGGTGGAGCATCCACTGCTAAGTGGCCTGCTCTATCCTGGACTGCAGGTAATGACACTGTTATTCACTAAAGAGAGAAGTAACTGCTGGACTCAGTTTAATATTAGTGGTTTAATATTACTCTGAGTGTCTTTATAATCCTAATGATAAAATAGTTAGTTATTACTGTAAGTACAGCGAAATGTCCACATATGGTGATATAAATACAAAAAAAAAAAAAAATCTGTTTTTAACTTTTTTTAAAAACTGTGTAAACAGCCTGCAGTTCAGTCGAGTCAGTCATGGCTTTCCAGTTGTACCGAGGTGCACAGAATTTATTGTTTTTAACAGGATTTGGTTAATGCAAATGGTTTATTTTTGGCAGAGTTTTAAATGAGAAATCCAAAATAAAGCACTTGTCACGCACGTTCAAGGACGATCAGAAATGTGAAAATCCAAAAATAATTTTTAACGTTTCCGGCTATGGTAATTGTGGAGATTTAAGAAAAAGAAAACATGCCTTTCCAAGCCGGCAAGTTTTGGGGATCAGCTAGTGGACGTGATCCTGTGTGTACTCTCGCATGTTGAACTCTTTAGAACTTGTTCTTAATGTTTTGGGTTTTCTTTGTCATAAAATGTGTATTTGCTGTTATGATTGATTGGAGTAGTAAATGAGATTTATCTTTGCCTTCAGGCTCTGGACGAGGAGTACCTCAAGGTGGACGCTCAGTTTGGAGGAGTTGACCAGAGGAAGATTTTCACTCTGGCAGAGAAGGTACCATCTCCCTCCATCTTTGCATATTTATTCCAACCCTTCACCGTCTGTCATCTCTGACCTCTTACTTAATCTCATTAATTTTCAACACGTACCCCTCAGCTCTTGTGGAACTTGATTAGTTTAGGAATAACTGTGATATTATTGATAGCACATTTAATATTTTGGACTTTTTGGAGTAAATTATATTTACTCCAGATGCATTAAGTTTCAGGTCTTGATATAAAAAAAACATCAGATAATTAAGGAAACTGTTTTCAGAATATGATCTGTATAAAATATAAAATGTAACTGTAGCCTCTTCTGTCTCCAGTACTTGCCTTCTGTCGGCTATGCCAAGCGTTCCCATCTGATGAACCCGATGGTACCAGGTCTGACGGGGGCGAAGATGAGCTCCTCAGAGGAAGTATGTCACAGTGGGGAAAAAAAAAAGATTTGAATGAACATTTTCTTCCAATGCTTGTGGTCATACCATTTTCTCTTTCGGCTGCAGGAGTCAAAGATTGACCTGCTGGACTCTCCCGGAGATGTGAAGAAGAAGCTGAAGAAGGCTTTCTGTGAGCCAGGCAACATCCAGAACAATGGAGTCCTCTCCTTTGTCAAATACGTCGTCTTACCTCTACGCGGAGGTAGAAAACTCCCCGTTGAATCCACTGTCTGTTGTCTCGGCTTCAGACTTTTCCTCCACTCGTATAAAGAATTTAAAATGAGTTGATAATTGGGATCATTGCGTTTCAGAGTTTTCCATCAAAAGAGACCCAAAGTGGGGTGGAGACAAAACCTACACTGTGTTTGAGGAGGTGGAGAAGGACTTCGCTGAGGAGGTAAAGTACAGACACGCTGGTTTATTTGAAGAATGAAAACCCTTCTTAAAGCTCTTGTGCTCTGATCTAACTGTTGGCAATCTTTGACCTTGGTAGTTGGTCCACCCAGGAGACCTGAAGGCCTCAGTGGAAGTATCACTAAACCAACTACTGGAGCCAATCAGAAAGAAGTTTGAGTCGCCCGAGCTCCGCAAACTCACCAACACCGCCTACCCCGACCCCTCAAAGACGAGTCAGTATTTTACCCATCATCCCTCTCCCACATCCTTTTAATCGAAAAATATAGCGGTATCGTTAGTTATGCACAAATTGGGATGTCAACTCGCTTCATGTGGAGACTTACTATCGTGTGTGTGTGTGTGTGTGTGTGTGTGTGTGTGTGTGTGTGTGTGTGTGTGTGTGTGTGTGATCAGAAGGAGCAGGAAAGAATGCCAAGGCAGGAGGAGGTGGAGGAGAGGATGATGAGCTGGCCCCCTCCAGAGTGGACATCAGGGTGGGCAAGGTCATCAGTGTGGAGAAGGTAGGACGTTAAGATCGTCAGCGCTTCTTCAGATGATGTGTGTCCTCTGTGCCGCTTTCTCTGTGTTTACATGAGTTTTTTAGTTTCCTTTTTTTTTTTTTTTTTCAACTTCCAGCATCCAGATGCTGATTCGCTGTACCTGGAGAAGATTGACGTAGGGGAGCCGGAGCCGAGGACAGTAGTCAGCGGGCTGGTGGCTTTTGTTTCGCAGGAGGATTTACAGGACAGGCTGGTGTTGGTGCTGTGCAATCTGAAACCCCAGAAGATGCGAGGGATAGAGTCTCAAGCCATGCTGCTATGTGCCTCTATGTGAGTGTTATTTCTGTTTTCTCTTTTTAGTAAAAAGTTTTTATTTGTGCAAGTTTAGCATGAATAAATGTTCCCTTTTTTTCATAGATTTGCCTTTGTGTGTCTACATTATTGCAATTAGTTGATATATCTTTTTCAAATATAAAAATTCCATCATCTTATACACATTTCTCCTGCTTTCACGCAACACCGCCTTTCTCAGCGCACAGTGGACAGGAGTAGATCCTGAAATTAGCACCCATATGTACTGAATCAAGAATAACGCATCATTAAAAAAAAATAACTCCTCTACTCTCTCTGGTTGATTTCTAGTGAAGGGGAGCCGAGGAGGGTGGAGCCTCTGGACCCTCCAGAGGGGTCGACGCCAGGAGAACAGGTCTTTGTCGAGGGATATGAGACGGGCAAACCAGACGACAGACTCAACCCAAAGAAGAAGGTGTGGGAGAAAGTACAGGTATGTTTCAGTCTGTTACAATCCAATTAATTCAAATATGGACTAATGGGTTGTAGTTAGCATGATTTTTCTATAATGGCATATTAAAATAGAATTTGTTTGTTTCTTATTATATTATTTTCCTGTCTCCCCAGGCCGACCTGAAGATATCAGACGACTGTGTGGCTCAGTGGAAAGACAAGCAGCTGATGACTAAACTAGGACAGATCACATGTAAGACACTCAAAGGAGGCAACATCAGCTAGATTACAGTCACCGCTGAAGCTGCTGGCCGCATTACAAAAATACTTCAATCAACAAATTGACATTACACCAACGGTCAAACTTCATCTGGGTGTTTTTCTTGGAGAATGATGGGACATTGATGCCAAGTCTCGGCTGCTTCGAACTGGCTGCAAAAATCTGTTACCTTGCTTTTGACTTTATCAGAAAATGTCAATTTTAAAAGTGTACAACAACTAACCGACCTATGATTTATTTCTGTTTCTATCTTTTACCTGGCGTTGTATCGTGTTTCTAACACTCTTAAATATACAAATACAATACAGTTTCTGCAGAGACATACTGCTACTCGGATAATGAACGGTTACTTGATTGAATGTTGCAGATAAGGGATCTCAGGTGTTTAAAGGGACTTAATGTTTGAGTACTTTTCTGGGTTAAACTTGCCTTCATGGTAAATGTAAATGTAAGGTTATATAAGACATAGGACGGTTGCACTGGGGGTTGTGTACAGAAATCAATATCTGGACATTACCTGTCACATAATCGAATGATGAATCATCTCTAATATGAAATAAAGGCTGGCTGAATTCTGTGGTCTGCAGAAATGAAATGTATGTGGGTTGGATGAGAGATACTGTATGTTTGTGTACACGCATGTACACATCTTTAAAGAAAAGAAAGCAGGACACTTTTAATACACTTAAATTTTATTTATAGAAGTAATAACTGTACATAATTCTTTATAATCATCGAGACGTCGATTTTTGACCCATTACGAAGAGTCCGTATAATTCACTCGCGAATGATTTTGCTGGGAGAAAGCATTTTGTGCAAATAGTGATGAGCTGGATTTTCCACCAAAAAAAGCCTTGGGCCAAAGTTTTAGATGCAGAACATGTAATAAAAACACTGACCTCACACGAAGTCTACTCCAGTGTATCAATCATCCAGGGCCAATCACATCCATAGCCCTAAGAGTGGTTTGTCAGATGAAATAGATTCTTAAATATTTAATATTTGGTAGGAAAAGGTGACTGACAGTGCTACAAGTGGAAACAACCACACATAAATAAATAGGATGCTTGTGTTACTGTTGTCCTAAAAGATTTCACAGAATGTGTCACTAAACCGAAGACGAGATTGTGCAGATTGTGTCGAAGCATCTAATTGACATTTTAGAAGCTGCTGTAATCAGATGTGTTTCTGTGTTAATGGTCTATAATCTGTAGCTTTACAAAAAGTGCCTCTTTGCCTAATTGACAAAAAAATCTTCCTCTCATTCCTCTCGAGTATGCAGCATCCCCTTGTGGATATATCTATCCACGGGGAATGTGTGTGTGTGTTACAATTTGTTTTTTACTCCAGTTTACTTGGTGATAAAAATGTCCATCTGTCCTGTAGCGGATGCTATCGTCTGCTTTTTCTGACAAATTATGTATTATATTACAACAGGCAAAAAAAAGACTTAAGAGACAGGAAACCTCTGTACAGAAATGCTTTGTCAAGACGAATCCTTTTCTCCGAGCTGCAGTGACCACTACCTAATTGTACCTCTGGGAGGCAAGCTCACACAAGCCAAATATTTACAGTTCAGCCAATGTACACCATTTCATCCTGAGGGGCCTTAATAAGAGATAAACTACAGCTTAGAAAAATACTCCAGAATAAAGCTATCATAAGAAATTGGGAGCGACACATTTTTTTTTGCATAAACATGTAGGAAGGCCATTACAGGCTAAGGCTTTTTGGAGGAGACTTAACACACACAACACTCTTGATAGTTGAGTTCCACGTCTCTCAGTAACATCGGTCCTGGCTGTGAGTTGTCCTTTTGTTTGCTTGTAGTTTTTGTTTGTTCCTCTGGCATCTTTCAAAACAGCGTTTCAATTGTGTCCGCTGTCACTCTTGTTGCTGAAGAGGGAAGGAAGGAGGAGGTTAGACATGATGGCATCAGCATAATACAGTTACAGGAACGCACGTAATGAGTATTCTCTCCTAATCTAATTCAGTCACTGAGACATGATCACAAGCTTCAGGTTGAGGCTGATTGAAGCACATGCTTGCACATTTTTTCTTGTTCTACAGATCAGAGAAATATGCTCTTTCAGGCAATGTGAAACTGCTTACCGGTAGTTGGTCAGGATCATGGTAACGCTAGAATTAGCATTCTGCGTTTTCATGACAAGAGTGGCACGTAAGCTATTGATTGATGCTAGCACTGAATCAGCCTTAATGAGTTTACACACTCAGCAGCAGCACGCTGGAGCACACTGATGAAGACTGTCTGTCATGACGGAAAATCATGGTTACAAATAGGGATGTGACGATATATGATTTTCTCCATATTCAAACACTCGCAATAAGTTGATCGTGGTGAATTTCCATTATCGGGATAATCATGAAGTCACAAGTGACTGAAAAAGCTGTCAAGCTCGCTATCATGGTAGAGAAGTGAAAAATAGAGCCAGATTATATATATTTTTTAAATATAGGAATTAATATGTAATAAAAATGAGACTCTTACAATATTGCTATTTGTTATTTATATAATATACATTTTTATGTATTTATTATTTATTCGTGCAGGGATGAGTTATATCTTAATTAAAAATGACTTTATTGTTAGTTTTTTCGCTAAAAAGGATGTTCACTCGAATAAGTAATGCGTCTGTGATGCAGTATTTGTTGTATTGTTCATTAACAATATAAGGTTAAGTGATTCCAGTATGTTTTAGCGTCATTTTAAGAGTTTTAAGCATATTTTGATCATTATCGGAGTAATGTTGTGAATCACACATTTTTGGACAGGATAATCGTGATATGCAATTTTCATATCGTCCCATGCCTAGTTACAAACAATGTTGCTGCTCTTACTTGTTGTCTCCGGAGGTGATATTCCACTGGTATCTCCTCCTATCGCTCCGTTTCCTTCAACACTGAAGTCCATCTTTGCTGAACAAGAGGGTAGATTCTGTGAAGGACTGATGCTCCTGTGGGCTGGTTTCTTTGCTACTGGTGGAGGAACTTTGTCCAACTTCACCCCGCCATTGGTATTAGCGGTGGCCTTCGATTGGTCGGACACCTGCATGAGCTCGACCGCCAAGCTCTGCTTCAGAATCATCTGAGCTTCAGGGGAGGAGGCAGCTGCCGCCTCTATCACAACCTTTTTTGTGCTCCGAGAGAAGATAAAGCTGGCCGTAGAGGCTGGGGACTTGAGCATGTTGCATCCCTCGGGTGATTTCAGGGACAGAGCCCCTTGTTCCCCGAGAGAGCTGTAAGTAGATCTCACGCCCAGTCGGGATGGAAGACCATCCCTCGAAGACATGGCTGCTGTTTTCATACGTATGGCTTCCAGTAAGCGCATGGAAGGGGTGTTCAGTGTCACAGAGGATGTCTTTACTGTCTGAGGGGGAGATTTTAGTGACAGAGACTTGCGGATGGGCTTTTGTGGAGTGTTCTGAGCGCCTGGGATTGAGACCGGGCAATTCTCCTGAACTGAAGCTCCCTGGTTTGTTGTTTTGTCCTCCGAAGGAGCTTTAACCTCATCTTCAGTCATGTTGACTGATCTGAGACGAACCATCTGAAGCAGGGAGGGGGTCACTAGAGGTATGTTAGCGTCCTCTTTGGGAATGGCCGCACTTTTGTGGCGGGAAAGGAGATCCTTGCTCCTGGAGTCTCTGTTTGGTACACTGGGCTGCCTTCTGAAATGAACCCCATGGGTTAAACTCTCTGCTGGTAAAGGCGGAGCCACTGGGACAGTAACTGGAGGTTGGGCGCTGACGGGACGCTCAGAGGAAGACTGATCTTTAATTGTCAGAGAGTCTCTTTTCAGGAAACTGCCCGGAGGAACCAACGCAGAGACTGATACCGGGTGCTCTGCTATTGTAATGGCTGCGAAAGGGGGTGCCTCCACTGGTGGAGGTGGGTCTGAAACGGATGCAAAATTCTCAACTGGTTTGCAAGAAATCTCATCAGCGGTGTTAGCTTTTGAAACTTTCACGATAACCTCTGGTTCTGTGTCAGTTACTGTTTGTGGAATAGCATTAGGCACATCTGGAATTTGTCCATGTACAGATGTTCCAGCTTTATTTGAATCCTCACTTGTCTCTCCAATTTCCTCTGTGGGTCTATTTGAGACATCCAGCTCTGTGATACAACTGTCCATCACATTTGGCACACTGTCCGTCACAGAGGGCGGAGGAGGTGGAGGAAAGTCAACCTCATCTCCTCCATCAAAAACCGAGTCCCCTTCCATAGGAGGCGGAGGAGGTGGCCAGCAAGACTCTACAACGTGGATCTCCTCCTGCACCCTCTGTAACTCATCAGGTGGCGTAGACACTGATGAAGGAGGCGTCTTTCTTGAGGGAGGAGGTGTAGGGTGGTATGCCGGGGGAGGGGTAGGTGGTGGCGAGGCCTTACTAATTTTGGGGACCTCTACAGAAAGCGGCTGCATGGATGCAACCTCACTTTTGTCCATCTCATTATCACTCTTATCAACCACAATTATAATCCCATGCTGTGACGAGGTTGTGTGGTTCTCAACAGGTAAATGCACTTCTGTCGTGGCACTGCTACTCACTTTCTTTTGCTGTCTATCCACTGACACCAATTCCTCTCTGTGCAGTACTGTCACGGGTTTCTTCATGACAGGAGGAGGATCTTTCTTTGGACTTCCGGGGTCTTTCATTACACAGCTACTACTCTGCTCTTCTTTCTGAACGTCTGCACTTGCTTCCATCCTCTCTTGTTCGTTACTTGGACATTCCCTATTCTCCATCTCCTTGTCAACACCTTTAGGACTTGTTTCTAACAAAGTGTCAGGCTTTACTTTGCTTTCATTGACAGATTTGTCTATAGTTGATTGTTCCAATAGAACGTGGATCTCCTTGATGGTTTCCGTCTGGGTTCCTGCTTGTTTAACTGTGCTGTTTTGTATCTGCGCTGGGTTCTGGGTTACTTTGCTGGGGCACGGCCCACACAGGAGCTGAAAGGTGCGTTTGTTGTGAACCCATGTCTCCGGAGGAGGAGGACATGGCGCTTTGACTTTGGGGGGTGGCGGGATGTTCAACCGCTCTCTGACTTCAACTGCCAAAGTCGAAGAAATGTTATTCAGAGTGAGTTCTTTTGCTGCAACAGTCGGTGGAGATCCCTGTGGAGGCAGGCTGGGGCTACATGGGGAAACATCTGTATTGACAAGCTCAGATGTACCAGACGATAGAGAGGTAAGCGAGGAGGAAGGAGAAGCTCCTGAGGATGAGGCCCGAGACACTGATCTCTCAGGTTTAACAGGTTTCTGTTTCTGTTTGTCAGGGGAGGTCGGGGAGATCCCTTTTGGGGACAGTGTTGGAGTGCCACTCTGACTGGAGTAGCCACTGGAAGGGGACATGGTCCGTTCAAATTTTCCCCCTTCTGAAGAAGTTTTCTGTGGGGAGTAGCTGCTGGATTCTGGTTCTGTTGCTCCTCTTGTCTCAGTGGAAGAGGCCTGTGTGGGGCTCAAAGGACTGGAGGAAGCATCTAGACAGCTGGACCCAGTGGAGCTTGATACAGAGGTGGGGATCTTACAGGCAATGACTGATTTTATTTCGTCCTTTGCTACAATATTTTCTTTGGCATTTGCACCATCTCCAGACACGGAGTCATTGAGCTCCACCAGAACCCTGGAGTTGCTCCTTATCTTATTACTATGCAGAGAGTTTGTTCTCCGTGGAGGTGGCGGGGGTTGCTTGGTCTTCATAACCGACAGACTGCGAGGGAAATTCTGTCTGGTCTTTGCATCATCCCCAACAATCACTGACCCTGAAAGATCAGACTCAGACCCTTGACCTGTTACAATATTTTCTCTTTTACTGCTGGAGCTACTAATCATGCTTACTGAGCTACGGAGACTGACAAGGTCTTGGTCCCCATTAGACTGCTCTGTCTGGCTTTCCCGCCCATTCAGACCCGCTCTCAGTGAGTTACCGCTACGTGTGCTACCCTTGGAGGATACTGGAGAGGAGTTTGAAATAATGGTCTTTGAAGATTGTGACTCGCTCCAGTTGGACCCCGAAGCTGATGTGGACATCAGTGTTGAGTCGTTTTGAAAATTGTCAGTTTGGGAACCATCACCATCTGATCTTCTGGACAACAAAGGGCTGATGGATAAGTCCCCGGATGCCAGGCTGCTTTTGCTTACAGTGCGGACACTACCGCCATAATTTACACTGCTGCCCCGCGTACGGCTACTGCTGCGGTCGATCTCTATGACTTCAATCGAGGCAGGCAAGATTGCATTAGGGATGATTGTAGACATGTAGGTGGCCTGAGGAGATATGGACATCACTGGGCCCTAGAAAAAAAACAAATAGTCAACACAGAATCAGGTAAAATACAGAAGATTTAATTTTTAAAGCCATATCCTTAAGTAACTGATTTAATTTTTACCTGGGGTTCCTGGAGGAAGCTTAACACTGTTGAAGGACAGAAGGAGGAGGAAGTGGTCAGGCCAGGTACTGCAAGGGACTTGGGTCTCAGGGTTGAGGTGGGGCAGAGATAGGAGCCAAAGCCCTGGTGGTTGAAGGGCTGCTCTCCTTGGTACACTGCCTGGAGGTGCTTCCTCAGCAGGTGTTCATCTCTGCTTGCCTGTTTTTGAGTGGAAAGAAGACCACTCTTAAGTGATAAAAAAAAAAAAAAAAACTTGTAATGCACGTTAAAATGATTGTTAAAAACTGTTTACCTCCAGCTCTGAAAGATGAACCCTCGCTCCCTCCTTATTCGCTACTGGAGTGCCTCCATCAACTGTAGGAATGATAACAACACCTGATTGGCTGTTACTGAGCTTTCCGTCGTGACTAGGGGTAGAAACCAGCTGCTGGAAGCTTCTGTGCAATGCTGGAAAAGAGGGTAGAACACTGTCAATAACAAGTTTACCACAAAGGATACATGATGTCTACTGGTTTAGCAAAGATAATGTTGTGGACATACCGAGCTCTTTCTGGACCTGGTTGGGTATGCCCATGATGGTGGTCCTCCTGCTCCTCTTCCTGCTCTTATCTAATCTTTTCACTGGATTCAGAGGCTTGAATGTTGAACCTGAGAGACAAATGAAAAACTGTCTTATTACTCCTAACTAAATTTAAGGGTTATTTTTGCTATGAAAAAACTGTATTCGGCACAGGATAGCGGTGAAGAAATTGGGGAAATAACGGTAGCATTAATAAAGGAACTTTATTTATATACCACTTTTCTTAACAACGTTACAAAGGGCTTTACAAAAGAAAAGAAAACCAAATGAGGCAGATGAAATGAGAATAAGGAGCACAGAGGAAGTGAAGACAATAAGAGGAACAAGCTCAAATAAATAGGAAAAAAACAGTATAAATAAAAATGTACATTTCCAAAAACTTTCACAAATAGAAAAGTTTTAAAAGAAGCTGGAGACTCAGTGTGTCTAAGTTTAGTAGGCAGAGAGTTTAATAGTGCGAGAGCTCTAAACCCGATCACCCTTTGTTACAAACCGTGACCCGGGAGTAACCAGCAGGGCTCCATCTGTGATGCACTTTAATGCATTGAAACTCAGAAACTCCAGAGGATTTTAAGAAGGATGTTTGAAATATGGACCAGAATACCAATCACACTTTCTTTTTTTTTTTTGCACACACAGAACGGCATACTTTGCCTAGCTGAGATATGCAGAGGCAGCCGCAGTGCTGTCTTCAGATGCTTAGAACTTTTGAGTTAACGAAAAAAAGCTTAGTGTGTGTGTGTGTGTGTGTGAGTGAGTATGAGAAGGCGCTTTTCCTTTCATTTTCCACCATAACTGCAGAGGCACCAAGCAGCTGGAAAATGAGACGTGCATGCTAAATAAGCTTGCGTGCGTGCTTTTGACTTGCCATAAAGCAGTAAAACCCAGGAACAAAGCTCAAACTGCTTTCACAAGCACTGTGATTAGCTTACTTCACTAAGATAAACGATATGGATGCTTCCTTTCGAAGTCTCTCTCTCTCTCTCACACACTCACACTCATACACACACACACACACACACACACGATTTACCTTGGCGGGTGAGCACAGGCCGCGTCGACACAGCAGAGGTTACTGTGGTATCAGTACTCCCGGCGCTGGATCTCGACTCCGGGGAGCCACCTCTGTCCTTGGAGCTGATATCCTGCTCCGGACGCAGAGTGTCTGTGGACTGCAGGTGAAACGCACACACACAGACACACACAGCAGTTTTTAGTTAGGTGGCATTGTTTCTGTGAAAAATGACGCACAATGCTTTTTCAGGACACTTACAGCAACGCTCTCGTCATCGGGTGAGTTGACTCCATTCGTGTGTTCTGTGTGAAGCAAAAAGACGAGGATCAAACACAGAAGATGGATAAACTCAAACTCCAACCATAGTCGTGTATATGCAGTATCTATAATCAGTGATGCAGTCATAGATTAAAAAGGTGGGTCAACTTTAAGCTCCAGCTGGTGACCTTTTTATATAGAAAAGTGCAAACACAAATTAGTTATATTTTCCCTCCCATTAAAAACAACTAAACTGTACATTTCAAAGTATAAAACACAAACATATGCCAGTTAGTGTCTCTACAGTATGAACTCATATGTTTTGGTGCTGCCTCTGACCTTCCTGCTGCAGAATCTTGAGCCCTTCCTGGGCCTCAGTGTGCAGGTCCTCCAGGTACTGTGGCCTGCTGCCTTCAATGAACACATTTTCCTGGTAGTGCTGGGAGGTCCTGTAGTGGACGGTCAACCTCTTCTGCTCTTCATTCCCTTTCGGGCCAGCTGTTGGGATGGCGGGAAAAGAGAGAAGAGGACAAAATGTAATTGGCTTATATGATATTAAACGTGCTGTTGCTTCCTAGAGCGTGCGCTTCAAGGAGGATTACAATCATTTCATTGTAGAAAGGCTGGAATGGGTACCAGGTCAGCACTGATCTTAAATGTCATTCAACGGCATCTTATTACACTTCTTCCTAATCACTGTGTATCTGTCACTTTGCCCAGTTTTTGCTCTTTTGGACCACAAAAACACCACACTCCAAGCAATTTAAACCACCTTTCCACATGTACCTCTTTACAATCCTCTGCACCTACACTTGTTGTGAGTGTGTGTTTATTTGTGCACCTTCGACGCAGCGCACTCTTCAGATCTTCTCAGCCGAGCAGTCTGCGCGGGCATTCGTCCAAACCTGACCATGCTGTCACAGTAAACTATTTGCTGCTTAATCTCCTGCAATATCTCTCTTCCTCACTAGTCTATGGAGGAAAAGATAATCTGGGTTGTCGACATTTAAAGATACCACTGGACCCCCTGTTGGGAGATCTCCTGCGTGGGAACTGAGCCCGGCTCTGCCTTCAGGATGGCTTTACTCAATGTCGAAGGTCAGCCAAAAACAGTAGCGTCTAAACGGAAAAGTTCTAGAAGTACGACGAGCAGTCACTATAGGCAAAGCTAGCAGGTTCAGTTATACTTAAATACAGTGTGCAAGAGATGGTTATCTTTATATTCTATTGCCTTGAGTATGTGGACACAAACTACAATATTTGGTTATTTAGGAGATGGAAACCCTCTCGTCTTAAATGCTGTTGCATTATTTGATGTGACCACCAAAGACAGTTTGACTTTTGTTTGTCCACCAATCGGAAGGTCGGAGGTTCGATCCCTGGCCCCTGCGGTCAACGCGCCGAATTGCTCCCGATTGCATAGCCAACGGTGTGCGAGTGCGACTCCTGATGAGCAGGTGGCAGCTTGTATTGCAGCCTTTGACACTAGTGTGTGAATGGGTGAATGCTGACTTGTGTTGTTAAAGCGCAAAGACTAGAAAAGCGCAATGTAAATGGGGTCCATTTACCATGTTATTGTAGAGGTCATCTAACTATCTCATTTGAATGGAAGTTGTCTTTGTATGTCTGTCCTTTTGATTTTCTCGACAACATTCATTCAATCGACTTTCAACTTGGCGGCTGTGTTGCTCAGGACCTGAGGAAGCGAGTTGAGTTTGTTTGGAGGAGCAGTTCTCGAGAAAGCGACAAGCGGCAGTAAAGGAGGCCAAGAAATCCACCTGTTTCTTAACAGCTGCGTTTTGAACGTGCACTGCACTAGTAATTGCAAATAGGTAAAGGAAGAAAAAATATTAACAGTGGAAAATGGGTAGATTTAAAGGCAGTTCTATACAAATGATGGAACAATATTTTTTTTTTTATGCGTTTTTTTTCTATCATTTTTTATGTTTGTGTTTCACTTTGGCTGTGTAGGATATGTAAGTTATATAAGTTGTATATTGTCTGTTATTAGCTAATCAAAGGTCAACGTGAGGGGTCCGCTTTCCCCCCTTTTGTCACTCTCAACACTGTGGCTCTCAGTCTCACCTGGTAAGGGAACACTGTGCGAGTGTGAATGTACATACTGTACATGTTTGTGTGTGTGTAAGGTATCAGACACTCCTACCCCTATCCTCCCGCATTCACACAGGTGAGGCGGCGCAGACACAATGCCCTCTCCTGTGTGTGGCTGTGGGAAATCTCAGGTCATTGTGAACCTGGGACTGTATGATGCAATCCAAGGAACAGAGACAAAGTTCATGACAAAACGGCCACCACAGAGTGTGTTTCACTCACATTTAAGGTGTTGTGCTCGAACTGCTAGTTGTGATTAATTGGATAAGCAGCACTTCATGAGACTCCGCCAGACCTCTACGGGAGGTTTAAGGCTTTTTGGTCGATTTAGACAGTCGCCAGAAAAGTCAGTTAAGCCCTTTATCTCATTAGAGAGGACCCCCATATTGCCTTCAACAATAATTCTTGCGTGCCAGCGTGTCTGTGTGTGAGACAAAGAGCAGCGCACAAAATCAGCATTTATCAAGCCGCCAAAACATTTTACTAATCCATCCCTTCATAACCTCAACCATGCAACACAAACTTTTTCAGAATTTATTAATATTGGGGGAAAAAAGCTGCGCTCAACTCCAGAAACCTCAATCAGAGCAAAGTATTACTGTCGTATAAACCAGCGTTCAATTCTGTCAGCAGTTTAAAGTCCAATCCTGCCAAGAATCCTCGACGTGAGTCAGCACTCACCCTTCTTCTTGAAGACAGACAGCAGAGAGTGGAGGCTCTTCCTCAAGTAGACCACCATGCCTACACCAGCGCCATAGCAGATCCAAAATCTAAATATTGTGCTAAAGCAAAGTAAAGCCCCACAAGTCCTCTTTCTGTCAGTGTTGAAAACAATAAAGAAGATCCAGAAGCCCTGAACTCTGACGATGTAAAAAGGATGAAAATCCTGACAGCCGTTTGTCTGTGAGCGACCGTGGACGGCCTGTTGTCAGAGGGAGCAGCTCTCTCCTCCCTCGACAGAGTGTCTGAGTGACTTGGGAGGGACGAGTACACAATAAGATCTGTTTCCAGCCAAGCAGCCTGTCCCAGCTGCCTTATCCCCGAGTCTAATACCCCTCCTCCCTCTGCTCTCTCTCTCTTTCTCTATTTTGCATCCGTCGCTCACACTGGCTCTCTCCTTTGCGATTCCCTCTCTATTGTCAAATGAAGAACCCCCTCAGCAGCAAAACGGCTGTCAAAGTTTGGCTTTCAGGAGGCATCTACCCCCACTTCACTCAATACAGACAGACACGTGTGACTGTGTATGCACGCAGTCCTCGCATGTGGATGCCAAGAGCCTGGAAAGATCAAACTTTCTGGAAAAGAAGCGACACTTTAAGAAAAATCTGACAAAATCATGCCTTTTAATGATGTTGTGGCGCTTCAGATTTATCTTGAGACCCCATGAGGGAGTCCGACCCACAGGTTGAGACCCCTTTTTTTAAGGGGTTTACAGTGAGTTTGTACTGTTTCGGTAATGTTTCTTTTTTTTGTTGTTGTATAGAACAAGTTATTATACATGTTTGTTAAAGAGATTCTATTTAAAAAAAACAACAGACAAAAAAAAGGAAATAAATATATTTTGTTGTGAAACACTACCTTTTAAAAATTACTCGAATAACAAATAAAAACATTCTTAATTCAGAATGCATAGATGTAAACTTTCCTCATAGCTACATCCTCAGAACAATAAATATAAATAATATTGTGGTAAATAAATCAGGATTGTAATCCTTTTGACAAAAGGTTGTAAAAGTTGTTACTTTAAATGAACTGCATTCTCCAGCTTCTGCCATAAAAAATAAATAAAAATAAGAAAAGTGTTTTTATAGGCACGTGTGCAGCACTGGAGGCTTACCTCCTTGTGCTTTTTGTTATCAATTCTAATTGTGGCTGTAAAACAGCTAAACCATCAACATAATCATGGTGATTTATTTTGTAGTTATATACTGTAGTTCTATTTGTCAGTGTCCTTTCCCTAATGAAAGCCTTCAGCTCCATGCATCTGTCTGACGCTATGTCTCATTATCTAAGAGCTACAGGGGCTCCATTTGACAGCAGAGGTTGTGTCCTCACAGTGAAAAGCTAAACATCAACTATTTCAATGCACTGAAATGTCCTACCCTCTTCACTGCATCACTTTTCTCCAGTGCCCTCTTCCCTCCCTCTGTCGCTACCAATGTCTCCCCCTTGACATCTTTCTCTTCCTGTCTGCCATTTTGCCTTATAGCCACAGAGTTCTAGTTTGACTTATAAATAACTGACACAGCCTCGGCTCATCATCACCACTCTCATGGCGCTGTGTGTGCGTGCGTGCGGATGAGTTTCTGTGCGCCTACTGATATTTCCTGACAAACTGCAGCGGTATGAAATGCAACACGGCTATGAAGAAAAAAAAAAAAAGAAAAAAAAAGGCTGATTCTGTGCCAAACAAACAACCGGTACTGTGTTCCAGGGTTTCTTCCCCACTATAGAAGCAGCACTTGCCCTCTGAATGGATGTTTATTCCCAATAAAGTGGCCCGGCAGGGGGCTACAGCTGGGCCCGTACACCCGAACCAGCTGGAGGGTCGTAACACAATTACTTTCATCCGCACACCCATCATCCACCCTCACACTGCACCAACACAGAACTCCTGGCACGGGCGGGGATACTTAAGCTTCTCCAGTGAAGAAATCTCCACCCCAGAGTTCAGGGTCAGACTGCCCAGCCTGTGGCGCAGCCTGGCGGTGGCTCAGCCTCGGGTTGAGGTTGGACCGGGTATAAGCTTGAGGCCTTCAGGAGAGCAGCTTTAGACATGGGAGCCAAGCCAGAGGATTAACTCTGCCAGGGGCTTAATCTGTCCATCTCATCACCTCACACTCCCTCGCCCCTCATATTTATTTCCCCTCCATCAGCACTTCTCGTACTCATTAGTTCCTAATCCATATTCATTTGTGCAAGACAGTTTACCAATATGGGACATGTGGGAGCTTATGTGCAGGAGAAAACCGCTTTTGTTTCGCACTGATGTGGCCCTTTGAGTTAAAAACACTCCCTTTTCTTCAGAAATAAATCCCTTCCACACCCAGTCCTCTCATAGCGGACCTTTACTAAGGGCCAATTTTAGGGGTCTCTGGCCCAGCCTGTGTACCCCCCTGTTGTTAACCAAGACCCCTCATATCAATATTCATTAGAAGGCCTAAAGAGACACCATCTGGTCTTGGGGCAGAGGGGAGAGGGGCTTTAAAATGCCTTTGATTCAGCGCACAAAACACACAATTCCACTGCATGAGCAAAATAAAACCGTGCAATAGAGGAAAGTACCATATGTCCAGCGAGTCCAGCTAATGTGGATTTTCCAGACTTTTACAGCAGAAAAACTTCAAATATTTAATAGTAGGGTGACAAATGCTATCTTTCAACCATTTAAATCAAGTACTGTGCCTTTTTTAAGGGCTAATATCTTCCGTGTAACACTAAAGATGATATTATAAATCAAGTGAGCCGGACTGCTGGACTCGTTAGCAGGTCAACCTGCCTGCTGGAGGACAATCCGAGTCCAGGCAGCCAACAAAAGTGGCTTGGTTAAAATGTCAAAGGCCAAAAGACAAACACCTCATTAGAAAGAGCCACATTGAAAATAATGATCGGACATTTTCTTTTTTCTGATTTATATCTCGTGCTGTGGATTCCAGCCAGTATAGCTGTGATCTGCTACGTTACTAAATTTAAACTCTCTATGGTACGTAGAGCGGTTGATTATTCGGGTAGTAGGTTTAGTTTTTAGCACGTGTTTTTCATTTAGTTAATATATTAATGAATTCAATAATCGTTTCAGACAAATATTCTCTGGTTCCACCCTCTCATCCAGCTGCCCTCAGACTTCTTGTAGACTGAACTGTTTCCTGTGTTTTGGGTTTTCTGTTTGCTGTGTTTTTTTCTTTGTTCGTCCCTGTGTTCCTGTAATGCCCACCCTCACACCTCCTCTGAATCCGCCTTGTTAGTTCTCCCCAGCCTTTTCCCGTTCTCCTGCCAAATGACCTCATTCCCCTCACCTGAGCATCTCCACCCATCTCTCCACCTGCACTTCATTTTCTCATCCGTGTATTTCAGTCCTGGTATTCAGTTCAATCTCCGTTGGTTTTGTCTGGTCAGTTTGGCCTTGCCTGCATGATCTTATAATTATATCTTCATGTTCCTGTTGCCTGCAGTCTCCTGCGTTTGGGTCCTCGAGCTCCTCCCTTCATGACACTTGAAAAAAATGCTTGTTTAAACCCAAACTAATGAGATTAATTTGCATTTAGCTCTTCAACACAAAGTCACCCACCACACTTAAAGCTGCTTACAAGCATAACCAAATGTTTTACAAAACTAAACACAGCATAATCAAACACTGACCGATTTATCAAAAGCCTCATATGTCAGTTTTACCAGAGCAGACACAGACCTCATCTCTCTCTGGCGATAGAACACATAGATAAGCTGCTCCACATCAACCAAATCAAATCAAGTTTATTTATATATATATCAACACTGCCATTTCTTACACACACACACACACACACACACACACACACACACACACACACACACCGTCTTGCTCCACTAGAGAGTGCTGTATCAACTCTGTCCGCGCTGCAAGTATGAGAGTGCAAAAACCAGCAGGTCATTCGATGAGAGCATTTACTGCAGATAAACAGGCCCCGTTTGTACTCATGACGGACGGCCAAATGCAAAATATGACTCCCAGTGGACTGACCAAGCCCAGAGTCTGACGCTAACACACACTACATTATTGGAAAATTAGCTCATCCCATGTCCTCAGCTCAACCTCTCATTCGCTTCACAGGGGAGGAAGGATGTAAACAGAGACGCAGAGAACGAGAGAATTAAAAAGAGAAAGCTGTTCCGCCTTTGTCATAACCTCCACATCAGTATCAGGTGAGCATGCAGGCCACCGGGCCATGAGAAGTAGCAGGGTTTCCACTTCATGCCCGACTGCGCTTGAAAACGGCCACTGTGTGCGCGTATTAATGGGTGCGTGGTTCAGTGCGTACTTGCCGGGTTCATTAGAACAAAAGGTGGGTGTGGGGGGACATGGGGAGGCAGGGACAGAGCTGTAAGGACAGCATTGAGAATGAACAACATAGGTGAAAGGGAAAATAGTCGGAGCAGTGTTTTACACCAGGGGCCCGGCACACCTGCACAGCCTGCATGGCTTCACACAAGGTCACAGCTGTTGAATACACAAGGCGCTTGTTCAAGACGGAGGCTTGGGACTTTCTCATCCTCTGTTAGTTTCTTGTTTCTGGGAGATTTACTGTAATAATGCTAAAAAAATATATATCTGCTGACATTCTTTGCTATGAGCACAATGTCTTGAACAAAATGATGTGTTAATATGTGAGGCTGGCCACTGGAAAAAAAACACATCTTACACTTCTTTCCCACTTGCGACAAAAAAAAATTAAAAACAAGAGGTTTAGGGAGATAAGGAAGACTAAAAGTATCTTTTATTTAGTATATAGACATTCGTCTTTGTCAGTTTTTATTTTATTTGTTTATTTTATTAAAAAAAAAAAATCCTTTCTCTTTTTAACTTGCTCATTTTTGATACTGTTCCAATCTCAAAATACAATAATAAAAAAACCAAAAAAAAAACCAAAAAAAAACCAGTATATATTTTATGTCAGGTTTTATATCTGTGAATGTACATGAATATAATTTTATATTTCTTTCATATAAATAGAAATAAGCACTGTCAAACCAATATACAGTATGTATAATCTTCTTCGGCTCATTGGAAACAGGAAAACCCCCAAAACAACAGCAACTTTAATATTAATATAAACTTTCATTTGAAAACAAGGCAAAACTATTTACCTAAAACAGCTGGGCACTGCCGTTTTTTTTTTTTTTTTTTTTTTGCAAATGTTGCAAAAACTGCATTTGTTGGGAACTATTTTCAGCTGTGGATGAAAACACATTTGGCGCTCTAATGAGTATTTACAGCAGCAGGACGGTGTATGTAGGATTGTTAAGGATAAATCACAGGAGCCACGTTAATAGTAAAGAAGGAAAATACCAACAGTGTGACCCATTGATGGGTTTTTAATAGTTTTTGGAACACAATAGAGCTCTACGGACACAGACGAACTGATTTTGCCTTTTGATTTGTTGGAAGGAAAATATAGAACATCACCAGCCTTGTGCTTGAACATGTGTTTGCACTCTACAGCATCTTTAGTGATATCGGTGGATATACAGTGGCGTCTGCCAAAAAAGTGTTTTTGTCTGCTGACCACAATGTCTTTCTCTCCCAGTGGCTCCTTTCATCCTTTAGATAGAGGTAATGACACTGCCAGAGTACAGGAAGAGAGGATTAAAATGTGACCAGCAATAAACCTCACTCCAACACACACACACACACACACACACACACACGTGTCATTATTCAGCTCGTTGCCGCACCCCTGGTTTGTATTCTACGGCTGCTGTGGTGGTGGACTCGAGTTATGAGCTCCCCTTTGTTGTTCATTGACTAACCTGCATCCTCCATGCACATATCTAGTGGAATATCTCTTGCTTCATGTGTCTTGTTATGATAATATCTGGCACGTCTGTTCAGGAGGCGCGCACAGAATGAAACATGAACTGTATCTATCTGATGAGAGCTAATAGTCGTTGAGGGGGCATGAAAACGAAACATGCAAACTGTAAAAGGGGGAGATGACAGCATGAGTGGTGGAGACAGAAAGTCAAGAGACATGAGGAAGGAGACTGAGGGAGGGGCCAAGGAAATAGGAGGAGGAGAGGAGGAGAGAAGGGTACAGGGCAGAGGAGGGACATAAATCACCGAGCACAGAAACTGTCACTACACATGAAACACTGCATTTCTGATTTCCTCGGGGTGGGTCCCCAGAGGGAGCGAGATAAAGAGAGGAACAAGAAAAGGAAGATAGTGGGTTGAATAGAAATGGTGAGGAGGACGAAAAGGGCAAGGAGAAAAAGAGAAGGAGCTGTAGGATTAAAACTGTATCATAAAGCTTGCAAAATGTGCAAAAATTCTGAACGGCGGATTATCTTGTGGGCACATATTATACAATGTTATGCTCTTCCACTATTTATTGAAATACTGTCTGTCCAAGGGAGATGCCAAGTTACTGCTTTGCCACCTTCATGTATGTACGATAGCAGTTATAAAACAAATACGTTTTTACTGTGGTAATTCGTAATTACGATAAACAAGTAAAATTAGGTGATTGCAATATTTTAGTTGATGGTAAATAAAGATTTTCTAAAAATCGAAATTTTCTAAAATTGAATCCGGTATTTCTGCACAGTTGCAGATGAAGATTAAGCTACACTAATATTATAAGTATTATACTATTTATATAATTAGATCACAGTGGTGGCTGTGTGAAGTCCAAAAGTCAAAATGTATTTAAAAAAAAAAATAGCTGCACAACACGTTTTATCTAACAGAAAATATTCTGCAGCAATCCACATTCGATGGCTTTTAGCCTTAGAAAAACAACATTTTTCACTGCAGTCAAAAAGTTCTTTACTCTCCTGCTTGCCGCACACAGGGGTTGCACGCACAGACGAGTTATATTCATTAAACAAATACGAACTCATTTAATCAGATGAATCACTTTATTAATATTAAGGATTTCATTATTGCTGTTTATTTATTTATGTTTGGTGGCTGTCAAGACATTTAAAAATGACTACGGTTCCACTACCAGGTTTTGATAAATACAAGTATGACAGGGAAACAAGACTTCAGACACCCTAGCCCTAATGCAGGTTTAGAGGTATGGACATAGTTATTTCAAACTTTCCTGGCCTGCCTTCAGCATAAATTGAACTAAATCAACATGCATTGGTTCCTTGATGCTTTACATTTGACTGTTTGTCTTCCTAACCTGTGTCTCACTTTTGCCTCAGCACAGATCAACTCTGTATTTGCTGGTCGTGACCTGAAGCAGGTTGTACACCTGAGGGGCTGATTTCCCTCCAGGAGCCTCTGCGAGGAAACGCAAACATGCAGCTCAACTACGCGGCTGCGGCACCCACAGTGCTTAAAAATAGTAACTGTCTCTTTTTGTCGGTTTTTTTTTTTCCTCTCCCTCTTTCGCTCTCTGCCTGATAAGGGGATTGTGGGTATTTTTCCACATGGAGGATGAGCTGTTTTTGCTTCTTGTCGTTCCAACTCAAAAGCTTTTTCTTTTTCTTTTTTTCTTTTTTATTAAGTCAAACTGGGAGCTCTGCAAACACCGATACAGATGCGTCACAGCGGAGACACAGACGGTCCACTGTTCGCTACATCCGTACGGACTTAACACAAGATAATAAATCAATTTGTTGCCAATTAGTGTGGGAGAGAACACAGGAGTCCTCAGGGTGACCCGAGGAAATTAGGATGGTTTTTGCCGTGTCTCTCCAAAACCTCTGAGAGAAGACAGACAGAGTGCAGAGCACACAAAAAAACTCTCTTCCTCTGAAAACTCTTCCACCAAATTAACTTGCATTAGTATTCAGTAAATTAACACCACCCAGACAATAGCTAGAAAGAGAAAAAAAAAAGCAAAGGTGCTGGAGGTTATTTGAGGGCATGTCTCCCTAATGGTGAATAGACTCCTTTTAGTATGATTGATGAGTTAATGAGAGACCTAAAGCTTCCGCGCAGACTCATCTCCGAGCAGGACAGGACAGGCCCGACGCCCTCGAGTCTCACTCCTTTGTCTGACCTAAAGTCCCTCTTGAGAAAAGTCTGAGGACTCGACTGGTTATCGTGAACTGAAGAAAACTTCAAAAGCACATTAGCCTATTAACTAAAAAAAGAAAAGAAAAGGCATATTTTTTAATTGTCTTGCCATATATAGTCTTATATTTAAGTTTTTTAATGAGTCACAGAATAGACTAATATGAGTTTAAGGAATAGTTTGACATTTTGGGAAATTTGCTTATTCATTGCCTGAAAGTCAGATGAGAAGATCGAAGCTAAATCCAGCAGCACAATTAGCTTAGATTAGCACTAAGAGTGGAAACAGGGGGAAGGAGCTAACCTGGCTTTTGTTGATTTTGGACAGCAAAAGTAACAAAATACACCAACCAGCACATCTAAAGCTCACTAATTAACGCGTTATATCGTGTAAAAAATTACAAGATGTAGGTTCACAAGTTTTTATGTCCTACCCTGCTTCCAGTCTTTATGCTAAGCAGCAGCTAAGCTAACAGGATCCCGGCTGTAGCCCCATATCTGACGTTTTCTTTCGGGAGCTTTTCAAAAAATGTCAGTAAATGACAATTTTTGTTTATGTGAGTTCATCCTTGTCACTCTTCAACTTCAACTTGTCCCTGGGGGGAAGTTGTCTTGCAGCCAGGTAAAACATAGAACACTCAGAGACGTAGGCACAACAGACTCAGGTACAGAGAACAAAATGAAAACATAATAAAATACATGAATACATCAAGTGACAACATGAAACCTGGAGTGTGCCATCACTTAAACCATTATAATCAGCCCCCAGGAGTTAAATAGAAAACTAATCATCAGTCGGGTGATTGTGTGCATTTAACAGTTTGGTGGCCTGAGAAATAAAAGGAAGTGTTCAGCCTGTTAGACTTTGCCTCTGGAAGTCTAAATCTCGGTCCAGAGGGAAGGAGCTCAAATTCTCCACAC
Organism: Bovichtus diacanthus; assembly: GCA_943590825.1. Classification (NCBI taxonomy): domain Eukaryota; kingdom Metazoa; phylum Chordata; class Actinopteri; order Perciformes; family Bovichtidae; genus Bovichtus; species Bovichtus diacanthus. The sequence goes on from CALSBV010012213.1 coordinate 3,872,583, forward strand.
AGAGGATGAAGAGGACACTGTGAAATCTCTCAAGCCTTAGAAATGGCTCTCATACGGAAGATATGAGTTCAACACCAATGATCTTACCGCCCACTTTAACTACATGTTGCAACCCATTGTTGTCGACTATTTAGAGATTACTGAACCAAGTAATGATAGAGAAGGTGATGACTGACTCTACCACGGAGCTGCAGAAGGGCGTCATGAGTTTACTGCACAGCAACCAGTTGAGCTTCCGGTGGAAGTGCAGTCGTTGCTGGGTTTTTATTTTTTTTACTGAGTTGTCCTTGAATGTCAGCTTGTTATCGTAGTATAGTACCCAGACGTTTGTAACACTGAACCTGCTCAATGATCTGAAACCTTAATGACTGTCTTCGAAAGTCTGCACACATATCATTTAAAAAAGAAAAAAGGCCAAAGGCACTCTTCTGGCAAACAGTAAAAAAAAAAAAAAAAACATTTTTTTTTTTTTTTTAAACTGTGTGACAGTGACATTTTTAAAACATAGACACTGTTTATACATGTATAAATAGAGCGGAGTTAACTAGCCATGCGTAGCGGCACAAACAGCCTTCTTCAGGGTGTGACGCATATCTTTAGTTTTAGTGACGTTGGAGTTGTCACATCATGTACAGAATAAGGGCCAAAAGCAGAATCAAAGAGTATTTCCTTATACTTGCTGTACAAGTCAGTGATTTCCTGGATTTACTTATCTTAATGTTAACAAAAAATATTTTGCCAAAAACTGACGCGAGACTCAGACTGATGGATACAAACAGAAGAAATGTTGAGCCTCTCCACAGTCACAGATCAAGACCCGTGTGGCCTGGATTATCACCACAAAACTTCCACTGAGATAAAGACGTCCGTTTTACAGGAAACATCTAGCAGTTGTTCAAACTTCCCGCCCCCAGTTGACCTTTTTTGGGAGTTGCTCTAAAGTCGAAATGTCACAGTCTGCTTTGTCTCATTATTAGCGAATCAGAATGTATGTCGGCATTTGACTTTCTTTTTAACCAAAATGCCATTTACATCAGTTAATGTCCTCATCCTCCTCTGGAGGTTATAGAGATTGTAAAGATTCCAAGACATGGACATTTCTGTGAGACAATCATCCCTTGTTCTTTTCCTGTACATGGACTGTCTATTATGTGATTCAGCTACGAATTGCGGAAACACATGGGAATGGATGTAGAAGCTGTTTACCAATGAAACATGTAAAACTATGGAATAACATCCAAAGTGCTGAGCTGTGAGGCACAAGAGACTTTAAGTTCATTTGAATCACACTGAACGCATTAGGCTGGAACAGATGCTCCCTGTTTTCAATGCACCACACATGTAACACACATACAGGCAGTGAGGTGAGAGCACTAGTTTTTTCATCAGCAATATAAGTGCGTGTATGTGAGCGAGAGATATGCAGACATCGAGGGTTGTGTGCGTGTGTGTGTGTGTGTGTGTGTGCCTCCTGCCCACAGACAACAACATCTTGTTTTGCCAATTGTGAGCTTTCATGAAAGCCTCAGAAACACACTCCTCCTCATCACTATTCCTCAGTGAAATCCCATTATGCACGTCCAATGAACTAAGCTCCCGATCGTAAACAAGTCGAATGCCATTTTGACTGAATCAGTCTGAAAACACTTAAATCTGCGTGAAAACACGACAGCGTGTTTGAGTAAACCTGCTGCCAAACGTTGAAGTACAAACAGTCGCCGAGGCTGGCGCTGGCTCGACTTCATCTGCTTGGCACACAGATGACGTGACCTAAGTTGTTGAGGTTAATTATAGCTGGTGTCATCAAAATATTACTCTGATGGACACGTATATAAATACAGTAATAAAACCATAGCACTACGAGTCCAAAACTGCACAGTATACCTTTACATTTAAATTTTTTACTTGTGTTTGCATGCAGTTTTGTGCATGTTACTATTAATATAACTTGTAAAACATTTCATTTAGCTTAAAAAAATCCACTTAAACTACACATTTCTTTTCTACAAATCCACAACGTAAAATTTCTAATGTCGTTTTTCACGTTTATGAATGGTAATATACAACAACGGGATTTGAAATTGTTTTCAAAGTTGAGAACGTCACTTCAAATATCTGGCGACCTTAAACACTTCCAGGGTGTTGTGGGATTTTCGCCAAATATATCAGTGTCAGTCAGCAAATGCTGCGCTGAACCGTGTCTGTCTTATATGACCTATAATGGTCTAAAATGCTGATTCTGATTCAATCAAAAAATATCCAATTTAGTCTTGTTTTTCTAACCTGAGACAGAACATATTCAATCATTGCAGCAAATCAAACCAGATTTAATTTTTTTTATCAGTGTCAGAAGAAAACTCTGAATGAGAACTTGAAACGACCAGTAAAAGCCATTTTGATTGACGGATAACTTCATTTCAGCGAGGTTTATTCTTAGGTTTGATGCCGGCTTTCTTCTCCATCAGCAGGGCAGGACATGCTGAGCTAAGACTGTCACGAGTTTCAAAGTACAGACTGGACACAGTGATTTGTGAAAACGTAACATGAGCAATAAAAGATGATTTTGTTCTCGTTTCAAAACGATAAACATCGAATCCAAGCCACGTCCAGAGTTGAAATAATGACCTTTGAATGGTAAGGTTACACAGAGGTCGGTGTTTGTGTGTGTTTGTGTGTGTGTGTGTGTGTGTGTGTGTGTGCTGTTTAATGGCATGGTCTGATGCTTTGATTCAATTTAGGGGGCGATGCAGGAAGTTACTGGACTGAGCCCCATTACAGAGCCATCCGCACATGAGTCCTTTTATAAAGGAGGCCGAGATCACTCAGAATCAGTGAAGCTACGGTAGATTTGAGCAGCAACACGGCTCATGCGTTGTCATGAATGTTACTCAAAGACACAACTTGAGCAAAGAAAAAAGTATTCCCCTTTCTTAAACTTCAAGCTGCATTAACTCATATACGTCCAGTTGACGTAGTGCAACATTAGCATTCATTTGATGTCACTTTTATGGCCACATGTTGAGCACAAGTTCAAGACAAACACAAACTCCGGGTCTTAAGCTGCTAAATCCTCAACGATGTTTAACAGCTACTCACTTACATCTGAGCAGGTAGAGTACAGTGTTTATTGGAACAGTTTTAACTGAAAACAGCTGTCTGAAAACATGGCTAACAAGAGAAGAGTCTGAGGGTTAAACAACCAAAACAATAAGCTGAAAGACGCTAAAAGGCTCCGTAGAGCTGAAGAGAACTACATAGTCGGACGAAAAGTTTTTGTGAGTTTGTTGCTACAAGCGAACTCCTTTCAAGATGCACATTTCATCCACTGTTTGACTAGTGCAGCTTTTATTAGGGAATGGATTTGAAAATTAATGTAATAAGTGGTGTATTGTATTACTGCCTCAGGTAGTAATACGCTTTTTTTAAATGAGTAATTAGCAGGAAGTCTTCACAAAGCAAACTTAGGAATATTCCACATACACTTTCTTTTTTTTGCATGCAAAGGGTTGTGGATCCTTTAGAAGAATGTATCCTTACTTTAAAGTGCTCGGGAGAATTCCCATGCTACATTTAGGACCAGAGTATGCAGACGGACCACAATTGCATGCTGCTAAAAATGTCCTTTCATTTAGAGGAAGACAACAAAAGTTCCTACAGCTAAAGGGCATGAGAGGACAGGAGAGAGGAAGAAGGTAACGACCCCCTTTCATCTCCAAAGAACACTTTGGCGACACATTGGTGCAACAGGCCAGAACATGATGTCACAGGTGAAAAATTGATGACGACAATTTAACTTTCAACAGACAAATCAGGAAGCTGGAGATCAGGGGTTCTCAACGGGGGCGGTAGCGCCCCCCAGGGGGCGTTCAGAGAACGTCGGGGGCGCTGGAAGCAATGTTTTTGAAAGGGTGGGCGTTTATGTGTTTCTGTTTAAAAATGACTACTATAGAGTGTAGCATAGAAGTAGTATAGCTACGTAGCTACGTGGATTCGTTTTACGATCTTACGTCATAAATGATCTGCGCGGTGAATTTGAGCGTCAACTGACGAGATGGATCGATGGCTCAAGTGATTTTGTGTGCGTTTGAAGAGCCCTGATGTAAAAAGCTTGGCTGTAAAAAAAAAAAGCATGGATGTCAAAATACTTAATTTTCATGGAAAAAAAATTTATTTAAAAAAATACTTAATTTTCATGAAAAAAGCTTGGATGTAAAAAAAGCCTTAATTTTCTTCAAAAAGAGCTTGAATGTCGAAAAAACTAAATTTTCTTGAAAATAGCTTGGGTTGTAAATTTACTTGGCAATAAACCAAATTCTGAATTGATTCTGACCAGTATTCAGACAACTTTGTGTGTTTTTAGAATTTTATTTTTATTTTGCTGAGCGATAAAGTGCTGCTGAATAAAATTTATATTTAAATGGCTTTTTTTGCTCCCTGGGTACATGGCATATTTGGGCAATTGAAGATAAAAACAACAAAAATTATTTTAATATTTTTTATTATCATTTAGAAATGTTTTTATGTAGCTTCAGTCCCAGATATTTTGAGTTGTTATAATAACATAATATAGAAGCCTAATAATAAGAAATAATATAAGAATTTAAATACAATATAATAATGTCAATATCAATATGTAATATAAATAATAAATACTAAGAATAATAATCATAATAATAATACAAACTGAATAATAATCAACATTAAATTCAGGGGAGACAATTAGCCTACATTGTATTTGATGGGGGGCGGTGAGGGACCTGGATAATGGATCGGGGGCCGCTGGCCCAAAAAAGATTGAAAACCACTGCTGTAGATGGATAAGAAAGGCATGAATAACTCCATTAGGTCTATTGTTTTGTCTCCTGTGTTGAGAAATACAGCTTTAAAAAGAGCAGAAAATAAACTAAAAGAAAGGGAATGAAGTTTATATGTCTGTGCGTGCAGGTATTGTTTGCCCGCATGAAAAGCAGAGGAGAGCCGTGAGATGCGCAGAGAGAAACAGCAACAGAACAGAAAAGATCAGAGTTGGAAGACGAGACGGGGCGAGGCGTAGGAGGGATAGATAAAGACGAAAAGTCATCTTCTCTTCATCCAAATATGTTGCCTAAGCGCTCTGCAGGGAGTCCACGACTTTGACACTGGCACACAGTAAATGGGATCTTCAAAGGAGGACCAAGAAGAGAGCGTCTTAGCCCAGCTTACAGAAATCAAAAGGCTTAGACGAGCCTCGCCCAGCAGGATAATGGAACACGGAATATCGCAACCCGCACAAGACAGTCGTAATGAAAACGGCAGGGAAATCTGCCGGCAGCCTTGTTCTCGAATTATACACAGCCCTATACAACGTGTTCCTCTTTTCTTCTCTACACTTTAAATTCTCTAGACTCGAGTGGGCTTCTTTCCGATCTCCCTCCCTAATTCTGTCATCAGTTTTCACTTTGCTTCACACATCGATCCTTCCTTTTCCCTAAGGTCGCAATTCTTTCCGTTTGGCAGTCAAAGGGTTGACAGCCTGTGTAAATCTTACTGTCTATACACGCAAATATCACCTCTCTGGAATGCTGTAAGATAGATAACCAGCCAACAATCCCGGGTCAAGAAGATAACAGCATAAAGCAGAGGAAGCAGAGGAAGCAGAGGGCAGTGGAGTAGGAGGTGAAGGGAAAAGGCAAAGGAGGTGTGTGATTTCAACAATATGTCCTAATCTTTTAGTTTGAAATTCACAGTGATCCTAGTTTATTATCATCATCATTCTGACGTCGGATCTTAGTGCGCGAGACACGCTCTTTTCCTGTGGTGAAAGCCAGCTGAGGTTCTCCCCGCGGAGTGGACAGTTATGAGAAGGTAATGTGAAACATCTGGAGGCCCATGGGTTACATCACATGTGTTTATAGAACCTCGAAAGGGACCAAGAATGAAAAGATGACAGCGCAAAGACAGTCACTGCGTTTGTGTGTGTGTGTGTGTGTGTGTGTGTGTGTGTGCGTGGCTCCCTCTGCGTCACTGACCACCTGTGGATGAAGTGAAGTGAGCTCATAGTGAGATAATGTGAGGGCCACTGCGCTCACACCACCAGATGAATGGGCATCTTTGTGACTTTGGAGCTCAGCTGGCAACATCTTACCTCACTGCACCATGTTGTGTCTTTTAACAATTTGTTGGAAACTCACGCGGTCGTTGAAAACCAATACTTGACTCGACGAGCTGATGAGTGTGTCCGTGCCAGATGAAACAAACGTCAAATGAAAAAGTTCTAAAGCATCTAGTTTCATCATTGTGGTCAACAATGAGAACATTTTCCCCGTTCTGAGAGACTCGTTATACTTTCATCCATAAAGTCCCTAGAGCTGAAACTTTTAGTCCATTGACAGAAAATTCATCTGCAACTTAATTTTAACAATCATTTTAGTCGCTTGTGTCAAACATTCTCATTCTTAATTCTGACCCTTTACTGCATCTCTTTTTTATGTGAGTGGATTATCTCTGGGTTTTTGGATAAAATGAGCATTTTAAAAATGTCATTTGGACTTTAGAAAACTGTAATGAGCATTTTCACTATTTTCTGATATTTTACAGCCCAAACAATGAATTGAGACAATAATCAGCACACTGATGTTTAAGTACTAAAGGTTCAGAACTCTTGTTAACATTATATTAATATCATATAACAAAGATTTTCTTTACATCCCATACACGGACACATTAACATCCCCCTGTAAAAAAAAACAGGGGTTATAGTTATACCCCTGTAAAAATCAGAGCTTGTCAGCGACCAGAGGGAAAGAAACGCGCTTCGGAGAAATAAATACACCGATGGATGACCTTGACCAAAAAAACACAGAAAATGCCGGATATTCCATGTGTGACATCCAGTCGTTTCCCAGTCTGTTAAGTGTTGTATTCCCCGACATAAATAACCTCTCAGGTGTTGTGAAGGACATGGGCAGGGTGTCTGATTTGGAACATGTCCAAAACCACAGACATGACACATATTTCAGGAGCACATGGTGACGATCTGGTCAGTCACTGAGTTCATGTCTCGCATGTTTCATTAGCCTGCTGCACATACGGTTGAAGCTACATTACTGCAGCACAGAGATACTATGTGCTGTGTGCTTGCTGAATTTACTATGGCTTTAACCCATTAGCTATGGTTTACTGCTATATAAATAAAACTTTGAATATTTCATCAATACAGCTGCACATAAACACGTGCAATGACGATTTTATGCAACACAATGCACTCTTTCCTTCTCTCTCTCTTGCTCAATCTGCGTTCATTTCGGGGCATTGTGTAACAAAGAACGCAGCTGCAATCACCCCCAAAAAACAGGAATTGAGCCTCATTTCAAGAAGTCGTGTTTGTGGGTGCTCATGCGTAAGGAAATGAGCTGGAATGTAGGAATGCATTCACACCCCAAGTTTCTGAATAAACTTCCCATGAATGAGGCGGTGAATACAGGAGAACAGACACTCACGCACGCCCACATAGACATCGACCACCCTAACAGAAAATTAAATCAAGATGTGTTTGTATACAAGCAGAACACATTCATTATCTAGAACGAGCTTAGTCCATCTTTTTTTTTTTTGTACACACATTTAGACACACGAAATGACATCTTGACGGCAGACTTAACCGCCCAGCCGACGTACCTCCATACCTTTAACACACAGGGTTCAGCAGGGTCAGGCGTTACCATGGATACCACATATTTCAGCCATATTGGTTAAAACGCAAGATGCACTGAAGGTTGAATTTAACTATCAAGACAATTGTAAATGAGTGTGGGTTTTTTGTTGGTTTTTTTCCCCGCAAAATACTGGTTACATAATGAAATTGTTGCTTTTCTCTCATCAGAAAGTCTAACTGCAATAGAAAACACACACACAAGAAAAACATGAATGTATTAGTCTCGGTCTGATTGTTATTGCTGTTCGGCTCCAGCTAATGTTTGTCATATTTCATGCCGTCTAATGCCACAAGAAGATATATGCAATTAGTAATATTTTAATGCACCAACTCCAACTAACGGCCATATGACCAATGACAGCCGTCTAACAAAAAGAGGCAACACAGATCTATAGAAGGTTCATCAGCATCTGATCATAAAAAGTCTTTATGCCACTGTTTATCACAAATGCCTTTAAAAAATATCCGCTTGTGGCAAACTGTGTTGCAACAGCGGACATATTTTATCAAAACGCTGCCGCACTGACTTAGCCTTTTGGATTTTGCTTCATTATTGTTTGACTAAAAGTAAACCCAGTTTCAATTGTGCCTCAGAAATAGTTTCTCATGGGTGTTTACTGCTGAGCCAGGTGTCAGTCTTTGTCGAGGTGATGAACTTGCCAAAGCAACAGTAAAAATGAAAGAGAAAGAAACATTGTGTGCATGTTTAGGTGCTTGCAGTTATGGTTTGTTTTTCAAAGCAAAATAACAGGAGAGCCTAACAAATTATACATTCGAGCTGCATTGCTCCAAGCCTCCCTTACAAGAGAAGCAATAATTGCTTTTTTGGTCACTTGGAAGCTGTGAACTCCACACTGACATATTATTACCTCATTACGTCGATAGGTTTCTGGCCATTTGGCGGCTATAACTCCGACCTTCACTCAACTTTTTGCTTAGTTTCTGGTCTCTACCAACTCCTGAGGGAAATATCTGGCTGCTTAGCTGCTCAATGCTCCACTGTGTTCACCAGCTATTCTTTAAATGTGTCTGTCTGTCATTTGGTGCTGAGCATGTACCGTACAGAGTTTTTTAGAGCTTTTTTTTCTTCCGGAAAACAGCTGCCAGCTACAACTTGGAACAAGGCTGATGACAGCAGAGTGAACCAAAATAGTCAAATTGCGAAAAAATTAAATGAGCTGAAAAAGTTCTCTGTGGACTCCGACCTTTCATGCAACACATAATAATTGGATCCATTTGTTAATACAAACATATGGCTTATTGCAGCTTCAAGGCTAGAGTTAGTACAATCGACCCTCTATTCAGAAACTTGAAGTTCACTATTTTGTCAATAATAAGAGGTGGAACTATGTGAGGAACACAGATAGACTAAGAACAGTCCCGGGTGAGCACAGCAAACATGAAACAGAAAGTAACAGCATGACAATCAGAAAAATGTCAACAGCAGCTTTGTGAAACACAAATCTCAGTGGCAGAGCATTAATCTGACAATGTGTCTGTGTCAGTGCGAGCTCGTGTTAAACCTGTTTGTCTGGTGTTTTTTGTTGCTTCAGTGTCTGTTAACAGAGACAATGATCAGTGTGGGACAGGCTAAGCTCTATTTTTCCACTGCAGGTATACTGGTCAGGCAATAACAACTCACGGAGTCGTAAAAATCATACCCACTCTTCGGCATGAGATCACACACACACACACACACACACACACACACACACACACACACACACACACACACAGAGACACACAGACACACACAATATGGCTTTGAGGTGCATGGAGGTTTAGGGGAAAACAGCTGCAAAAAAAAGACAATTCTCAGTTCTTCTTCAAACAAAATCCTCTACTCGTTTGTCAGCGGGAGAAACAAATCACCTCAACAAAAGGAAGAAAAAAAAAACTCTTGCCCACACACAACCCTCTTCTGCACACGTGTGCAATAAGCAGGAAGCCTTGAAGCTGACTAAGCTAAAGTCAGCATGGGCATATTGTCGCTCTGCATCTAAAAAGCTTACTGTAGGAACTACTTCACAGGCTAATGACCACAACACACTCACAGGCATACAAAGCAAACTACATAAATAATCTCAACGCTTCTCAATGTGGTCACATTCAAAACTGGAAGGGCACTCGGAGAGCGCAGACCTCCGCCAAGGCCAAATGCACAACATTAACAAAAGTGAAAAATAATTCAGATCAGTTCCGAAATTTGGATCGGCTCCACAATGTATTTGCTTCTTTCTTGGCCCATGCTACACCCTTCCACAAAGTTTCATGGAAATCGGGGCAGTAGTTTTCCCTTAATCCTGCTGGCAAACGAACAAACCAAACCTAAAACTTAACCTATTTTACAAATCCCGAATAAAGTGCGACAGTCAGACTTTCAAAAACAAGATTGTCCCTGAACATTTATGACGACTGATACCTATGCATTAACTCCAGACATCCTGCGTTCCTCTTACCTCTTTTCAATTTGTCTTGATGTCCAAACACCCAGAAGCCTTTCCTTTTTTCCCTTTTGGGGGTCAGGGACAGGGGTGCAGAGAAGTTTCTCTCTGTCTGGACCTTCTTCTTCTTCTTCTGGACGCTGTTCCCCATTTTGGGGCAGTCCTGAAGCCCCTAAAGGGGGTCTGTCATCTCGTCGTCCTGTGACATTACATCTGTATTCCTTCTCATAAGACCTTCCAACAGTCTCACGCTCTCCAGCATCAAAACACACCCTGAGTCAATAACGCGCTCCTGAACTCCTTTAGTCAAATAATTCCTGCTCATTCAGTCATTCTCATTCACACACACACACACCTCGGTATAGTGAATATGTTCTAAAGACCCACTGACACCATTCCTCCCAAACAAACAGCTCTAATGCTATCCCACACAAAGATCCAGCATGCAAAAATACAACGCTCAAATGAGTCCTATTCTCCGAGCTGACACACTTCCAGTCCCGTACATCCAGCTGCTGAAACAACGGCAGCATCCGATACTGACGAGCTCACTACCAAGTGTGTGTGTATGCATGTGTGTGATTGTGTGTGCCTGCAAGTGCCCCTC
>CALSBV010012213.1:3887366-4006041 GCA_943590825.1 Bovichtus diacanthus
GTGCGTATGTGTGCCATGTGGTTCACATCAGCAGAATAGTGAGTATGGGTGAGTTGAAGAAGAGAAAGAAGTTCAATTCAATAAAACCAGCAGTGGAAAAATACTTGCAAACACAATTCTTACTTTTTAGAGACACATTCAAAGATCTTAGATAAAAACATGCACTTCATCTGCTTCCTCTGCGTCACGTTAGCAAACAATGCAAGATATTTGCTGTAAAATGGTCAGACAGGACATAACTATATACAACTTACTCAGCGAGCGAGCAGTCCTCTCCTTCGCTCCCCTCTTTTCTCAGCCTGAGAACAGCTTTGCGGAGCATGTGTGTGTGTGTGTGTTTAGCAGAGTGAATGAAGCTCCATGCTCTCTCAGTCCCTCCCTCTGTATGAGAGCAAGCCTCTCCTCCCACCTATCACAGTGTTGTTAAGAGTTAGCCACACTGTTCCAGCGTTTGATGCTTCTCCTTACGTTCCAAACAGCATATTTAACATTTTAGCTCCAGTATTGAGTCCTTCACTCGAGCTGGTTCATTTGTAGTTTCTTGTCCTGATGTAGGCTTTTCCTTTCTTTCTTTTCCCCTAGCCTCCTTTCCAGGGATCAGGTGGAGTCACCCCAGTCTCCCTCAGGAAGGAAACCCCTGGGTCATGAAGCATCATGGCAGATAGTAAAAAGAAAATACACACCTTGACAGAAAGCCGTAACTGTTGTGCAGCTTTCACAGAGAGGACAGGTAAAAAAAATAAAAATAAAACATACATTAAAAAGGAAATCTGATGACAAAGTTCTCTGGGAAACTACTGAACAGTCCAGTGTTGGAAGGTGGCCTGGCAAAGGTGAAGAGGTTCAGCTGCTGTTCTGCAGATAAGAGGGAGTGGCTCTTTCCTGTCACGGTGCAGCCAGGTGGAAACATGATGGCCCTTTTTAAAGGTGACACACACACACACACGCACACAATCAGACAGACAAGTGAGGCCAGTTACCTTTTTAAGTGTTGTCCAGTTGTACTCAACATCAGCATACAAGCTCTGCCACTGAACTCTAAAGTGAGTTTCAAATTGCACTGTGGTGGGGACGAGACGAGCTGACATCACTGTATGTGGGTGGGTGGGTGGGTGGGTGGGTGGGGAGACATTTGTCAGAAGTGGGTGGAGTGCATATGTGTGTATCGCGGGACTGGTTCATCTGGTTTAAATGTGGAGGAGACCCACTGGGGTAAGGAAGGGGAAGCAGGAGTTGGAGGAGGAGTGTCTCAGCCTCGGGGGACACGCTGTGCCTGTCTGCAGTCTGCAATGCAATATGTCAATTAGCAACAAGAGCATTCGTTCAATTTAGGCTGAATTCACACCAAATCAAGCATTGCGGCGATCAGCGCAGTGTTGTCCGGGGGTGTGAAAGTGTAACTTAAATGGCCCATTTAACACCAAGAGATTTGCAGGACGATTAAAGTATGTGTGATCCCTCATGGTAGGGTTGTACAGCTCTCGGTCGCCGGCAGCGTGATGGCGGGGTGTTCCATGAGTTGATTGTGTTTCAACTTTTCACAGCAGGCCGCTGCGTTTTTTTTCCCGCCATCCCCTGCGGTCCCCCATAAACACAGCATAAACACACTAAACACATTCAAATGAATGGAAGGACTGGCGTTTTTCGCCCGGACGCCTGATTTGGTGTGAATGCAAGCTCAAGAGAATAATCTATGCTAATGGAACAGCACCGCGTCTCCTTGTAATATCGTAATATTTGTAATGTCTTCACCCAAGGACAGTAGACGGAACACATACGCTATTGTCAACAATAGCGTACCCTGCTTCGAAAAAAAAAAAAAATACATGTTCACTTTTATTGATCACTCAGGATTAAAAGAGCACTCGATGATCTGATATAGGACTGCCATTAACCTCTTTACGTACAACACCCCCACCTCTCTTGTCCCTGTAACCTAACACAAACAACCAACCATCACAGCAGTAAATGTTGCTAGAGACACTTAAAGAGAGTAGATGTACAGCAGAAATATTACTAAAAAAGTACATGTCAATACATATCCAGGCCAAAATACAAACATAATAATACTGCTTTGTCATTTCCTTGGCTTTTAGCTTTCATAGCTCCAATAAAAAGCAATAAAAACCTTACAAAGTACCTGGCTTAACCACACCTGGCAGTTGTTGTTCAGGGAGACAAGATTTTTCTTTTACAATCACTTCAATGTTTTCGCTGGTCCAGGGATTTGCTATTCTAACCTCTCAGCTACTCATCTACTATCAATTATCGATGGGTTGAAAATCCTTTTCATTTGCGTCTATCTTGAAAAAGATAAGTGTGTGTATTTGTGCTATAATGTGTGACAAAAACAGATTCACGAGGATTGCTTCCATTATCAGTGAGCTGTGGGTCACCGTCTTCATTTAGTTCCTGTGATGAGGCAGCTAAATTACCTGTCCGTTGAGATTCCTGGGCTAATTCTGGTACACGACCTAAGGATATCACTGTCAGTATGGCGTATGCGGCAACTTTAATGGCCTTCATTCCTGAAGTAGATCACATACTTCAGTGCTCGTCGGCAAACATGGAGAATCGTATGGATCGTCTTAAGCCGCGAGTGGACTCATACATATGGAATACATTTACTTGTGGCAGATTCCCTTTGGTAAAAAATTGTTAAGTTAATTCACTTTCCCTCCCCCAAAAGATCTGACCTGTTGCACGTTTTTTTCAGTGACTCACGATGTTTCTCTGTGTGATGAGCTTTTTTTGTGCGTGTGTGAGTGTTGGGGGAATCCATACTGTGTGCGTGTACTGGTGTGTTGGGAGGGGTTAAAATGAGTCATAGTTTAGTTCACTCATGCCGAACAGATTGAAATGTTTTAACGTTTCCATGGCGATACAATCGAAAACAGCCACCCTCTGTATGTCTGCGAGGGAGCTGCAGAGTGTCTGTACATTTGCAGTAAGAGGTACAAAACCATTAACCGCCAGAGCACTATGAGCCTACTGGGGAATGTATCACCAATCCTTCCATACTCTGTTTTCCTTTCTCTCCCATCTCTACTTTTCTAGCTCCACTGTTAGCTTCATTTTCTGGCTATGTTTACCATGCACACACATATTCCTTTCCAGGCCATACTCCTGCTAAAAAAAAACTGAATCCATCATGAAAATGTTAAGACTTTTGTTTGGAAGACAGATGCAAACAATTCAGTATAGCTCTTGGAGAAGTTATAAGGCAACAGGACTACTTGCACACGTTTTGGATCCTGCATTTCTCTGTGTAGTTGCATCAAACGTAATTCTATATAATCTGTGGAAGAACACAGATGTAAAAAGACTTATGTTTATTCATGAACACATGATTACAGAGACATAAGGGAGCTTTTTTATGTATGGATGATGAATATTGCAGAAAACAAGGCAGTATCTGGAATACTGTGCATATAAAACACAACCACTACCCAACACAAGTTCAAACAGTCAACACAGCAAACACAAGCGGATACAATCTTATTCCACAAATACAAATTGTTTTATATCATAATATTTGTATATAGTATGATATAATACATTTTCTGGAAATGCAATTGAGGATAGCTTTATAGATAAAATAACACTGAGAGTCTACAACAATGTTATTGGCTCTGTGAAGCTGGCATTAGGCATACTGGTGCTTTGAGCTAAATGCTAACATCGGCGTGCTAACATGCTCACAATGGCAATGCTAACATGCTGATCTTTAGCTAGTATTATGGTGGTTACCATCATCATAGTTTAGCATGCTAATATTCCCTAATTAGCACTTACCACAAACCCATTAGTTCTGCTGTGTTTTGTCACCAACAAAGTATTGGACAATATAAATTGAATGCCTTCTTCAAAATATTCTTGCTAATTCACTCAAAAGTCGGCGAAACCATTGACCTAAAACCACAAATGTGAACCTCAAGGTGGTGCTAAAGGAGAGATCAGGTGACGATCAAAGTCCGTAGGCATCATCCTCTGGGGACCATGAACGTCTGTATGTGATGACGGCCCATGTCAGAGTTGTTAAGATATTGCAGTCTGGACCAAAAAGGTGGGATGGGCCACTAATTAAGTCACATCGCTAACGTGACTAAAATCCAACGCACATTATCACAATCACGAAAAAAGCACTCATGCTTATTGATTTGTGACATAGTTGTACCGTTTCTTAATTACGTTTTTTTATATCATATTATAATATCCACACCAATGTAATGGATTGTAAGAATACAGCCGATATACGTCCAAAGATCCAACAATTTACCGGAACAGTCAGGCACCTTTCTCAAGAAAGTTTAGGCCTTGAGACTGACCAACCACACAGTAAACTGACAGCAGCAACACAGCAATGACAGCGGCATGAACCTTCTGTCAATGGCCTGAGTGTATGTGTGTGGGATTGTGTTGGATGTGACTGAAAGGTGGCTGCAGGCAGGAAATCCATACTGCCGGTTGGGATAAGCCCAGCTCTCTCAGACCAGCATTATCATTCCCGACCTGCCTTTGTCTGGCCACAGACGCATTCTTTCTGCACCGACTGCTTCTCTCTGTCCATTCCTCTAACAACTGCGTAAAATACTGAAACTACTTTTTTTTTTAAACACCAAAAAAGGTCTCAACTGAACTTCTCTGTTGTTATGTCCAGATACCTTTTAAAATATGTTGAAAGCGCTGAAGAAGAACCAAACTCTCCAAAGTTACTTTCCACTGTCCACTATTTATAACGTCTAGGCTGGGAGGGGTGAAAAGAGAGGTGAGAGAAAGAGAAATGAGGACAGACAGAAAATCAAGGCATGTAATAATAGTTTTCGAGAGAAGAGGGAGAGGTTCCAGGTTGATACTCAGCTGTGAAACACACAGAAGGGATTCCTCTGTGCAACAGAGACAGCTTTGTCTCACCAGCCTACGACTAGAATAGACGGTACAGTCTCTGTTGGCAGTGAGTTCTGGTTGGAAAAGGGGCAGGGAAAGAGGAATGAACCAAAGTATGAATCAAAGTAGTTCAAGAGTGAAAAAGTGCAAAGAAAAAGAAAAAGGAGGAGGTAAAAAACGTTCCTCCGAGCCCACTGCACTCCAGTTCTCCCTGTCCAGACACGTAGGTGCCCTTGGTGGTAGAGGGAGCCACACACTGTCCCTACCACATTCCTCTGACCTGCCTTCAATGGAGGCACAAAAAGACTAAGTTATAATGTTGTAAGAGCGGGAGGGAGGTGTCCATTTCATCGCCTTCACAAGAAAAGGGAGAAAGTAGAAATTGTTGAGTCATGTCTCTAGTGAGAGATGAGGACAGGAAAGAGAAAATGTGGGTTGAACCCGCTGAAAATGAAGCTGTAAGAGTTGGCTGTTGTCTGTTTTATGGCGCCTCTGGGGAACAATTTTGTCCGAGAGCCAGACGGCCGAGACAATAGTGCTAAAGGAGGGTCATTTTCTTACTAGCATCTCAGTTCTACCCTAAAACGAAGCGATATCCTTGAAACACTGCAGTTTCGCCGCACTCTGTCATTCCAAGAGACAGGCGTGTGCATTGCGACACTGTAAACTACGTTCACTTCTGTCGCTAATGACTTTTTTTTTGAATAACTGCTGCTTGAAGCTGCCTGCTAAACACACATTTATATCAGCTCTAGTGCTTCGAACTTAAAAGCTGTAATGGGGATACTGGAGAAATTGAATTGTGCTGTCAACCCTAAATCAGTTGTTCTATCTGTCTGATACTATCGAGGGAATGGGTGTTGTTTCTTCTGCACGGACAAGTTGAAGCTGGCCTGTTGATGGTTCTTGCTTTAAGTTGACATGACCCCTTTCTGGACTTACAAATACAGACATAAATAAAACATGGTCCATGAACAGCCACACTGGATCTTGTGTTTTCAATTAAAGATAAAATAATGAAACCGACTAAGAGCAAACAGACAAATCCCAGTGTGTCCGATGTTCGGAGTGCACTGTGGACAGTAAAGTATTTCTCAGAATCCAGGAGGATTCAGAGCCAAGCTGGCTGTGTACAGAGCCATCTGGCCGGCAATTCATACACACATGGAGATACACACGCAGACTTAAACACACAATTTACTCAAATAAAAAGCCACGCAGAAATATTTAGGATTAGATGCACAATACTTTTGATTAAGAACAACCTTGTTTTTTTCCTTTTTCTCGACTACAGTATTCAATTGTTTTATTTTTATTTTTTAGCTATTCTTCCCTTTTACCTTTGTTTGCATGTTTTGCTGTTTAAACTAACTAAATCTATCTCTAACCAAGGGTCGCAGCTTGGCTTAGGGTTAGTTACTTCACACAACATTCATCACATAAATTTATTTTTTCTTCTTGTGTAAAATATCAGTTCTTATTGATTAGCTTTATGTTATCCTTCTCATGTTCATTCATCTCGTAATGTACTTTTTACATAACAATTTTAACACTGTTTTTATAACTACTCACTGCACATGACATTAGTCAACAACACCAATGTTCTCTAGTGCAAATGTAAAAATTGCACATACAATATATGGTTGCATTAACTTCCATACATCCTTTTATGCAACATGCAGGCTTTTCAAGTGAGAAAACATTGTACATGTTATGGTAAGGATGAACTGCTCCTAAAAACATGACATGAAATATCTTTGCAGCAGGAATTCCTGAGAGGGTGTGGTTGCTGCTGGGTTGTTTGGGACTGGACAAAAACAAGCCACAAGTTTCCATGCATCCATCCAATCATCTCTCTTTCTTTCTTTCTTTTTTTCTTTGTCTCTCCCTTTCTCCATTTGCAGAGGAACTATCTGGCTGCTTTCGATCTCTCCGGGGGGTCGTTTTAAATGAGGCACTGACGTCACAGCCAGGAAACCTGAGGCGACCTCTGTCGAATCTTTAATAAAATAACAGGATTGGCGCTCGCACAACATCTAATTAAGAGAACTGAAAACAGAGTGGTGATTCTCTCTAGTGAAACCACTTCTGAAAACAACGCGGATCAAGAACACATTTGTGCAAACTCTAAGGCTTTTGGGAGTATGCAAGAACCTATTTGTTAACTTTTGAAGTCATAAAATATACTTTATTGTAGGAAGCAATCTTAATGTTAGTTTGAGGTACTACAGTAAATATTTACATCACTCACATTAACCGTCTTAAATCTACCCCCACTGCACACACACACACACACACACACACACCAGCCAGTGACTCAGTAACAGCATTAACTTTACATCTTTATATGTTAGGAGCAAGCTTCAGGTGAACACAATGTCCTCTTGGAGCCTTTATGATAGATGGTTGTGCTAAAAGTGGCACCAGCAAGAGCTGTGTGAGCCTCTACTGGAGAGAGATGAGTAAGACCAGAGGAATGCTACACTTTATACTGACAAGTGTGGTGGATAATATGTTGGTGTATTTACAGGAACCATGTGAGATCCACGTATACGAATGTTGAAACAAGACCAGGAGTCTAAAGTCATGCTAGCAGCTCTGTGATGCAGTACTTAGGCACAGTGGTGCTTTGAGCTACATATATATCCTTTATTTAACCAGGTAGAAGCCTCATTGAGATTAAAATCGCTTTTTCAAGAGTGACCTGGCCAAGAGGGCAGCATGAACATTGTTTCCACAGAAATCACAAAACAAACAGACAAATACAACTGTCACACACTACGAAATGAATGAGCATAATATCCAGTTAATATGCAATATTAAACAGTTACAATGCATAAAACAGGCACAGTGTACTGTATATCAGTGAGATCAGAAGCAATCACATCGACCAAGAGACCTATTTTCTCCATCCTTTAAAATGGACTTAAACTCCTCCACAGTTATTAACTCTGACAATTTCAGCTCTTTCTGCACATTATTCCAGGAAGAAGGGGCAGCGTATTCATAATTAATCCTGAGGGGGGACATGAACGTACCACGTTTCATGGCAATCCATCCAGTAATTGTCAATAAATTTCACTCAAAAATGTCAACCTCATGGTGGCGATATTGGATAAATGAGGGGCTCATCAAAGTCACAGGGTACATCGTCTGGGAACCACGAACGTCCGTAAAAGAAATTGTGCCATTCCATCTGGTAGATATTAAAATATTTCACAGAATATGGGAAAACTTCAACCTGATAGTGGCCGCTACAGGATAAGTCAGAGGATCACCAAAGTCATTAGGATCTGTCCTCGGGGCACCGTGGATATCTGTACCAAATTTCAGGGCAATCCATCCAATAGTTGTCAAGATAATTTGCTTTAAACAAAAAATTAAAAAATGCAATGTCATGGTATTAGAAAGGGCAGAAGGAAATGACAGGAGATCAGCAAAATAGGGACCATGAATTTTTGTACACAATTCAATCCATCAGAAAGTTGTTGAGATATTTCAGTCCGGGCCAAGGTGGTGGACAAGAAGCAATGTCACTCGTGTGTCTTAAAATTGCAAAAAACATTTCCTAAAACCAAGTGAACAATACATCTGTCTCTCTCTGTAGTCACTGAATACTCCCATAACTACTAATGTAAGCTTAAAGAATTGTATTGAACTCGGAGGATTTATGTCCACACACACACACATACACACGAACAGCCTGTCCAACACAAACACCGATACACTGATGTAAACCGAGTCTGTGGTTAAAGATTTACAGCTCAACATGGGATATCTCCACAGATTTAATTGATGACGCTGTTCACGCTGTAGACGAAGTCTGTCAAACATGAATGAACCCGCAGTATGAGACTCACCGACTGAGCCTGTGAGCTGTCAGCTTATCTCTGCATATCAGCTGTTTTCATCGGCAGAGTCCCTTCATGGGAACTGCTTGTGACTGTGTAAAGGTGATTTCACTCAACGACGAACAAGTGTCAGGAGTTCAATACTAAAAAACATCCACTCTGTCCATCAACATTGGGAAAGGTCTCAAAAACAAGACGTAGCCTAGTTTGAAAAACTAGTTTTGGGTGAGATGAAAAAAAAAAAAAGGCTAATCAAAGCGCTGTGGGAACAAGCTGTAGCTGCTCTGTGTCTTTTTAAGGGTAAGCGTGTATGTCATCTTTAAATAGAGGACATTCTTAATCCAGAACAGTGGAAAAACACGCTGAAGAAGGAAGTACATGGGGCCCCCCCTCCTTCATTATATTAAGTGATCCCTTAAGACCAGGAAAAGCCAAGCGATACAAACACTGGGTGGCTGACGACAGTAAGAAGATGGTGGCTGACAATTATGTAGCAGAGGCACTCTCTTTAAAGTAAACACCCGATAAGGTCACTGCCATTAAAACACACTTAGCCGCAGTGAGACAATGCTTTATGATGCACGACATGACAGACGGCAGGGAACAATGAAGTGGGAGAACAGAAGTTAAGAGTTTGGAAAAGTGTGATTTTCTTTTCTCAGTTCAAACCCCCCCGACCAACTGAGAAAATGTGCTTGGGGAAATTGAAGGAGCAATGTTCTCTCCTGCCACAATAAATGATTGGTACGGTGCCCTTGAGCAAGACATTTTTATCTCTCGTCTTAGCAGTAGAAGAAGAGTGAGTGAGATAATGGAGTGAGGCAAAGAAAAGAAAAAGTTTACCACTTTCTGAAGTCAACTGATGTAACTGTACAATGTATAGAAGCCTTAAAACCTGGTGAGTAAGTCCGGTCTCCGTCTCCTAAGCAAGGATATTATATTTATATATTTTTGTCTGCAACCTCTGGCGTGCATGTCATTGTATTGTGTTTTTTTTGTTTTTTTACTGCTTTTTTTTTAAAAGTCAAAATGTAAAAAAAAAAAAAAAACTGAAAGCAGAGGAGCAATTAATGTATGATAAGCAAAAAAAAAACAAAAAAACTTTTCGGCGTTGTTTTGTGTACTTTTCAACATGTCATGAATAAACGGTGACAACATTTGTCCTAACTGCTGAATGTTTTCTGGGTCTGTTTTCAAAATCTACATATGTTGGTTTTCCCACAGCACATGGCATGTGTGGATTGTTTATGTCTTGATATTTTCTCTTTTTGACAAATTAGATTTTGTAGTAGTGTTTCTTTAAATGCTTTTTTCCATTAGTACGGATTACCATATGCAAATTGATGCATTTATAAGAAACAAGGCTTGTTGGATGCAGAAAACAAACGGCGACCACTACTATTTTGGTTGTACTGGTGAGTCATATTTTAGGCCATATATTATGTGCAGCCATTTTTTGCCTCAAAGACGCTGGATTGTCTTCTAAACTAAATCATTTTCTAAATAAAACCCTTTTTGAGCTACTAGTGTAACTACGGTGGTGTGTTTGGGTGTTAAATGTGTGCTATTTTATTTTTTATTGCTACTATTTAGCAGCTATTTAGTTCAAGCGATGTCTTGAACTTACTTTATTTCAAAATCATACAAGGAAAAAAATCCCCAAAGGCCGAATGTGGTGAGACCACCAAAACTGAATAAAACCATGAGTGCAACCAGAATGGAACCACCCACAAGGGGCACTTTCAAATGAAACACAAGGTTTCCTTTTCACAAGTAAACAACACACGGAATTCAATGGGATATGTACTATGAGGAGGCACCTAATGTGTCCACCAGTCAACACAAGTGTTAAAAAACACAGAAAAACAGATTTTAATAATACATTACATGTTGTTTTGTATACGTGGTTCTCCACCAAAGTTAAATTTTGAGCAAAGAAATACTGTACTGCCAGCCCTAAATGGCAAAAGAAAGGTTTGAAATTGAAACAATATGAACGTAAGAAACCATGTCCACAATACACCAAAGTAAATTGGTGACGGAAATTTAAAAAAACATCGATGACTTCAGCAGGATGAAATAGATTAAAGGATGGAAAGAGAAGAGGAACAGGAGAAGGGGGGGGACACACACTGACAGGGTGTTCTGGTGAGTTTGGACAGTACTGCAGATTGGAGCAACACACCAGTCCAAATAAATGTCCAGCATATGGCCTATCTCAGTGGGACATTCAGTCTTCAACCACAACGCCTCCTTAAATATTTGGTTTCCCCCTTGTCTTACTCTACACCCCCACACACACACACACACACATGATCTCTCCATTCTCCACGAAGGGAAATGATAGAAAAAAAGACTGAAAAGATGATGATTTGTACTGTATGGCAGGCAAGTGAGGGAAAGTCTTAAAAGTATCTCTCTGGATCCCAGTGGCTGTGTTTCAGCACAACAGGGTTGAACAGTGTGTTGAAACAGTTAATCCCTGAACATAACTCAATGTAAATGACCGTCTCTCTCCCAAAGCCGAGACATGCCAACACACAGAGTCACAGTGGTCAACAGGGGCGAATTAGACAAACATTACATCTATTCTCGAGCACAAGGGATGTAATCTTGTCATGGAAACACTGAATCAGTATCTCAAAGGAACGACCATCTTTGTTTTGTAGTGAGTTAACAGCAAATAAATGCAGATTTTGTAAAAAAAATAAAAATAAATCATACTCAAAAGTGGGATTTTCAGTAAAATAATCTTAGATCATTTTGTTCATTTTATATCACATACAGGCAAAACATGAGTACATCCTTCTCTTTCCACCTCTATATCTTTTTGTAAAGTAAAACAATTTGAGAATATAACAACATAGACAAACGCAGAGAAAATAGAATGAACAGTTATCCACAGCATTGAGGTAACCCGGTATAATGTCTGTCAATGTTGTTAAAAAAACTAGATAATACTAGTGCTATAATATCAGAGCTTGAATCACGATTGAATTCATTGCTGTATTCGTAGAAAAGCCTACGGAGAGACTGGGTTGAGAGGTTGAAACGCTTTCTTGTTCACAGTTAAACACTCAACATTTCCTTTTATGTTAACCTTAGAATGAGATGAGTTCAAATTAAACTGTGAGGCCATCTAGTGGTGTCTGACTGTAATGTGTGTTCCTATATATTAAGAAAGTATAAAAATGAAAGGTAGGAAATATAAAAAGTAAGACAAAAACACAAATGTAACCAATCAAATGGACGTCAAATAAATAATAAACTGTCATTACCTAAAAGAAAGTCGGTTTTGGGGCCGATAAATATATTTTTTTAAACGTCAAGATACAGGTCTTACAGAAATCTGTTTTTCAATGATCTGTTTTTCTCAACGTTTCACCATCTCCATCATCCCTTCCTTTATTTCAGGAGCATTTCTCGCCTTACATCTGCCATGTCTTTTCATGTCTTTGACAGCTCTGTCTCATCCTCTCTGCCCTCTCCTCTGACTACAGAAGACCACCTGGTGTCCATTGTTAGGGTCACAAGTTTAGGCGAAAACCAATCCTCCCATGGGAAGTGGCCAGAAAAGTGAGGGGTGCTATTTAAAGACTTTTAAGACTCGATAATGAGGAGGCACGGGTGGAATCCTGGAGCCGTGTTCTCTTTCATCATAAACACACACGCACACCGTAAAACTCCCCCACACCCACCTCTCAACCGCCATAATAAATGCATCCAGCTGTAACTCCAGCAGCCAATCTGCTGTTATAGAGGTAAAAATCTACGACATGTCTGTAAACTACAAGTTCTGCTGATGTAAAAAGAGATGACCTTTCACCTTCAGTTTAATCTGAATTTACTGTGATAGTTTGAATAGTTTCTGATGATAAATACACTGAAATAAACTGGTTTGAAAAATTACATATGGCTTCCAGGTGTTCAGTACCTTTCTGAAAAGGTCTTTCTTGGCAGAATCTTTTATGTCTCTCGGGTTGAAACAGCCTGCTGTGGCTCCTCTTTCTGCCAGCCCAGTGTTTATTAATAAACCTAAACAGAACTGAGGTAGTCATGGTCACACATAGCAGCACACTGACTGAGAGGGAGAGGAGGCTGGGTCAACTGTCCCCCCCCCCCCCACCCCTCCCCTGTCTAAATTCATCTGCACACACTGCTCCCGCTCACTCTTTGCCGCTCACTTGACTGTCGTTTGAACCTCAACTCATTTCTAACGGACTCGTCGTGAGGATAACGCACGAGGGCAGAAGAAACAAGCATATACGCAGAAGTAAGTACGATTATATTTCCTGTTTGCATAGGATGGCTTGTGTAACTGATGTTGATCAAATTTGAATGGAAACCCCCGGAAGAAAACCCAAACACTAACCATTCAGGCCGCTTACAAACTTTTAAATATCTAACTGTGAAATCATTTAGCAAAAAAAAAAAAAGAAAAAACATACCGGTACATCACATGGAGATGACAAGAAAGTTATTATTTTTCATGTTTAATATAAGATCATTAGTGGAATTAAGTGTTCAGAATGCTCAGCAAATATAGGCCAGTGCTGTTTTTGGATGGTGGAGGTCCAAAGGAATGTGACTTGTGCCCATGTCTGTACTGCAGCAAGACAGCTGATGACTTTCCCAGGGCTTTAGTCAGCCATGCATAGCGCAACGCAGTCCAGTCCTGTAGGTTTTAGTACTCAACATTATTTTTTAATGATCTGACCTTGTTTAACACAAACACTAGAGCTGCTTCTTGAATTTTGGTCTAGGGAGGTTTTGACGAATAAACAGCTGCTATCAAATAAATCACACTTGTCTTCCATGCCCTTTCTACATTACTAATCTCTGCTAATGACAGTATTGGGTCAATTTGATCAATTTACTCTCTGGGAGCCTCTGGACAGTTTTGGCAAACACCTCGAAGGGTTCAATTACAACTACATTATTCACCAGGGGGAGAGTACAACAAAATGCCCATCCATCGGCACAATGACATGTTATGATAATCTGCTCTCAAATGTAATCTGTGTAATGCCACTTGTTGGAGCTTCAGATGAAAGACGTATGTGTTCATGTGAATGCATGAACAGGCTTGTTTGAGGTGTGTGTCTGATCATTGCCAAGCATTCAGTTGGTCCCTGGGGCATTTAGCCTGGCAGGACAGCTGCTGGTAGCATACCCTCTGCTAAACTGCCCCTTTGCCCAGCTCTACTTGTCTGCATGTGCTAATAACATCAGTATGATTTACACAGCCGTCTCGCCAAAATATAAACCCAGGCCTAGTATTTGTGACATGCAAAACGACTGCCAATGCCTGCAGCTATCATGTTCAATATGCATTAGCCAGGCTGTCTAACATATTCATATGTTTTTGTCAAGGGATGGGACGGTTGTAAAGGAGGCTTCTACGTAGGAAGTGGCTACAAGGCTTAGGCTAAACCAATGGAAGACGATAACATTTCCTCTACTGCGTTCAAGCCTCTCTTCATTAAAGAAGAGGATGCAGATCCGGACAGTACCCTCATGGAACAAAGAGAGTGTAACACGGCACAATCTGGACTCACCTTCACAGGAACACAGCAGAATCAATCAGCTTTAATGAAGCCATACTTACAGGAGATGGACGGCTTATTGAAAAACTGCGAGGAGCTCACTGGTATTCCTTTTGGCTCTCACTTCTCAGCAAGTTACAATCAAACAAGCCTGGCTGAATCAACTCATAGTCACAGCAGAGTGGAAGACACAATGGAGATCTATGGGGAAACAAGTATTTCTCCCCAAGCATATCTTTCCACAAGCTACATTGACACACACATGGATGGGTCTGGAACAGAAGACCAGCCAGCACAAGGCCAGTCACACGGCACCATCATTAACCGGTGTGAAGTGACCACAGAAGCTTCTCGCCAAAAAGAAATGCCTCTCACTTCAGCGGGAAACAAACTGAGTGAAACCATGGTTGAGTATGAGGGTCAGCTGTTGGGGATGTTGGCCATGCTGGAGAGCTGTATGGAAGAGTCTGGGATGGATTTTGAGCCCCAAGGCTGGGCTACAGATGCGAGCCAAGAGTATGTACACATCAGTAAGAATCGTCATCTTTATCAGGGTACAACACTGGCGCCCGTTCAGCAAGAGAGGCCAGTGAAGTTGGAGACCCAGCCAATGCAATTAGAATCCTGGGCTGATCAACGTGCAGGGGGAGATGACGTTTCCAAGGAAAGCAGAAATGAGGAAACAGTGGGTTCAGCAACAAACGGAAGCCAGGGTGGCTTCTCAATGGAAACACTGGAATGGCAAGACCAGGAGGTTCTTGATCCTCAGTTCAGGTTTTCAGGTGTATCAATGCCATTATACAGTACAGAAAATGATCCCATGTACTGTGAGGCGACAAAGATAAGGTATATGTCTACCAGTGAAGGCATGTACATGAAGGGAGACATAACTGGGATTGAAGTAGACAACACTGAACTGCCAGCTGAAGAGAGACAGGAGCTCAAGATGGACACCATGGATCTGGGATCTGGCATGAATGAACTAGGCGCACTAGGGTGTCAGATGGAGGAGTGCATAGAGGAGGTACAGCGGCTACAGAAGAGGCGGAAGGAACTGCTGATGGAGGTGCTGGAGTTGAGAGGGAATAAAGACAGAGAAGAGGCAGAGGGGAGCAATGAAGACGAGACAGAGGAGCGAATTGATAGCAAAGTGGCAGGGCTGATGAACACACTGAAGAGAGAGGAAGAGGGGAGAAGACAGGAGAGGAAGAAAGAGATTCAGAGCCTTAGGGAGGAGAGAGCAGAGGGGGAGAGGATGCTGTGGAAGGTGAACCTGGAGAGACAGGGCCTGTATGAGGAGCTAAGAAGGCTGAAGAGGAGGCTGTTCGTGATGGCTAGGGACTGCGCTCAGAACCAGGCCGCCCTGAACACACAGCACCGTGAGGTGGAGCTGCTAAAGAGAGAAGAGGTAAGAAACTCCTCAAGAAAAATCCTAATCTGTGCATCACATTTCAGAGGAAACCTTGATTTAAAAAAAATCTCTTGCAGGAACAGCTGCAGTCGCTGGTGCTCCAGCTGACAGAAGAGGGCTCCCATCTCAGGGCAGCTCAACATCAACGGCTCTTGGACCTACAAGCACAGCTTCAGGCCCAGAGCTCCAGCCAGACCTCCAACACCCAGGACGAGCTGAACCAGTGCAGGAGGCACTCCTGCGGAGACATCCAGCAGTATCTGCAGGGCGGGCTGAAAGCGCTGGAGGACAGGTGCTGTCACTGTCTAGTGCTGGTTTTGCCTGAATAAAGATCATGTTTTTATTCGATCATGATAATTAGTCATACTTTATTTTTTTCTTACACTTACCTTTAGTGTCTAATTAAATGTAGGTTTCTAATTCATCTGTAAATGGTTGTCTTGTTCAGGTATGAACCCATTTTGCTCACATTGCTGAAGAGAAGAGAGGCAACAGCCGGAGGACTGGTGAAAGCCAAAGAGCAGGCCCAGGAGCTGAGGGCGCAGCTGAGACCCCTAAAGGAAGAGATCCAAAAGCTGAATCTCCAGAGGGCTTGCTTGGAGGAGAAACTCAAACTAATTCACATACAGAGGAGAGAGGATGTGGGACAGTACAAGGTAAGCAAGATGGCAGGTGTGGGTGTGAAATGGGCAAGGCAGAGGGAAAGAAAGACAGAAAATTGAGGGCGGGTTGGCTTAGGAAGTAGACAAACTGTCTGTTAACTGTGCATCAGTATAAGGCAGGGTCACCTGATCGACAATAACCTGTGCCATTCGTACAGGAGACGGTGTACTTCCTGGAGGACAGCAGCAGAGTGCTGAAGACAGAGTTAAAGATTCAGAAAAGAAAAACCAAAGAGATAGAGGAGCTGAGAGACAGTTTAAACAAAAAACTACTCCTTTACAGGTAAGATTTGTTATTCTGTATCATACTTTATACAAACCCTTTAGGGAATAGTTCTAACTAAATATGTGTTTCTTACAGGGCTGCCATTGAGGATCTTAACAAGTGTGACGATGAGGAGGAAACATGATTGTGTGTCCTTGATAAAAAAAATTTGAAAACCCGAGTCCTGTGATTTCATAACAAACTGATTATTCTTTTTTTATCTGCAACATAGTGAACTCCAAGATTCAATGAATGCACTTTACAACACATTGAGACATGCTGTTGTTTAAAACGAAAAACTGTCCGTGAAGAACTAGACATCTTGTAGAAAGGTTTTTGTTATTAATAAAGGCTGTGTTTGTTCGTAATCCAAGTGCGACTGACGAGTTAATGTCTGTATGAAGAGTGGAGAGGGGTTCATGTACTTATAAGGGCAACATGGCTGAAGAGCTAAACAGTGGGACACGGAGTAATAGAGTGAGAGTACGTTGGGCAGACAGGAAAGCACCAAGACGTCACCCCAGTCGCATAAAAAGCCTGAGCAGTGTCATAACGTTTAACCGACTCTTTCGCTAAAAGGACTATTCAGGGTTGTTTACTAGGCCGAGTTTAGCAAGACGCTCATTAATAACATATGCAAGTAACGCATTCGTATTAAGAAATGTTGACCAAGCGGACCCAAAGACCAATGAAACACATTTTTACTAAGAATGCACTCACTGTACAATTACAAAATATTGAACATAAAAAAAGTTCAACTACTAATCTATACCACAGTAACATTTAAATGATTAATGTATGACTAAGATGAGGAGAGGCGGGACCACAAATGGACACTTCAAACACAGATGGGGGTTGTTTTTTCTTCTAAAATTGTAATTTCATTGAGAAGCAGCTGGTGTGAAAATCCAGAACAATTAGGTGATGACCAGACTGAAGCAGGGACAATATGATACATTTTTAGGACCATAGGCTAGCCTGCAAACCTCTATCAATGTAAGTGTCACTATGCTGTGCATCTTGTCAAAAAGCTGGCTGCATTTTACTTTTCTGCAACATTTCCAACATGTAGAGGGAGCTGTTTATGCTCTTTTTAACAGCAGGTTTTTGTGAATTACCACATGCTGTGGGCTTACAGTTTGATCACCATCTTAGGTTCTAGAAACGCATTTAATTTATCATTGAAAAAGCATTCACTACATTTCAGTATACGAGGGAGAGCCAATTTAATTACAAAAATATATCTTTTATACGCAATGCGAAAAAACATGAGTGAGATTCTTCCGGCAATAAGTTACTCAGTTAAAAGGAGAGTTCTTCACTGTGAGTATTTCAAAAAGGGATAACATGATTATTGTTTTTCTTGTATTTACAGTGATTTACAGCATACAGTGTCCCACGGTAAAGTAGGGAAAGGAAGGTGGGAAGAAGTAGCTGCATGGAAGTACAGAGGTGGCAGTTGGCAGTTTGTGATGAGGTTGTAGGTTAAGACACACAGCAGGCAGAAGAGTTACACTGTGGCTTCAGGGTCTGTCGAACCCTCTGGATCTTCATCATTGTAGATGTTCTCCGCCTAAAAAGGAGAATCAGTGCGTCAGTCATTCAGCCACATGTCAGGTTGTTCAGTGACATCTTTTTTTAATTCCAAGACAACCACAAAAAGATCAAATTTGGGGGCTTTCAAAGAGCCAAATTTGACCAAGAAAGGACAACTACATGCTCAACTGCCGACATCCATCACAGTACAGTGCTACAGAAAAGACAGACGTTTTAGTGATGTAAAAATGTATTACAAAGTGAAGGAAGTAAACACACAACTGGGTTCGTACACTTACCATTCCTCGCTTCTGTCTCCTCACTTTTCCCTGACTGAATCACTCCAAATGATATCCAATAAAAAAATAAAAAATATCGATCCTGCCGGATATTATCTCTTTGCAGTCGTTAGCTGAAATGTCAGGAACTTCTCATCACACGACCTTTCCCTGCAAATTCATTGTTGCCTGCACTGATTCAAGTTATAGTTTTGGTATGAGACACGGGATCCTGAGTCACCTGCTGTCTGTTACCTAAACATGTTGCTGCAAAATCCATCATCTTCTATATCGTCTTACAATATAATACAAAGCATTAGTCATGTTCTCTGCCTGTCCATATCTAACATGCTTTAATATAATGTGGTTTCAGCCATCTTACCATTTGCCAGACTTGCATAATGTTGTCTTCAGACACCGAGCAGATGACCCAGGGCTCGTTGGGGTTCCAGGAGAAGTCCGAGATCTTGGCTGTGTGGCCTCCATGGATAAACTAGTAGATAGAAGAAGAGCCACCATTTTTATTATCATGACACAAGCTGATGTGAACAGCAATAGAGAATCTGAACTTCCAAACTTCAGTAGTCTTCGATGAGACTCACCAGTAGCTCGGGGGGGCCATCCTCTGCATCTTCAGGTGACTGCTCCTCTCCGATTTTACTACAGAAAAAAAACAGACAGAAGAGTTAAACTTGGTACCAAACAATGTTACCTATATGACCCCACATGTTCACACTGGCCAACATGGCTGGGGATCAACTCTGGAAACAGCAATAAGGCCTGAACATGACACAAGCTGAATTTAGTGGACATTGTTAAGGACATTGGGGGGTAGGATGTTAAGTTGTTTACCTGAGGTCCCAGACATTGAGGCGACGGTCTGTTCCACTGGATGCCAGTATGGTCTCATTATGAGGTGACCACTGAACCTAGAACAGCCAGTCAGAGAAATCATATTAGGTCACCCTGAATAGCAGCGCAGGCGTACAATACTGGAACTCTGAAGATTTTGTCAGGAACATTTGGCAAGTGTTGAGACTTCTCTTTTACGATAACCTTTTGACACATACGTCAGAAAGTCTTCCAAGCACCAGGAAACAGTTTTGTCTGAAAACTACAACTTAAAATTGCATCATTGTGATGCATATTCATCCATCGTCTTTTAACTGACTCTACAGACTTGCACACAAGACATCCTGCTATAAAATGTCATGAGTGATAAATATCCTACCTGGAAGATCTCATCCTTGTGTGACTCGAAGGAATGCAGCTTCAGTTTCAAGTTTCTCAAATCCCAAAGAGCCACAGTCTGTGAGAGCGAGAGCGAGGGAAGAGATATCAAACACGTCAGATTTTTCTCATCTCAGCGATAACACTGTAGTTACAAAACAGCACAGATATAAATCAGAATTCATTTAGTCAAAAAGTAATGAAATGATCAGGATATCACAGGGTTACACCACATGCTGTAAATTGAACTTGATAGCAACAATTTAGGATGAGGTGGAATATTGCATTACCTTGTCTGCAGAGCCGGAGGCAAGGATGAACTCGCTGTAAGGGTTGAATGACAAACAGTTGACCTCTGCCGTGTGGGCGTCGACTGCATGGCTGGGTTTGGAGGTGTTGTTTGAACGAGTGTCCCAGCTGAGGTGAAAAAATGACAACGATGAAAGATCACAACATTTTTGTGGGGAACGGTTTCATCCGCTTGTCAGATTTGACTTATTAACAAGCTTCTTACATCATGAGTTTCTGATCATCTGCTACAGATCCAAAGAGTGACTCGTGAAGCAAGTGCCAGGAGACGTCTTCCACCACCGCAGTGTGACCAGTGAAGATCGTCTTCGCCTCTACTATCTTCCCCTCCTTTGGCACAGCACTTATGTCCCACAGACAGATTGTCTACAGATTAGAAAAGGTTAGAGATAAAAAAAAAAAAAACATTTGGTGATATGGGAAAAAATATGGGAAGATATTTGAACACAGCAATGAAACTTGACTTTTCTCTTACATGGTCATCTGATGCACTAAGGAGAGAGCCGGACAGATTTGGATTCCAGGAGAGACCATAGCCTTCTTTCTGATGGCCTCTGAGACGAAGATCAGGGTGACACTCTCCAGAAGCATCTGCTGACAATGAAATTACTCATTTGTTTTTGTCTTCCAGAGAATTAACAAAAGCAGATACGCAATGAGGTAATGAGGCTGTGTTGAATAACATACTTTTCAGTAGGTCAAAAGGTACCAATTAGCCCACTCTACTTTCAAAACCACAGGCCACATTTAGCAGTGTCTTGTGCTGTGTGTGAGCAACATACCTGGCTTGGAAGGGTGCT
Organism: Bovichtus diacanthus; assembly: GCA_943590825.1. Taxonomy (NCBI): domain Eukaryota; kingdom Metazoa; phylum Chordata; class Actinopteri; order Perciformes; family Bovichtidae; genus Bovichtus; species Bovichtus diacanthus. The sequence continues at coordinate 3,908,142 of CALSBV010012213.1, forward strand.
TGGTGTAGTCAAACACAAGCACTTCTGAGGTGGGTGTCTTGGTGGCGATGATGCAGGGGTTCTGGGGCATGTAGCGGGCACGGTTCACCTCTCCTTCATGGTTGATTTTGATTTCTATCTCGATCTTGCCGCTCACTGAGCCGAAGCCTCCAAACTCTGGAGGGAAATACAAGGAAACATCTTTAAAGTCACAACACGGAGGCAATACATTTCAGTCTTAGGGCAATTGTTTCAGGAACAGTAAGTCTAGAAAACAGGTACAATTCACTTGAGAACACTAGAAAGTCATATCCAAGGAAACTGTTACATGCAACAATCCCATTAATTGGACCAACTATAAATATACAGCACATGAAAAGTCAACCTGTCTAGAATTCACACTTATTCAGCAGATCTCCTACCCCCTTTTTCACTGTCGTAATGCGAGGCTTCAAACTGGGCGTCATCATTGGGTAGCTGAACGCTGGCAATGACCAGGTGATTCTGCTCATCAGATGTGTGAGTGCCCAACACCAGCCGGTGCACACTGTAGTCCTTCCCCTCCGGCCTGGTCAGGATAATAAAAAATGCTTAATTATTCATGTTATTCACACTTTTTAAAAGAGTCCGTTGAAGAGTATGTGGTAAAGCGTGTACCTGGAGACATCAGGCAGCCACTGAGCAGTCAGGCTGGGCCACTCTAAAGCGTGGGTCATAACCAAGTCATACAGGAAGGGAGTGTTTTTCTTCCAGATCTTGTACTCTTCATTTATCACCCTCTCCTCAACCGCATCATCAAATGCTCCTGCTGAGAGAGGACAGAGACAAGAGGGATATAAATGAAATCTGAAATTGTTGTGGAACAATCATTCATCAAACACTTGATGCGTCTATAGCTTTCTTTGACTGAGAATGCACGTTTAATGTTAGGGAAACTGCCAATGTATCTAAGCGATAGTCAAGGTGTGAATCATAGTTAACGCATGTTTTTAATCAACAGCTGTTTAAAGTTGTCTTTGCAGACGACAAATGAGTCGTAGCCTGACTAGTGTTCACTGTGTATCTAGTATGGGATCATGTTTTCAGAAACATCACCGTTAGCTTATCAGGCTATCGTGATTATGCTCTTGCTAGTGTTAACATACACGTTTACTTGTTATAACGTCAACTGTGTCGCGCTGCGGCCTCACTAAGATGTATAGTAGAGAGAACCAAGTGGTGTGGAAAGAAGAAATCATTAGTGAAACGGAATGTGTTACAGTTTACACAATGAAAATGCACCCGGCTTTTGTTATGACTGATTACGGTCGGCTTCGGCGCTACGGTAGCTAGCTGCTACCCAAGCTAGCAGGGTAGCTAACGCTATCTAAAACATGTCCGATTACAACTGACCATCATAAAAGACATGACCTTACCTTCCTTGTCCGCCATTGCAGGTTTATTAAGTAGCAGATAGTCCACAGAGACTCAATGATAATTGAGATGCGGAGCCAAAAATCCTTGCCTCAGGTCCTCCTCTGGTGTGCCAGCAGAACCCCGGTGTTGTTAAAAGCACAGAGTGAACGAAGCTAAGCTAACAGCTAGCTAAGCAGCCGATTGTGAGAGACGTGGGTGCATTCGCGCGCTCTGTCCAAGCGGGAGGGGCGTCCTCCCACAAATCAGAGCACGGCAGCAGTGCTCGTGCTGACCAGCAGAGGGCAGCAGGAGGTCGCGTGATGCTGACTTCATGTACCTACATGAGCCAGTGGGACTGTAAATCCTTCTCCAAAAGATTAAAACAGACATTAAAATAAAAAATATACATTCTGTGTTGAATGCTCATCCACACTGGACCACTTATTTTGGTTCCGCAACACTAATTTCTACCAGGTCAGAACAATGTTAAATGAAAACATATATAAATCTTTTTTTCATTCTTGCTGAATGTCACATCTCATAAATGTAAAGTATTTATAAAAACAAAAATGAATTGATACAATACAGATTATATTGTGACATCATCCAATTCAAATGCAACAAGAACAAATATCCTCATATTCCCCTATTTATACTACCGTCTATACTGTCCCTGTGCTGCCGTAACACTGCAATTCCACCAGTAGTGGGACTAATACAGGATACATTTTATTTTATCTGGTCTTATAATATCTTAAAGCTTTGAAAAAAGGTATTCATCTAAATATGCCATATTTTCCTTACTGTGTTGTTCAAACAAGAAGTGGCTCCGGTTAAATTCTTCATTCGAACTGTCTTCTAATATTGTTTATCTTATACATTATAATACATCTTATTATTCTATTTACTCTGTTTTATTTCGTGTATTCATCATTTCACAGATTACTGCTGCAATGCAATGCATGCTATTGAAATTGAGGCTATTATTATTATTATTATTATTAATAATTATTATTTTGGTTCAATGGCCAATTATTTCTAGGTCAGGCCAAAATGTTTACACTACAAAACATTTAAGACATTTAAGAAAAAGAATATTTTAATAATGTTTTCACTCACATTTTTTTTTACTGTTTTTCTTTGCACACGGAACTGTCAATTTTCACATCTTTTCATGAAAAAAAGACAACATGTCTTTTCTTGTTGGCTATTGGTCAACTGTGAATTTCCCGTGGGAGTATGGCGCTATCTGATTGGACAGTTACAGTAAACTGATCTCTCATTGGCTAAGGATGACGCGGGTCCTTTCAACAGCAAAACAGCTCAACTCTTGCTTGCTAACCAATGGTGTCGTATCATTTCTACCATGTCCTAACTAATAACACGGATATTTGGCTGTCGGTATGTCTACGACTGATATATCTCATACGCTAGACATTCTCCGGTCACTGTATCAGCACATACAGACACTGGAGGAGTTTGCGAGCAACATCGTGTTCAGAGAAGGACGGAGAGCAGTGCTCATTGAACAGTCCGACACAAACCGCTTTAAGTCCTTCGTCCGGGGTGTTTTTGTGTGCTTTGACAAGGAACTACAGCAAGTGCCAAGCTGCAATCAGGTAACTTTAATTAAATAATACTCATGTCAGTTTCGTAGAGTTGACACGTAGCTAACTTAACGTAAAACTGTGGAACAGTAGCTAACGCTAGCCGTCATGCTAACTGTTATTAGGTTTTTAATGGTATAAGTTATCCCATGGCAGTGCATTGGAGTAGTGTTCTACAAAATATAACATACAATAACACGTCATCCCTCCATTGTGGTGTATAAACAGACAAAGACGTGCGGAGGCAGGTTATTTTACTTGCAGTTCAACATTAAACTGTCATAAAAAGTGGCTGTAACTATATTTTACTCATACAGTTTATTATATAAACAGTGGACGTCAAATGGAATGTAGAAATATCATGAATACAATTTTATAAGGAGAAATATATTGGTCAGTAGCTGTGTCTGAGATAACTTAGTGTTACATGCGATAAGTCTTGAGTCATGATATATTATGGATGCACAAACCACTAAGCTGTCATGAAGAGACCGAATTAGATGTTTTTTTTATTCGAAAAGGGACATGTCAGGATTTATATATATATATATATATATATATAACTCAAATGAGAGACCATTAAAGTTTTAATTCTGATGTTATGCTTTCCACAGATCTGCACGCTACCTGAACTGCTGGCCTTTGTTCTTAACAGTCTGAAAAGAAAAAGAAAAAGAAACATCTTGGCACATGGCTACAATTTTATGGCCCTGGCTCAGGAGGAGCGGGATGCAGACCACTTCAAATTCCAAGGAGATGTAACTCAAAGTGCCGCCTACATCCATGGCAGTGACCTGTGGAAGAAAGTTGCAATACGCCTGGGCACAGACCTTACACGCTACCTGCTGGAGAGCTGCTCTGTGTTTGTGGCAGTCCCTCCTTCATGTCTGTTCCAGGTGTGCGGCGCTCCTATCTATGACAGGGTGTCCATGTCTACTGCCTGCAGTCGATTTTATCTCCAGCCTCGGTCCAGGACACACAGCGGTGCTCAGTTAGGAAGAAATCGAGGTGCAGTGACCTTGAAAAGGAGACAGTACGATGAGAATCCTACTATCAGCAAGACGAAGAACAGAAGGGATTTAAGTGTCAAGAAGGGGAAAAGAAAGAGAGAAACTGATCAGAAGGATGAGGAGGAGACTATGACTTGTACAAGAAAAAGGAGACGAGTAGGGAAGCAAGAGCCCACAGAGCAAAAGCGACAGGTTTGCTATGACACGGTGGAGGAAAGGCAGCAAATGTCTGTGGAACCAACACTATCGATGAAGCCTTTGGAAAATGGCACTACTGGTTTTAAGCAGACTGTTGAAATGCAAAAAAACACAATTCCCTTGGAGGGAGGACCCAGTTGGAGATTGGGAATTTTCCCCCCTTTGCCTCCCTCACACTGTTTTATCCGCACGCTGGGATTCCTGTATGGGGGAAGGGGCATGCGTGGCTTCCTTCTCAACAGGAAGAAGAAGAGTGCTGATGGGTGCAAAAGGCTTCAAGGGCAAGATATGGTACGAACAGTCTTCTTTGAGGGACTGCCGTATCTAAACGGGCTAGAGAGGAAGCCAAAGAAACTCCCTCGGCGCTTTTTTAACATGGTCCCTCTGTTCAGTCAGCTATTGCGTCAACACAGGAGATGTCCATACCGCAGAATACTGCAGAAGATGTGCCCAGTGGTGGAGGAGAGGGGTGCAGAACAAGGGGAATTAAGCTCCCTCTTGCCTCAACACTGTGCACCTCATCGAGTTTACCTGTTCGTCAGGGAATGCCTCTCCGTCGTGATCCCTCAGGAGCTGTGGGGCTCTGACAACAACCGACTTAATTTCTTTTTCAGGGTCAGGGGCTTCTTGCGCAGTGGCAAGTTTGAGAAGCTCTCACTCTCTGAACTGATGTGGAAGATGAAGGTGAATGACTGCGATTGGCTGAAGATCAGTAAAACAGGTAAGCATGTCGCAGGAACTTATTTTCTCTTGCTTTTTGTATTTTTGGCTGACCCACTCTTATGTGCAGGCAGGTTCCCGCCCAGTGAGCTGTCATACCGGACACAGATCCTGGGTCAGTTCCTGGCTTGGCTTCTGGACGGCTATGTTGTCGGCCTGGTTAGAGCCTGTTTCTATGTCACTGAGTGTGTGGGCCAGAAGAACGCCGTCAGGTTCTACAGACAGGAAGTCTGGGCAAAACTGCAGGACTTAGCCTTCAGGTACACACATACACACTCCTGCAAAGGTTTGTACTCATGCATTCATGAGACACATGAGCTCAAAAAACATTCTTGTGATTTAGAGGTCACCTATCCAAGGGTCAGATGGAGGAGTTGACTCCGGCTCAGGTGGCATCCCTCCCGAAAGCCACCGTCATCTCCCGCCTTCGCTTCATTCCCAAGACTGATAGCATGAGGCCTATCACACGAGTCATCGGAGCAGATGCCAAAACAAGGGTACGTCTTGATAATGACATTATTTTTACATAACACATTATTATTAAATGTTGTGAGCGTGTGCATTTAGGACATTTCTTTTCACCCTGCAGCTCTACCGAGGGCGTGTCAGAGACTTGCTGGACATTCTGCGGGCCTGTGTGCGCTCCACTCCATCCCTCCTGGGCTCCACAGTGTGGGGGATGACAGATATCCACAAGGTGTTACGCTCTCTAGCTCCGGTGCTGAAGGACGAGCCACAACCCCTCTACTTTGTTAAGGTTGTTTTTCTTTTCTGTACTGGCAGAGACTGAAAAATGTTAGTGATGTCTTCTATGTATATTCATACATGTGATAATACTATTACAAAAAGCATTATAATGTAATTTTAGCACACTTAAAACCACCTTTTTTTTTTTTTTTAAATGCTGTTTGCCTCATTCATTCTGTCTTTCTCTGCATTTAAGGTGGATGTGAGTGGAGCCTATGAGAGTCTGCCTCATGACAAACTCATTGAAGTGATTGGCCAGGCTCTGACACCCGTCCAGGATGAACTCTTTACCATCCGCCGCTATGCCAAGATCTGGGCGGATTCCCATGAGGGCCTGAAAAAGTCCTTTGTTAGACAGGTAGCGTCATACACACATACTGTCTGTGTGTCTGTGTGTCTGTGTGTGTGTGTGTGTGTTCAACCTGAATGGATGGTTTCTAATGTGTTTTAATATAGGCTGATTTCCTTGAGGATAACATGGGATCCACCAACATGAAAGGGTTTTTGACGTCACTGCAGAAAAGTGGAAAAATTCATCACGCCATACTGGTAGAGCAGGTGAGCGTGACTTCCACTGATGTTTCTTTAGCTGAGGAAGTTTGATACTTCATTAAACCTGTCAATTTAAAAAAAAAAAAAATGTTTTGCTTTCTTTTAGTATTTCTGCTCAGATCTGCATGGCAGAGAGGCGTTGCAGTTCTTCACCCAAATTCTAACTGGCAGTGTTGTGCAGTTTGGCAAGAAGTAAGCGTTACCAACATTAAATAGACCTATATGTGAGCAGCTTGTCATAGCTCATTTGTGAATGTGAATCATATGCAAATGACTTTCTACGTATTTTGAGTTTATACAACATCATCACGCACATTCACACTTGCAGTATTTTGGCCCTCTGTGTTTCAGAACATACCGCCAGTGCCGAGGGATTCCTCAGGGGTCAGTTGTTTCCAGTCTGCTCTGCTGTCTCTGCTACGGTCACATGGAAAATGCCCTGTTCAAAGACAATACTGAAAAGAAAGGGTGCGGCAGCCGGCTATGTATTTCTGTCAACATCAACTTCTGTAGATGTAATAACGCATCTGCAGCAGCGGAGGGCAGTCTTTCTGTATTGTAGCTCCTTTCTATTTACTGTATGTGTTCTTCTCTCTATGTCCTGTAGATGTTTGATGAGACTGGTGGATGACTTCCTTCTGATCACCCCAGACTTACACAAAGCGCAAACATTTCTCAAGTAAGTTTTTCATACACGTTACTGTTCATACAGACAGAAGGGCTCTCAGCCAACATTTATATTTTCTCTCATTTGCATTCTGTTTCTCTTTTGTTCCATTTTTTTAGACAAGATGTGTCAGTTACATACATTCAATGACATACTGTAGTTGATTTTAATAGATTTTTATTTAAGGCTGTTGTTATAATCAAGGTGTGAGGAGATAAAAGCATGTACAATTGACTGTACATACAAGTATTTTTGAAGACATGGTTGTGCAAACCTAAATTAACTTTTAATAATTACTATAAAGCAAAACAACGAGATTACTTGCAACGGGCTGGATCTGTTCTGACAGGACACCGGTAGATGGCAGAATTTGTTACTGATGTGCTGAGACTTATTATCAAGCATCTTGGTAATTACAAATCTACAAATCTGATCTAAAAACAGTATCACCATCACTGCTTCTCTGACATATTTGTTGCTATGGGCAACAATTAGCTCAGGGAAACGTATACATGACGCATATCAAGTTTAGTTCCCAGTGTAGAAGATTTATTTTAAAGGTGGTAGTATCTGTTTGAGCAAATCCATATAGGGCTTTGTTGTGTTTAAAAAAAAATTTAAAAAAATATGTTATGGTAAAAGGTTGAGACACAGATTTGTCACAACATGATGCTGAATTTTTTATTTAGCGGTTGATAATGACACTCGTGTGTAGGATCTTGCTGGCCGGGGTGCCACAGTACGGACTGGTGGTCAACCCGCAGAAGGTGGTGGTCAACTTTCAGGTGTCGGGAAGTGTTGGATCATGTCCCAACATTCGTGTGCTGCCCCCTCACTGCCTCTTCCCCTGGTGTGGCCTGTCGTTGGACACGCACTCACTGGACGTCTACAAGGACTATTTTAGGTGAAGCATCCCGTCAGTTGTAACTAAACTTCAGAATTATTGTCTCAAGTATGCTTGCGTAAGTTATTGTGCTTTTGGCTTTTTTTCTTTTTCTTTTTTTTTTTACTATTGTTGCTTTTTCTTACTTTCCATCTCTCACAGCTACGCAGGCCTGTCTTTGCGCTACAGCCTTACTTTAGGCTCGTTCCACTCAGCTGGACACCAAATCAGGAGGAAACTGATGGGTATCCTCCGACTCAAGTGCCATCCCTTGTTCTTGGACCTGAAGGTCAGGGAAATAATGGGGCCTGCATCGGAAAAAAACGACTTTAATTGAATTTCAGTCACTTTTATTTAATTTTTGCATCTTCGCTTACAGTGCTGAACATATAACAGTGGAAACCTTTTACTTTTCAGACCAATTCTCTTGAGGCCGTCTACAAGAACATCTACAAGCTGGTGCTGCTTCATGCATGCAGGTAAACACAGTGACCTTACTTCTAAACCTAGAGTGCAATCTTAATTATGTACTTGTTATTATGCAATTTTTACCATTGTCACATAATACACATATTACAATTACATATTGTCTAGATAAATGTTTAGATAAATGCAAGTAAATGCAATGAGCACTGAATAATTAGTATCCATTGCCCACATCTTCACACACTACTCACTTCCCCACTCCAATGTACTCATTTTAATCTTCTATTCAAAAAAGCACAGGGATGGTTATCAATCAATGAGCTAAGAAATGATTGTTCCTCCTTTTATCTCAGAATGTAAACATCTGAATGGGCAGGGCTCGTCTTTGTATTCTCTTTTGTCTCCTTCTGTTTTTTCTCTTTAGGTTCCATGTGTGTGCCCAGAGTTTGCCCTTTGGTCAGACGGTTGCTAAGAACCCCGTCTACTTCCTGCAGATGATATTAGATATGGCCGAATACGCCAATCGGCTCATCAGGCTCAGCAACAAAGGCAACATTTCCCCTTTATATCTGGGGGGAAAAAAATTATTAAACAATATCAAGTTATTTTCATAACTTCATTTATATCATTCCCTTTTTCCAGGACTGATCTTAGGCAGTCCGGCCCAGACTGGCGTTGTGCAGTATGAAGCAGTGGAGCTGCTTTTCTGTCTTTCCTTCTTGCTTGTGCTGTCACAACACCGTCCTCTCTACAAGGATCTGCTCCCACACCTGCACAAACGTATGCACCCTTAATAAACACCCACACATACGCAGCAATATGGGACCTATCCTATAGGCAGCACAAGATGAGGAACACTATTATCCCGACACACACACAACAACAGTACATCATGGCTCCAATTAACAATCATTTAGATTACCGAGTCATTTGTTATCATTAGCGGGGCGGCGTTATAACCAATGCGATTCAGATTCAGGTCCGTATTCGATTCAAGCCTCTCGTACAAACCAGCCCTCTTCATAAGTGTAGGTATTTCAATGTGGACTTTGTGAGAGATGCTCCCAACACAATAAATCTAGGAACAACACAATCTTACATGTACACAAGTGAGTTTATTTGCACCTTTTTTAATTTGATTTAACAGGTCCTATAAATAGTTTGTGTGGATGAATTTTACAAGCATCAAAAAAAAAAGCATCTTTCTGTCATCTGCTGTCTTTGACAGGGAAGCGCCGTCTAGAGCGACGTCTGGGGGATCTGAGGCTGGCCAGAGTTCGACAGGCCACAAACCCTAAGACCCCGGTCGACTTCTTGGCCATCCAGAAGTAGACTACCAGCTCGCCCCATTTACAGCTCCCAGCACAACCATGAAACCCACAGCTCAAAGGTATAGACAAAACCTTTTAGAGAAGCTGGACTAAATGCCTACATTGTGAGTTTTGTCTATTTTTCTCCGAAGTCCTTTGAAAATGTGTATGAGCGCTGTGAATTTGACCCAAACTCTGTCAAAATGAAGACCGTACCAAACTTTATTTGACGTAAGAGGTTTGGATTTTTATCTGATCTTCAGTGTGCCAGAATACAAATGTAATCTTTCCGTTACACAGTGTCTGGAAAGAGATAAAACACCTAAGTGATAAACATCAGTTGAAAACACGCCCTATAAAACGGCAACCACCAGATCAATAAAAATGGATAGTTGAAAATCATCCAGGCGCTGTTCTAGACCCCGCCTCACCCCACAGCATCTTGTATCTCTGGACTTTGATTTACACTTTGTGGTAGTTTTCCACAAAGACGACATGACCTGACTTGGAAAAATACGTTCTCAGAAATATTGTCAGCCCTCGCGTTAATAAGTCACATGACCACTTTATCTCATGGAATGACACTTTGTGACGTGGCTGTGTGTTTCAATATGATGTGTTGTATTGAATGTTATTTACAACATGTATACTGCACAACAATGTACAAAAGGAGTAATTTCACTGTTAAATAAATCCAGTTTTGTTATCGAGGAATCAATTGTGAGGTTCTCAGGTCCTGATAAAAGTAAACATAGAAAATCAATAGAAACATCTATATTACAGTTCAGCATGATTGATTGTGTGTCAGCGATCCGGTGAATTAAGATGCAAATTCCACAGAAGCGGTGACACCGATCAGGAGGATTGTTTTTTGTTTTTTCTGTAACATTGTTACTTGCAACATTCTTTTAAACTCTGGTTCTCCTGTTCCTATGTTTCAACCTCAAAGCCGTCATTGCAGTAGGGATTAGGTTCAGTGCGAGCAGAGGACTTCTTGATTCTGCCGCAGATCAGATGGTAGAGAGCCACTAGAGGGATGGAAATCACAGGTAGGGCACAGAGGAGGATGATTATGGCAAACACCCAGTCTGGATAGGGCTTCTCTTCAGTTTTTGGGAACAGTTCCTGAAGAAAAAGACAAAGAAGTATAAAATGTAATGTATAGAATAATGTTACATTATCACATTTTTAACAACAACAATTATTTGAGATATAGAAATTTTCGCTGATTCTCTTATCGTCTCTCTTTAAAATCCACTCTCGTATCTGAACTTCAAGTCACTTTGCTCAACCAAGAAATACTTCGAGCACGTAACTCTCCATAAAACCACAACTCGTTTTTACTTTTTAGTTTGTGTATGGGTTGAACATAAAGGATGCAACATGCTAATTGGTAAGCTTTACAGGTGCTGGTAGGCATATTTATTGACCTTTTGGACAGAGCCAGTGTAGCTGTTTCAACCATTTTCCACAGCAAATTTGCTGCTGGCACGAGCTTCATATTTAGCGAACAGACATAAGTGCATCAATCTCCTCATCTAACTCTCGGCAAAAAGTGAATAAGCCTATTTCCAAAAAGCTAAAACTATTTATTTAAACCTTTTTTATTTATTTATTTTGGACTGCCTGGGGACCCCACAAGAAGCTATAACAACAACACTGACAAAGTATCATCATATAACATTGCTAAGCCTTTTATATTATATGAAACCTGAGTCTGAAAATGGCACTGATAACAGAGGTGAGACGGAAGCAAATTGGTAAATTTGTTGGCCTTAAAACCAAAACTAAAGTTAGCTAAAATATGCTGAAAACCTCTGTAGATTCGAGGATAATGGTGATATGTCTATATATAATAAATTAATTATTCAAGTCTGGACTTGGTACTACTAAATTCTTAACATCTCCATGTCTGTACCCTCGACTTGCTTACGTATGCTGGGTTCCATGCAGGATAAGTGGGGTGTTTCTGTGCCTGGACCACCACGTAGGCGACCAACACCACCAGGAGCATTAAAGGACTGATGAACATCCAGCATGCCTTCCAGAAGATGTTGGGCTTCTTCCCAGTCATGAAATAGATGTCTTCACTGAAACTGTCGGAAGATGCGGGGACAAGAGGAAATGTTTCACACACTGGGATCTAAACCGTGTATATGAATCTTATAAAACTACAGATTATCAAAGAAGAGGAGAAAAAGTTACTTTTTCATTCCATAGACATAAATGACTCCAGTAATCTCAAAGAACGCAATGATGAGCAGAGGTACGGAGCCCACGTAGCTGTTAAAGATTTCAAACCAGTAGTTCCCCGAACCCAGGTTGAAGATGAGAGCCGTCAAGAAGGCTAACAAGCAGATGATCGCTAAGGACGTGGGGGGAAAAAAAAATTTTTTTCAGAGGGGGGATTCAGTGGGAAACATATGTATCCCTTTGACTTTAGAACAATTTAAAGTTTTTTGCTTTAATTTCTAATTATGAAGTAAATGTTTGTTTGCACAATGTAATGGCTATAGAATGATGACAACATGGGCATGTAGATTGGTTCCCTATATGACTCTCTTTCACTACAACTCTGGTACGATCTTACGGGAAGATGACGGCTTGATTTACAGCACAAAGGAAGTGCGTCAACCATTGCGCAACCAAAACAGGAAGAGGATAGATGGATGGATGGATAGATAGATGGATGGATTACTATGTCCGGTATCTGAAATGGCAGACTGTGGAACAACCAAAGTAACTGTTAAAAACAAAACGCAGGTTGTCCTGTGTTGTTGGTAGTTGTTAGGCTCTGTGAAAAAACAGAAAGCGATCCGGTTCTCTTTGCGACAGCAGCACCAACAATAACACCACTTGGAAAAGCTGGGGGGGGCGAGTTGTCCTTTTCCACTTTAAGCTGATTTACAGGTACCTGTTACGAGTTCATACGGGATCCACTTGGGCACTAATTTGAGGTCGTTGATGGGCGTGAGGACTCCCTCTAGGTTGCCAAACATGGAGGAGAGACCCAAGCTGAAGAGCATGATGAAGAACAGTACGGCCCATATCTGCGAGCCTGGCATCTCTATCACTGCTTCGCTCAACACAATAAAAGCCAGGCCGGTACCTGATGCACTCTGGGGGAGGAAGATAAAAAGAGAGGCAACATGAATTGACTGTACATGTTTGACCGGCACATGATGTACTGTACTCCAGAGAAATAAAGGGGAGGCGAGAACAGAAAACAAGCAGGAGTTAAGGTGAAGCAGGACATTAGAAAAATGTGACAAAATGAATGAAAACACAAGATTGGGTGTGTTTTCCAAGTAACAATACCTGGTCTAGGAATGTTTGCAGGTCACAGTGCCTCAGGTCCAAACTTGCCACCTCAGCTGGAGACGAACCATTGAGATACTTAAACCAGTGATCATAGTTCTCCACTGTTATGTTCTGGTCTGGAAGCTCAAAGTGGTTGGTCAGAGCCAAGATGTTTCTGCAGGGATTACAAAAAAAATAATCTGTCTCATTTGTATCAACAAGAAAAACAGAAGTTTTGACCTGTTTCATGCTTCTTGTGGTCCGCGCGGTCGGCGCAGTGCGGATTGCGCTCATGGTGATTGCGGTCAGAGAAGTCACTCAGTCCTGTAGCTAGCCAATAATTGCAACGTGGCCTGTGCAACCCCGTTCGCTCCGTGCTGACTACAAGAAGCATGAAACGGGCATTATGCTGCATTCACATGGTATCAGGCAGGCCGCAGAGAGAGAACACCTTCTGGATGGCCCGGGATAAACATACAAACAGTCCAACCAAATGGCAGGACGATATGTTCCTATGGTAATGTCGTATTTTTTACAAAGAATAGAATGAAATATTTAAAATACAATTCATTTCTGTCTTTTTTTTATGCAATTGTTCTAGTAGCGCGTGTGGCTTCTTGTGATATTGCGGGAGGATTTCGAGTTCTTTCCAGTGTTGCAAGGTAGCTCACCTGTTAGAGCGCCTGTCCCATCTACCAAGGCAGTGTCCTACCTTAGCAGCCCGGGTTCAAAACCGACCCCCGTCCCTTTGTTGCATGTCGACCCTTCCTTTCCAGTCAATATCTGCCTTCCCTATTTCAGAAAGGCCCAAAAAATCTAGGGGGAAAAAAGGATTTCAAGCGCTGATCAAAAAATGTCCGGTGTCGTTGCCTCAAAATGATCAGCTTCTCGTTGTCCAGATCGCCTCATGTTTTCTCCTTGTGTGACGAAGCTATGTAACTTCCGGTTGTAAATTCCATTGCGGAGGATGGCAAAATGTTAAGATATTTTAACTTTACCTAAACGTTACCTGTATTTTCTGCTGCCCTCATCTCATTTTACTGTCCTGCTGTAGTCCACTAAAATGATATCCGGTTTGCCATCTGCCTGATTCCACATGAAAGCAACATTAGAATTGCATAGAATATGTGTGCTTACGTACTCCTCATTACAGGAGTTGTAGGCTGAGTTAGCTTTAAATCCCAGGATGGAAAAGATGGAAATGGAGGCGTAGAGAGATGTGGCACTGTTTATTACTCCTACTAGAACAGCATCCCTCTCACAGTTGTTTCTAATGGACACAGAACAGAAAACAAGTCATACACAAATCATCCTCATTTTACTGAGAGGGTTTTCGTCCTTACCTCTCCTCATTATAGCTGGAGAAAGCTATGAGACCTCCAAAGGCCACAGAGAGAGAGAAGAAGATCTGGGTGGCAGCGTCCAGCCACACCTGAGGGTTCTTCAGTATCTCCCACTGCAGCGAGCAGAAACACGACACATCAGGTCATTGTGTCCTGCAATACGCTCTTACAGCACTTTCAGTAGCAACAAGTGAGCAAACTCACATCAGGAGTGAAGAGGTACACCAGGCCATCAGTAGCTCCAGGCAGAGTGAGGGCACGGATCAGGAAAATAGTCAGCACCAGGTAAGGGAATGTGGCCGTCACATACACAGCCTGAAACATACAAACACAAGATTTAACTTAATTATTAATTTAACCTCCTTTAACTTTATACATATTACTGTAATTGTCAGGGATGCACGTGGCTGGTTTTGAAAGGTGTTTTTTTTCACCAGTAAAACTGACCTTTCCAATGGACTTGATGCCTTTGATGAAGCAGATGTAGACCATACACCAGGCGCTGGCCAGACAGACAACCAGCCACCAATGCAGGGAGCCGCTGGTCTCGATGTCAGGTGTGATGTTCAGGGTCTCACGGTACCAGAAGTAGTTAGCTGGTGTGCTCTTCACACACTCCACATTAAAGCCTACAGGGATGCATGTACAGGTGAAAGACAATGAAAACATGGGCTTAATCTGAAAGCTGTTGGTTAAAACATGCATTAGCTTTTGTAACTTTCAGATTTAGTATTCATTTATTTTTGTATTCCACATGAGATGTGTTTCTGCATAGATTAGTTTAAAATATGGGCAAGATGTCAATTTTAAAAAACTATATCACCATGAAACAGATTTTATTATGACCACGGTTTGTTCTCTTTTCCTCTCAAGCTTTTCTCGCACACAGAGAAAGAGATCCATACTCAAGTCTGGATGTTCTTTTTGATACATAACAGGGTACAGACAGTGAAGAAATGTGCAGAAGTGCAACGAGTGCAAACGTTTCAGACCGTGTTGGACTTTCCTCAGTGCAAAATGAGACGTGCGTGATGAGTCACCCTTTATGTGGGTTACTCCAAAGGTGCACCTAGTCAATCATCTAGGGCTTAAGTTGACCCACATGAAGCCAAGTGCCAACAGGTCAGGTCATTACAACCTCAGCAGAATAATAGAAATCCACTGCGTGTGTGTCTGTGTGTGTGTCTGTATGTGTGTGTCTCTGTGTCTGTGTGTGTGTGTCTCTGTGTCTGTGTGTCTGTGTGTCTCTGTGTGTGTCTGTGTGTCTCTGTGTGTGTGTGTCGATAATAGTCAGAAAACAGGTAATATCCAATTCTTCATTTAGGCCACAGGGTAGCATTTTAAGGTAGAAGATTTCTTTTATTTTATGTTGTGCAGGATCCCTTTGAGCCATAAAACAATAAAAAAAATCCAGTAGTTTTCCTATGAAATCTGACCTGAAATGCCACGTGGAGCCTGATGTAGTCGCCTTGCATCTTGTCACCTTATGTATGTTATGTAATAACTAGTTTTCTCAGACTGAATTTGATGCATTCAAATTTGACATGCAGTGTGTGATGATGAACGTGTAAAGAGCAGCTAGCATGACTGACGGGGTTTACCTGTGAGGTTATCATTGAGTGGACACTGGCTCCAGGGCAGGGGGTTTTGGAAAGAGTGAAAGAAGTACCAGAGCACCCAGGCCAGGAGTGTGTTGTAGAACATGCTCACCAGGAACGACACCAACATGGAGGCGATTCCTACACAAAAGAAAAAAATGATGAACAACATTTTCAATACCACAAAGACATTTTGTTAACACTTTCAATGAAGACCACATCTATAGTTTATTATGAGGGCCTTTTATAATGAATTATAATGCATTTATAAGGCTTCATGTAGATTTATTTGTAATGGGTGTAACTATTGCAGTGGCAGCTTCCTTCAGCTTCAATTCCTAAAGCCTACACGTTTTTCTTGTGAATCAATATGTACTTCACTTTACTTAACGCATACAATGATAACTTATAATACTGCATGGACTATTATAGCATACGAGCATATGAGTCCTTAATAAACTGTAGTTTATTTGCGGAGTTGTGTATAGGTAGTCATAATGTGTTATAAGCCCCATCAGTCAACCTCTAGTTTATAACTAATCAAGAGCATCCATAAAACCCTTGAACTTACTTGAATAAATTATTACAATTCACATATATAACGTTTTGTAACTGCTGATCTAGTGCATCAAAAAGCATTACCGGTATATTTGTTTTATTAGTGTGGTCATGTAGCATTGTAAATGCATTATAATTCATTATTAATGCCCTGATAATGCACTATAGATGTGGTCTTCGCAGAAAGTGTTGCCGAAGGGTTCAGCTCTGACAAATGGAAATCCTAATAAATGTCACAAATAATTAGAGGCCACCCACCGACTCCACCCAGTAGCGGCGAGATGGAGTTCCAGACACCGATGCTGCCCATGCGGAGCCTCTGTCCTATGGCCAGCTCCAGGTAGAGCAGAGGGAGACCCTCGAACACCAGCGCTATCAGGTAGGGGATGAGGAATGCACCTGAAGACATACAGTATACATTTACCTCACAGCTCCACCTCAGCCAGATGAGACCTGAAGGCTTTATTAACATAAATGTAGACACGAGCTGATCACTGCATTTTTTTTACCGTGGTTTTCCAAGTGGAGAAAAACACGAGTGGAGTCAGACTAGTAATAATCTTTCATAAAAAGAAAAATTTAAAAAAACAATATTAAAAGAACAAACGTGTTACAAAAATAACACAGATCTTAGGTAAAGATGTCTAATTGGTCAAATTGAGCCTCAGCTGAGTGTAGCTCTGCCTGTGGGAATGAGGAATCTCAGATTCTTAGTTCACTAGAAACTGTGGGAAGTAAATACAGGAATTGGGTCAGTTGAGGGGAAACGATCCCTGATGATCCTGTGATCAATCATAAACAGGAGATTCACCATTGTGATAGTCGTCCATTTATTAATGACTATCTATAGTAGGGCAGAAAGAGAATCTAAAGTGTTTCTGCAATTCAGGAATACAGCGAAAAATACATGTTGCAACTTTTAAATCACAAAACAGCAAACCTCATTAAGCTGTGGTGTGAAGTAAGATAGTGGAAATATAATGCAGCTCATTTGATCGTCATATAATAGCATCTCACCTCCTCCATAGATTTGGCACAGGTAAGGAAAACGCCAGACGTTTCCAACTCCCACTGCAAAGCCAATACATGTTAACAGGTACTGAACCTTGTTGTCCCATTTGGGTCTCACCTCCACCCCAGAGTCCTGTGTTTTGCTCATCCTCAGCTGGCAGAAAAGCTTAGCACAATTCCAGTTCTGTTGCAACGGTGCAACTCTCCTAAATATGCACTTCTTTATTTCAAATGGTGTCCAGCGCTCCTCTCTCCTCCTCTGTCTTGCTCTCTCATGTGGGCTGTCCTTTAATTCCCTCTAAGTTGCAGCTTTAAGTCAGGGTAACAGATTTTATTGTTTTTTTTTTTTTTTGTTTTTTTTTTTAATGCGAGTGTGCAAAGACTCAGATTAATGGATAACCTGGTGATGCTGTTTCAACGTTACACTACGGCAAAAAAGTTTGGATGCAGTCAATAAAACAGACGCCTTGAACATTGTGTCCTGACAGAGACATTTTTATTAAAATAATCAAACTGAACTCGTACATCAAAGTTTACACATTGAAATTGAAAAGGTAGTGTTTAACAGAGAGGGAAAGCACACAGAGGCTTAACATTAACATATAAAGCAAAAACTGTGAGAAAAGGGGGAACAAAGTAATTCCAATTGAACTAAATAGTAATAATAGTAATACAAATATGGTAACATAAGTAAAAGCAAGGTGAGAGATTCAGAGAGAAACTTTTTCAGTGTCTTAGTCCATGTGCCTAAGACAATGCCACTGAATTGTTAATACAATACGAAGAGTCTGTGGATGAGAACAAAGTTACATTTTATCACCATCACTCGCATCCAGATCAAGCCTTTAATAGATATATATTCTTGAAATCTATTCTTGTACTAGCTGGAAGCAACAACAGAGTTGGCAGCTTTTTTTCGTTGGTCCTGTTTTAATATCTGGCAACGGCTATCTTTACACGACGCGTTATTATTGCTGAATTGACCTTTTGAGCAGACGTGACATCTGTCTGTCTAATTTTTTACGGAAGCATGAACAGGGTTATCTGAAGGGCAGAAAAATCACTCACCTTGAGGTGCTGTGGCAGAATGGGGTTTTAGTTCTATTCCTTATCTGCAGCTTACAACATATCAGTCAGTAATAATAAACCCATCATGACTGCATTTGCTGCCTGTGACTTTGAGCCCAGGTTCACTGTTCTCGCCTAAACCAATAACCTACCTGTGTTTCATGTGGTTCAGTTGAATTAAGGTTTATTTGCGCTGTACATTGATACCAGTTATTCCTACTGCGATTTAAGACTAAAGTACATTTTTGGTTGAGTTGCACAATAACAATTAAAAGTTGTATCGGGCCAATAATGATTCCGAGTGGTAGTTGGTTTATTGCCTTAAATGATTAAATATCTTTTCCAATGGTAACATAAGTTAATGATGAAATGACAAAGAGAAGACAGAAATTATTGGACAGTTATACTGTAGATACTGAAAAGTTCATGTCTGATCTTGTTGAAAAGCGTAAGTATATATTTGACATTATACCTGCCACACAAATCCTATTATTGTTAACATTATACCATTATTATAATAATTATACCATTCCCCCTATTACAGTCAAAACAACCGAGAGATGTCTATTTATGCTCAGTAAAAAAAACGTTGCATGCATGTTAGGTGAGTTTCGGATGTTTCCATATACATGTCAGTGCTGTCTGTCTATTTGTGGTAGCCCTGTAAAATTAAAATAAAAAAACTGCCGATCTGTCGAGTGTGAACAGAGACAAAACATCTTACCAATGATCCTGCTATCCTTCCACTGTAAACAAGGAAACGCTGTCTGTTGAAGCACAAAGAGGGAATTTCATATTAAAAACACTGTAACTTTAGAAGAGACCAGTTTGATTTGACTAAGTCAGACGTGTGAAGTCTCATATTGGCTTCAGATAAGTGCTGTTGTGTAAAGAAACCTTTGCACAATAGGAGGATTGTACGCCGCACTTCCTGTATCTGCACAGTTTTATGCACCAAAAACGACCTTACTGTGTGTCAACTAGTTGTGCTAATTCCTATGCAGCTTTGTTTGGGATTCAGCCCTAAAACCCAATAAAAACGGAGCTTATAAAGTGGGTCCTGCTTTATTATCTAAACTTGATGCCCAACCTTGTCCTTGTGTCGAACTGTATTTTCTGACTTTCATTCATTCAATTTTGTGTCTAATACCTTTCCCACACATCTAACATGGTGCAGGTCAAAGGCAAAACGACACGCATGTTGCCCTGAGACGGGGAGGAAGGGACTTTCAGTCCGTAGCAGCAGTTTGAACGATGCACCGCTTTGATGATGAGATCTGGGGCACACGTCTTAATTTATTTTTCCGGGTCAGTTTCCCACTCTCTGAACTGTGAAGATCAGTGAAACAGGCGACGCTTGTCATAGGAACTTATCTTCTCTTGCTCTGTGTTCTGAAATATTAAGCAAACGATTCCACAGTCTTATCATTTCACATTGATCCAGGAATCCAACCGATTTCACAACCAAAAGTAGGTGTAAACCTATGAACACCTAAACAAACACCATTCAGCACTGTTCTGTATAGAGTCTGCTATTTTACATTACACATTCAGGAGTTTTAGGACATTTCTTTCCCCCCCCTGCAGCTCTCAGTGTACGGGACTTGCTGGACATGCTGCGGGCCTGTGTGCGCTCCATCC
This sequence comes from Bovichtus diacanthus, assembly GCA_943590825.1. Taxonomy (NCBI): domain Eukaryota; kingdom Metazoa; phylum Chordata; class Actinopteri; order Perciformes; family Bovichtidae; genus Bovichtus; species Bovichtus diacanthus. The sequence continues at coordinate 3,928,155 of CALSBV010012213.1, forward strand.
TTCCTGGGCTCCACAGTGTGTGGGGGATGACAGGTACCCACAAGGTGTTGCGCTCTCTAGCTCCGGCGCTGAAGGACGAGCCCCAACCCCTCGACTTTGTTAAGGTTGTAGATGTAATAACACATCTGCAGCAGCAGAGGGCAGTCTCTCTGCATTGTAGCTCTTTTCTATTTACTGTATGTGTTCTTTGGTTTGATGAGACTGGTGGATGACTTCCTTCTGATCACCCCAGACCTACACGAAGCGCAAACATTTCTCAAGAATGACACACACAGACACACACACCAAGTTTTTCACACACATTACTGTTCGGATGATCGTGACTGTGGGAAAAGATGGATACCATATTCATTCATTAAATTTCACACAGAAACACAATATTAAAATCAAGGATAAAGAAGATTCATAAAAACACATAAAATCAGAAGAATGGAAGCATCGGCTTTATTACACACGTCGTTTGTTCACTAACCATTTTCTTTTAGTCTTTCTTAATGTTGCTGTTTTGACAAAAACGAGTAAATTGATTACTTGACAATTACCTCTCGTCACCTATATGAGGAGAGAGCCTGGAAGATGTTCGAATCAGGCAGTCGAACAAATGTAAAATAAGAGGCCACAACTGTACGCAACATCGTTTGCCGTCAACAAGGTAGCGTGATGTGTCGCCCGCAAAATTCTGTCAAAGCCTGGCAGTTGGGCTCGAGACAGTCTGTAGTCAATTAATAGATTTTTGTTTAAGACAAGATGGCTGTAAAGACAAAATAATCAGGATGTGAGGAGATAAAATCATGTAAAATGGACTCAGTCTTTGGATGAACTATCAGAGAAACAGAGAGATGATGCTTCTTTTAGTTCCCAGTGCTGAAGATTTGTTTCTAGTTCATTTCAGCAAGTCCATAAAGTTCTGCACATCCTTCGTTTTTTATGGAATATGAAAAAAATTGACAGATTTAAGATGCTGCTGATTTATTTTTTATGTAACCGTTGATAATGACACTTTCAGGTGTCGGGAAGCGTTACGGGTCTTTTTTTAAATTTTTTTTTTTTTTAGCAGAGTCTCTTATCAAAAGCAACTAACCATAAACTAACTATTGGATCATGTCCCAGCATTCGTGTGCTGCCCCCTCCCTGCCTCTTCCCCTGGTGTGGACTGTCGTTGGACTCACTGGACGTTTACAAGGACTATTTTAGGTGAAGCATCCCGTCAATTGTAACTAAACTTCAGAATTATTGTCTCAAATGTGCTTGCGTAAGTTATTGTGCTTTTGGAAGTCTTTATGGTTTCCTGTCAGCAGAGTGAAACCCCCCCTCTCCTGTACTTTGTACGTACTCATTAACATTCTTGGGGACGCCTCCCAGTCTAGCGTGGATGATTCATATTTTGGCATAGAACAAAGTATGCAGTCATGTATCCAATTTCAATATTTTTTTTCAGGTCTCTTGTAGTGTTTGCAGTCAGTCCTTTTTATATGTTTTGGGTAGAAGCCTGAATCTGCACTTCCTGATACAAATGATGCTGTCAGGCGGCATTCATCTACCGAGAGTCAACAACATCCCAGGTGACCAGCCGGAAGTTACTCTCAAACAGCAACAAGGTGGTAAATAACGCTTGTAAACTTGTCAAGTTACAGTGTTAATGACTCGTGACGTTTCAACAATGTAGCAGAATAATATTAAATATTAGTAAATGCGCACAGGACAAATGGTGAAACAGAATAAAAAAATATAAATAGTTGATATTGCCTGTTATGTGTCGTGTACAATTTATTAAAGACAATCTACCCGAAGTTTACCTTTCAAAAACGTCTTTTTGCATTTGATTGAGACTCATCAATTGACCCTTTTTTCCAAACCTAAAGTGCAATCTTAGTTATGTACTATAATCTTTACTGTTGTCACATAATATGCAAAGTAATGATTGTTCAGATTAAGTAAATGCAATGGGCACTGCGAGTAGTTTGTTTCCATTCACCACCTGAAGTATTGAAATACAGTTCAGATAAACACAAATCTTTACACACTGTTCACTTCCCCGCTCCAATCTGCTATTAAAGTAAGTACAGGGAGGGTTATCAGTCAATAACTGCACTCAGCTGAGAACTAATTGTTCCTCCTTTTTTCTTTTATCTCAAACTGTAAACATCTAAATGGGCAGGGCTCATCTCCGTTTTCACTTTTGTGTTCATCTGTTTTTAGTTTTTCTCTTTAGGTTCCACTGTGCCCAGAGTTTGCCCTTTGGTCAGACGGTTGCTAAGAACCCCGTCTATATCCTGCAGATGATATTGATAATGGACTAATATGTATATAAACTCATCAGGCTCAGCAGCAGAGGCAACATTTCCCCTTCATATATAAAAAAAAAAAAAAAAAAAAAAAACAAAACAAGTTCATAATTTTTTTTATATCTGTTTTCCGTTCTCCAGGACTGATTTTAAGCTGTCTGGCCCAGACTGGCATTGTGCAGTACGAAGCAGTGGAGCTGCTTTTCTGTCTTTTATTCTTGCTAGTGATGTTTTTGGTAGTGTGTTCGTAACAAAAAATAAATAAATAACTGAGAAATATAAAAACTTCATTATCACAATTTGCCCGAAAGGCCAATCCTTTTAAATGTGGACTTTGTGAGAGGTGCACCCAACACAGTAAATCTACGTACGAAACGATCGTACATGTACACAGTCCTTTTACTGCTTTACTACCTTTTAATTCAATTTTACAGGTGCTGGAATACTTCAGGTGGATTCATTTTACAGTTCACCATGAAAGAGAAAAAAGTCTCCAAAGTCTTCTCCAAATCTGGGCACTGAGAATGTTACCCAATGTCTAAGAAAGTACAAACCTTTCTTTTTTTTTTTTTTTGGGCATTTGTGCCTTTTTAATGTTAGTGCAGTAATAAGATTAGGAAAGGAGGAGAAAGAGCCTTTTGTATATGGGGCGCCCCGACAAACTTTTTTTATTATTGTCTTATCTTCAAGTTTGAAATAAGTGATTTGAATTTATCTGATCTGCAGTGTCTCAAAAAAACGAGAGAGACTTTAAAGAGAGAAAAACAGTCCTTAGTCATCTCATATAAAATACCTAAGTGATAAAACCTCATAAACACACCCTATCTAGCTTAAGATCTCGTGCAATGATTTTTCTGTGACATTTAAAATGAGCGTTAACGATACATTAATGTTCAGTGTAAGGTTTTCTAAATGCGGAATCAAAGTCTGCTGCATGTCGGATGGCAACGTGTTAGATTGAATATTATTTACAGCATGTATACTGCACAACAATGTACAAAGGAACAATTGTTAGTTCTCAGGTCCTGATAAAAGTAAATATAGAAAATCAATAGAAACATCTATATTACAAATTCCACAGAAGCGGTGACACCGATCAGGAGGATTGTTTTTTTTTGTTTTTTCTGTTTTCTGTTTTTCTTAAGCTCTCTGCTTCTCCTGTTCCTGTGTTTCAACCTCAAAGCCGTCATTGCAGTAGGGATTAAGTTCAGCGCGAGCAGAGGACTTCTTGATTCTGCCGCAGATCAGCTTGTAGAGAGCCACGAGAGGGATGGAAATCACAGGTAGGATACAGAGGAGGATGATTATGGCAAACACCCAGTCTGGATAGGGCTTCTCTTCAGTTTTTGGGAACAGTTCCTGAAGAAAAAGACAAAGAAGTATAAAATGTACTATATAGAATAATGTAATATTACTTTTTTAAATGACGTTTATCAAAGGTTTGACATTTTGTGAAGCTAGCTTATTCTCTTTATTCGCTCTTAAAAATCGATTATCTGTGCGCTAAATATGAAGATACAGCCAGCAAACAATTAGAGCTCAACTTAAATTAACTTTGCTCAACAAAGAAATACTTCGAGCACGTAACTCCCCAGAGAACCACAACTCATTTTCTTTAATTTTTTTGTTATTTGATAATGGCAGCTAAATATTCACTGAAACTTTGTTATTCTTTACACTTGGGATTTTTACAGCACTATATCTACAGTATACATATTCTAATATAATACCCTCGACTTGCTTACGTATGCTGGGTTCCATGCAGGATAAGTGGGGTGTTTCTGTGCCTGGACCACCACGTAGGCGACCAACACCACCAGGAGCATTAAAGGACTGATGAACATCCAGCATGCCTTCCAGAAGATGTTGGGCTTCTTCCCAGTCATGAAATAGATGTCTTCACTGAAACTGTCGGAGGATGCGGGGACAAGAGGAAATGTTTCACACACTGGGAAGCGTCATAAGACGACAGCATAATACTACAGGGTATCAAAGAAGAGGAGAAAGTTACGTTTTCATTCCACGGCCATAAATGACTCCGGTAATCTCAAAGAACGCAATGATGAGCAGAGGTACGGAGCCCACGTAGCCGTTAAAGACCTCCACCCAGTAGTTCCCCGAACCCAGGGTGAAGATGAGAGCCGTCAAGAAGGCTAACAAGCAGACGATCGCTAAGGACGTGAGGAAAAAAAGTTTTTCCTAGAGGGAATTCAATGGGGAAAAACGTGTATCTCTTTTGACTTCAGAACAACTTAAGCTGATTTACAGGTACCTGCTAGAAGTTCATACGGGATCCACTTGGGCACTAATTTGAGGTCGTTGATGGGCGTGAGGACTCCCTCTATGTTGCCAAACATGGAGGAGAGACCCAAGCTGAAGAGCATGATGAAGAACAGTACGGCCCATATCTGCGAGCCTGGCATCTCTATCACTGCTTCGGTGAACACAATAAAAGCCAGGCCGGTACCTGATGCACTCTGGGGGAGGAAGATAAAAAGAGAGGCAACATGAACTGACTGTACATGTTTGACCGGCACATGATGTACTGTACTCCAGAGAAAGAAAGGGGAGGCGAGAACAGAAAACAAGCAGGAGTTAAGGTGAAGCAGGACATTAGAAAAATGTGACAAAATGAATGAAAACACAAGATTGGGTGTGTTTTCCAAGTAACAATACCTGGCCAAGGAATGTTTGCAGGTCACAGTGCCTCAGGTCCAAACTTGCCACCTCAGCTGGAGACGAACCATTGAGATACTTAAACCAGTGATCATAGTTCTCCACTGTTATGTTCTGGTCTGGAAGCTCAAAGTGGTTGGTCAGAGCCAAGATGTTTCTGCAGATGGGATTACGAAAAAGATTGGCCTTATTGGTATCAACAAGAAAGAAAAGAACAGGCTTTAGAATTACATAGAATATGTGTGAGTACGTACTCTTTAATACAGGAGTTGAAGCTGTTGGTAGCTTTAAATCCCAGGATGGAGAAGATGGTAAGGGAGGCGTAGAGAGATGTGGCACTGTTTATTACTCCTACTAGAACAGCATCCCTCTCACAGTTGTTTCTAATGGACACAGAACAGAAAACAAGTCATACACAAATCATCCTCATTTTACTGAGAGGTTTTTCGTCCTTACCTCTCCTCATTATAGCTGGAGAAAGCTATGAGACCTCCAAAGGCCACAGAGAGAGAGAAGAAGATCTGGGTGGCAGCGTCCAGCCACACCTGAGGGTTCTTCAGTATCTCCCACTGCAGCGAGCAGAAACACGACACATCAGGTCATTGTGTCCTGCAATACCATCTTACAGCTCTTTCAGTAGCAACAAGTGAGCAAACTCACATCAGGAGTGAAGAGGTACACCAGGCCATCTGTAGCTCCAGGCAGAGTGAGGGCACGGATCAGGAAAATAGTCAGCACCAGGTAAGGGAATGTGGCCGTCACATACACAGCCTGAAACGTACAAACACAAGATACGGCCTCCATTAACTTTATACATATTACTGTAATTGTCAGGGATGCATGTGGCTGGTTTTGAAAGATGTTTTTTTTCACCAGTAAAACTGACCTTTCCAATGGACTTGATGCCTTTGATGAAGCAGATGTAGACCATACACCAGGCGCTGGCCAGACAGACGACCAGCCACCAATGCAGGGAGCCGCTGGTCTCGATGTCAGGTGTGATGTTCAGGGTCTCACGGTACCAGAAGTAGTTAGCTGGTGTGCTCTTCACACACTCCACATTAAAGCCTACAGGGATGCATACAGTTCAGAATTATATAAACATTTAATTTTTTTATTACACAAGAGACGTGTTTCTGCATAGTTTGTTAAAAACTATTCATCAACATGAAACAGATTTTAATATCTTGGCACGAATACTGAATATTTCGGCTTGGCTTGTTTGTCAGCAGTATAACAGAAAAACTACTGGCCCGAGGAAGAACACGTTACATTTTGGACCAGATCCGAATAACGGGGAGGATACATTTTTTTAAATAAAATAATTACATATATATATAAATAATAGTTTACATTGTGAGACATGTAGTGTCGGAATAACCAAAAAAAAAGTAGTTCCCGACTGGGAAAATTCACATTTTCGCCCCCTCAAGTCGGAGTTGGTGTTTGTTTGTTGGAAAAAGTTTTAGTAACCGACTTGCAAAGTTGACTGCATATTATGTAGAAACACGGCGGACGAAAGTAATTGTTGGGTTAGAGGCTCGAAGCAGTAAAATAAAACGCATCTTCTTTGTAGCATCCATATTGTTTCTACATTAGGACTTAAAGCTCACAAACACACCAAAGTTGGAAGAATGACTTCCCAACAGGGAAAAGGAACTCTCCGAGGAGCACGTGAAGACACCATTAACCTTGGCGGAGGTCGACACTCACCGAGTGCCATTCTTGTTGTTTTTTTGTTGGTTTGTTTGTCAGCAGGATTACGGGAAAACTACTGACACGATTGGAACTTGGTAGAAGGGTTAAGCATGGGCCAATGACGAACCCATACAATTTTGGAGCAGATCCAATTATTTATTGCTTCTGGTAACAGCCTTGGCGGAAGGCTGAGTTATTTTATGTTGCGGTGCAGGAAGTCTTGGTGCCGTAAAACAATAAAATAAAGTTGTTTTCTCATTAAATTTGACCGAGCGTGGCAGGTGGATCCTGATAGTTAAGTTATACTACCCTCTCGAAGCCATTTTGATACATTCACATTTATTTTTTGTGCTATAGGCAATACTTCTGTCACTTTGGTAGTAGCAATCACAATGTGTGACAATAAAGGTATCAAGAGCAGCTAGCATGACTGACGGGGTTTACCTGTGAGGTTATCATTGAGTGGACACTGGCTCCAGGGCAGGGGGTTTTGGAAAGAGTGAAAGAAGTACCAGAGCACCCAGGCCACGATGGTGTTGTAGAAAATGGCCACCAGGAACGACACCAACATGGAGGCGATTCCTAGACAAAAGAAATAAATAACATTTTCTGTACCCCAAAAAAAAAAAGCACTTGAAATAATGAATAATCCGACAAATAATCCTGATAAATGTCACTAATAATTATAGGCCACCCACCGACTCCACCCAGTAGCGGTGAGATGGAGTTCCAGACACCGATGCTGCCCATGCGGAGCCTCTGTCCTATGGCCAGCTCCAGGTAGAGCAGAGGGAGACCCTCGAACACCAGCGCTATCAGGTAGGGGATGAGGAATGCACCTGAAGACATACAGTATACATTTACCTCACAGCTCCACCTCAGCCAATTAGACATCGTCCAAAACGTGTTGAAAACCACCACTGGGGTCGCAGAGTCGATATGTGAAGTTCATAGCTCCTTTAGTACATAGCACATTTAGTGGATTAGCTGTTTACTCAATTTAACCCTTGTCAAGGTCCCTTTAGGATTTTTTAGCAACAAAACAAAAATATCTAACGCGGAACTATGAGGAAGTAAATACAGGAATTGGTGTATCAGTCATACACAGATAAGATTCATCATAATGACAATGCTCATTTGATAGAGTCATATAATAGCATCTCACCTCCTCCATAGATTTGGCACAGGTAAGGAAAACGCCAGATGTTTCCAAATCCCACTGCAAATCCAATACATGTTAACAGGTACTGAACCTTGTTGTCCCATTTGGGTCTCACCTCCACCCCAGAGTCCTGTGTTTTGCTCATCCTCAGCTGGCAGAAAAGCTTAGCACAATTGAGATTGCAACTCTCCTGATCTTAGCATACACCACAATCAGGTAGTATATATTTTTATTTGGTCCAGAATTCTTCTCCTGATCTCAGCTCAGTGTATATCAAAATATACACTTCCTTGAGTTGTTTAAGTGATGTCCAGTGCTCCTCTCTCGTCCTCTAGAAAGCTGTCCTTTAATGTCCTACAAATGACTGCTTTTATTCACAGTTAGATTTATTTGTGGTTTTTTTTTAATGAAGAAATCAGGCTACCAGTGAATGAGTGAAAACATCAGGCTTAATGATTTAGTAGTTAAACCTCCCCTTTTTTTTTTTTTTTTTTTTAAATGGGAGTGTACTTTAGCCTCAAATAATGGATAACCTGGTGATGCTGTTTCAATGTTACACTGGCCTACAGTAAACTGTTCCGATGGAGTCAATAAAAAAAGACACCACGAACGTTGTATCATGTCAGAGCCGTATCTTTATTCAGATAATCAAACTTTACTTTTACAGCAAAGTTTGTACCTTTAAATGAATCAGGGCAGGTTTAACAGAGAGGGAAAGCACATTTGTGAAAAACTAAAGAACAATAAGTGAATAAAATTGTGAACCTATTCTTATATATAAGGATATTGATTGGTGCAGCTTTATGAAAAAACATTAAAAAAAAAAAAAAAATCTATTTAAAGCTTATCAATTTGAAATAATCAGCATCTGAAAAAAAGGGTGTGCAAAGTGGTCTTAGTGACATAACAAGATCAAATCAAACAGTGCAGGAGTGATTGTGCTACACATGAAGTAGAAGCCAGGCATGTATATACAACTGTAAATAAAGAAAATGCTAATTTTAAGATTTATGATTGTCATCTGTAATTGCCTTCTTGTTAAACTTATTCAAGCCGTTTCTGCCACCTACTGGTGTAAACATGACCAACATCAACAGTACTTCAATCACTTCATTGGCTCCGGGTATAATCCTGAATCAACTTCTTAAATATACTCACAGTTTTTTAAGCACTTTGTTTAGTTTATCGTCATCAACTTATACAAATAAAATACAAAAGAAGAATAAAAACAATAAACAGATCATATTTTTGACACACTTTTTGAATACTGACAAACCAAAGCAAATCTATACTGACCGAAAATGTGTAGATAGATGTATGCACTGAAAATGAAAAAAATTAAATAAAATAAATGTATATTTAATGTACCCAAAATGTATACACATACTCATGTTCATACCTCAGTTTTATATTTGTTAACCATTTTATTATATGTTTTTAATCAGTTAGGTGTATTTTCATTTACCTTTCCAAACTATTATAAAAAAAAAAAAAAGAAACTACTAAATTGACTTTTTAAACATATTATTTAAATGCAATTGTGCAGGACTAAAGAAAAAAAAAACAAAATGTGTAGAAAGCTCTTAATGCTTGGTGTTAATGTCTTTGTGTTTGAAACCATGTCTTTCAAACATCTGGCCTGTTAGAGAGCCAAGAGATTGAAGAAGATTCTTCTTCTTAGTTTTCTCTGGCTTTGCTGTTGTACTCTCAGTTTCTGCACAGATTGTGAGTGGCTGCCGCAGTTCCTGGATCAGTTTTATTTTTGTTCTTTGGGTCCTCAAGGCGTTTGAGGTTCTGGAGGAAGACTCGTTTTTTCCAGTATGTCTTTGCCTCCCTTTGCAGCAACAAGTGGATATGCTCCACACACTCCTTTTTAAAGACCTGGGTTTTATGGTGTTTGGTTTGTAGAAGTTGTTGCCTTTAAAAGATATCTGATGGGGGAGTCTTTCACCAAAGCTCTGTTTGTGATCTGATCTGCTCTCTCAGTATCAGAGTCGCCAGCCATAAGCTGGAGAAGACACAGCTGAGGTGGTTCAAGGCTTTGAATTCCAGCTTTAAGATGTTTCCCCTCAGTGCTAGAGACAAGCCTCTGGCCTCCACTGTGATCAGTATACAACCATCCAGCTGTTTCTACCTCCACATAGAAATCGGACTGATTCCGACGTTAAACACTGACCAATCAGAGCAGACTGGGCTTTTTGGGACGAGGGTCTTAAAGAGACAGGCTCAGAAGGACGCATGTTAATATGTTCTAGTTCAGTCTTTCTCAAAGAGTGGTCCACTGGTGGTCCGTGAGTGACCCCTAGTGGTCCGTGAGTATATTGGTAAAATGTCCCATTTTAAATTAATATATTATAAGTTTAAAAGTGTTTCTCAAACTTTTTAAAAATGACTAGTATAGAGTGTAGCATAGATGTAGTGTAGCTACGTGGGTTAGTTTTATGATCTTACGTCATAAATAATCTGCGTGGTCAATTTGAGTCAACTGACAAGATGGATCGATGGCTCAAGACCGGGCCAGTTAAAAGAAAATGAAATGAAAAATCTGCCGCGACAGTCAAGGTGCATCGTCCTGATGCAAGTGGTTCAGCAGCTACAAGTGGTTCAGCTGCAGCGAAAAAAATGTATTTAAAAAAAATACCTTCATTTTCATAAAAAAGCTTGGATGTCAAAAAAACTTAATTTTCTTCAAAAAAGCTTGAATGTCAAAATACTTCATTTTCACAGAAAAAGCTTTAAGTAAAAAAAACAACTTAATTTTCAGGAAAAAAGCTTGGATGTGAAAAAATACTAAATGTTTTAATGGAAAAAGCTTGCATGTGAAAAAAACCTTAATTTTCATGAAAAAAGCTTGGATGTGAAAAAATAGTTCATGAAATTTTCTTTTGGTTAAGTGGTCCTTGGTCTGAAAAAGTTTGAGAACCCCTGTTCTAGTTGAAACTCAAGATAAAAGTATGAACATGAAAATTAGCAGATGTCTACTTTAAGAACTTGTTCATGGATATAAAAAAAACCACACTGTTTGCCGTATTACTTTAAATAAGCAGATTAAATAATCTTTTATTTTATTACACTCTGATATGTAGGACATGTTAATCAATTACAAAGTGTGGCTAATTCTTTGACTGGATTTTATTTTTTCTTGCAGTAAACAAAGACCAGCCTACATAATGCATACACAGGCACTGCCAGACTGGGGACTCCCGCCAAAAGAAAGATGACTGCATTGATCCATGAAGGGTACGGTACTGATGCCAGAGATGGAAACTTCTCCTGTGAACCGCACAACAGTATCATTTGTTACCACTGTATGCTATGCTATCAACGATGTTTGCAAACTAGACAAATTAATGATGTATCAAAGATTATTATCATTAGAAAAAAAGCAACCAATAGATGGATGCTGAGAGATCAAAACTGATACACCCAAATATAAACAAACACATATTAGAGTTTGTGTGCTTACAGAGGTGGGATCCCAGACTTGGTAGGTGAGCTCTTTTTGGACTTGTGTCACCAGGTAGAAAACTAAGATAACCAGAACAATTAGAGGACTGATGAACCTCCATGAAACCTGCCAGAAGATGGAGGGCTTGCGTCCGACCATGAACTCCAAGTCCTCATTCAACCTGCCACACAAGAGGGTTTGAATTAGTTTTGAAGGTTTTGAAATTAGTTCAAAATGAATTCATCCCTGTTACACAGGAGTTATATAGGTCGGCCATCTCCCTGAAGTTTTGTTCAATAACAGGCACAGCACGATGCTGCTAATTCTGTATGGTTATGTTGCAGCAAGTATCAAGATGAATGATAAATCAAACACAGATGGAGAACATGCTGTGAATAATCACTCACCTGTCAATGCCGTAGATGTATACAACAGCTATCATCTCAAAAAACCCAATGGTCAGAAGTGGAACAGATCCAGCAAAGTTGTCAAAGAGAGTTACCCAATAAATCCCTGAATGCTGCGCAAACAGGAGGGTGATGATGAAGCCTACTGTACATGTTACAACTGAAACGCATGTCCAGAAAAACAAGGAAGCTTGTGTTAAAACAAGAATCAGACAAACTAAATGTAGTTTAACTACAAAACAGAATACCAGTCACTGCTTCTTGGGGCCATTTTTGAGGTAACATGTTCAGGTCTTTCAGCGGGACCACCACCCCCTCAATGTTGCCAAACAGGGTTGAGATTCCCAGGCAGAGAAGCATGACGAAAAAGAGGACCGACCAGGCTGGAGAACCCGGCATCTGGGTGATGGCTTCTGTGAACACAATGAAGGCCAGACCTGTTCCCTCCACCCCCTGCACAGACTCAAGTTAGTGCCGGTTGTAGCAAACAACATGGAATCTGACAGATATTCATCAATACAGTCACCTCACTAAGAAGTCTCTGCATGTCACAGGTTTTGATGTCCAATCCGAGAACAATGTCAGGATAGGAGCTGTTGAGGTGATTGAAGGCTGCCTCGTAGTTGCTTGTAGTGATGTTGTTCTCAGGAAGCTCAAATTCATTTGACAATGTCATGATGTTACTAGGGGGAAAATGTCACTAGTAAGTAGCTCTGCGTCACTGGAATTTACATGAAAGGGTCAATTCAGATTATTCTGAAGTCTATACTAATACAATACTAACATGCCCATTAAATAGTTCCTGGTTGCTGTAATCATTCCTCCTGTCCATACTCATTGTAAAGTGACCCCGTCCTAGTGTGGCCATATTTCATGCAAAAATGCATTCTGGTATGTCATTTATGAGGGTTATACACACCGCACTAAAGTAAATAATAAAGTAATAAAGTAAAACTTTAAGACATTGAAACCCACATCATGTGACTACTCACTCACTGATACAGCTGTCATATTTCTCTGTGGCCCTGAAGCCGATGATGGTGTAGGTGACTGTCGCAGCATAGATCGAGGTGAGGCCGGTTATGGCCGACAGGATCACAGCATCTTGCATGCAGTTGTTACTAGGGGGAAAAAGGAAAAAAGGCAAACGGTTCAGGACGCATCATGTTTGAGAACGGCTTCCATCTTTATAGTGACAGGGCTTCTATAAATGTGTCTTACTGAACAGGGTTGTAGCTTGAGAAGGAGATGAGGCCTCCCCAAGCTAAGCTAAAGGCATAGAAGACCTGGGCACCTGCATCCAGCCAAGTTGTTGGATTCATCAACTCATTAACCTGCAAGAGTGAGGTATACATGATGTGGCTTTGTTTTTTTTTCTAAATATGACTTTTTTTACAATAGGGATTTGAAACATACGTCTGGTGTGAAGAGGAACTTTATTCCACTTAGAGAACCTTTAAGAGTCAGTCCTCGGATCAGGAAGATGGCCAGCACTATGTAAGGCAGGATGGCTGTGACGTACACTGCCTGACGTCATGATGGGAAAAGAAAACATTTGATCATTTTGACAGTGGGAAAGCTTCAGGGAAAGCATGTTGTTTGTCTTACTCACCTTGCTGGAAGTGCCAATCCCCCGTATGTAGCAGACACATATGAATGTCCAGGCAGTTAACAGGCAGACAACTATGGGCCAGTGGATTCCAACAGAGTCGGATATAGAGGTCGAAGTATTCAGAGTCACTCGATAAAAATAGTAATCTACAGTAGAGCTCCGTTGACACTCTGGTACAAATTCTGTAGGGACAAAAAACGGTCCTCTTTACGTCTTTTAATCATGAGTAGAGTTTTGGTGCTTAATGAGTATCTCTGTCAGTATATTCAAATACCTGTCGCATTGACATTGAGAGGACACTGGGCCCAAGGCAGCGGGCTTTGAAAAGAATTGAAGAGGTACCACATGATCCAGGCTATTAAGGTGTTGTAGTACAGTCCAATCAATAAGGACACCAGCATGGAGGCTATACCTGAGGAACAGAATCATTAACTGATGGGGTTTTTTAAAAAAAATGTTTTACTCTGTTATGGACACATTGTTTCAAAGCCTATCTGACTTACCAACACCCGTCAGATAAGGGCTGATGGACCTCCACACTCCCACGCTGCCTTTCCTGAGACGCTGGCCGATGGCAAACTCCAGCAGCAGGAGAGGCATTCCTTCCAGCACCAGCAGGATCAGGTAGGGAATCAGAAAGGCACCTGGAAAATGCATCATCCAAAGCACCCTTACACAAATATATTGTTGCGTTTATTGTAAGCTTTTCAGCATCGTTGATATGAAAATGCTTCAGCGGCCATACAAAGCTTAGATGTGAAACATAACGTTTAGTCTGGGCTGTAAAGCGCTCAAACAGGTTATATTTATAACCCCATCTGCTCTGCCTACCTTTCCTGCTCTGCTGTGTTTTGTCCCAGACGGTAGCTGGCAGAAGGAGTTGGGTTTGCTGTTTGCTTGTACCTGCAACATGCTGTCCTGGGCCACCATGCGGCATAACGTTTTTTCTCTAAACTAAACTTGGATAAACTTCTACTGTTCGCTATTCTGCGTGTACACTTTGTTAAAAACAAAAATACAATTGTGCTCACAGAGGCCCTTTGTACCATCCACCATGTGAACATCTAGTCAAACAAATCACCAGATTCAATTGTCAACAAGTAAATCTTTTGAAAGGGAAAGGGTCCACAGTTCAGATACCTAGTAAGTCTATTGTCTAAGTAATCGTACAATGAGTCTCTCTACGGAAATCATATTTTAAAGATACCATCTGATCTTACCTCCGCCATGAGTTTGACACAAGTAAGGGAATCGCCACACATTGCCAATCCCAATGCAGATGCCCACACAGGTTAGGATGTACTGGGCTTTGTTGTCCCACTTAGGCCTGTCCCCGGTCTCATCCTTATCCATCCTTTCCAGATCCTCATAGGAAGGGATCCTGTCATCCAGACCTGGGTTAGGAAGTACCAGTCTCATGGCGACCACACTGAAGCTGAGATGTTACGCTATCGTTCTTGGAAGTCAAAGTGAGGGCCAAGAGTATGCACTTGGCACTCTGCAATACGAAACTAGTTTATGATCTTTTACTTTATCTGGTGCCGTTCAAAGATTAGCCAATGCACACTCTGCATTTCTATTGTAATACTAACCGTTGGTTAAAGTTTAATTGAGTAAAACATTCTGAAATATAATAAAAAACGTCACAGCATTTAAGCATCGTCTCCTCACAGCAAGAATAACCTGGGTTTAAATCCACTTCTCCGAGGAGCACTGCGCCACTTCGCCCAGTTTGAAACTCACTCTCCTATGGTCGTATTACTGTGTGGCCCTGAGGCTGATAATGGGGCAGATAACATATGCAGAGTTAACTGAGGTGCAGGCATTAATGACGACGATGAGAACGGAGTCCTTTTCGCAGTTGTTGCGCTAAGCATATTTTGAAGGGCGATTATGTGACGAGAACCGTTGACCTGGGAGTTCCGCGAACTGCCTCCAACTCACAGGTGAGGCACTTACTCATTGAGTCGAGCTGCACCTGGAGAAAGAGATGAGACCTCCTGTGCTCCTGCCTGCAATATTGTCGTGGATTTATGAACCCTAGGCTGGTTTACCAACTGGGAAAAGTGGACAATCCAAAAACAGCTTTAATGTGTGTCAACTAGTTGTGCTAAATGTATATTTTTCAGCTTTATTTTTGGGATTCAGAGCTAATCACATAATACCAACTGAGCTGATGAGGGCTTTAAGGTGGCTCCTGCTTTGGGGGAGTTAGCCCCCCCCCCCCAATACTTATTGTGTCATTCAAGTCATAACAGGGTGGACAAGGGACAGCTTGGACAAAAGTTGTTAATGGAAACTAACATTTTAACAATCAGCATCTTCACTCTGGTGAAGAAGATGTTAAATTCTGATGAAAACCTGCTGTTGCCACAAGCTCCAGACTTTACCCCATGTTTTAAGTTTTGTTTTTCCAGTAAACATGGTAATGTCCATGACAGTTAACTACATAGTCAAGTCCTCCATATTTAAAAAGTGTCATGTTTTTTTCCCACAACACCCACAATATAGCGTTAACCTGTAATCATTAAATAAGTTTGCAGTCATTTTAAACAATGCTTACAAATGAGTATATTTCCAAGTCCCTCTGCAATGTAATATCGTTAACTCCTTGTTCTCGAACCCTTTTGCCTTCTTCCCTGTTACCTTGTAAAAGGATGTGAGCATCACTCGGGTATGAGAAGGTCATAAAACCTCCACCTCGGTAAAACATCCCAAACATTTATTTGAGACCATATTCTAAAACAAAAATCTCACTGGTGATCGACTGTCTCGGATGACAGGAGACTTTACATCTTACATGTTTCCAATCTAGTACACATCTAACATGATAAACTGATTTCCTTTTTCCTTTTTTTTTTTTTTTTCTTTTTCAGATTCGCTCTCAATTTTTCATAATTTGAGAGGACTCCATGAGGACTCCCTGACTGGGTAATTTGATTTTATCGCCCGCTTCTGAAACCAACCCAAAATGTATTTATTGACTGCGGGACCCATTATTGAGCCTTAAGGTCGCACAAGATCATTTAAAGTATGTACCGAGCTTTAACAAACTGCTTGCCAACGATCTTTCAAAAGGATTCAGTCACTTTATCAGTTTGATTGAATGAACTACATACTTAGATAAGTGTTTGAATAAGGGATGTATTAGTCCAGTAATAGTAGTTTATTTTTTTAAAGTTCCACTTTCAAAGACTCCACTGTCCCCATCACATGCAGGGTATCTTTTCTGCTCCCAACAGTATGTTGTGCTTTGTTGCGTCGGCTGACTTTATTACTTCTCTGTGTTCTGCCAGTGTGAGGTCTCCCTCTATTGGCCAATCTGCTGCTCTACATCTTTTGCTTGTTTAAAATTGTCTACTGTATGGTGATAAAATAAAAAAATGTAAAATAACATCAAAGAGCTAATGCTGTTAAAGACCAGCCTTTTGTCTTTGGTTAAAAGTTGTTCTTCAACACAAATAAGACTACTATATGTGTTACAAGATTATATCTAAATGGAGATGAAAAGAAAAAAAAAGTTTAAAGTTGTAGATTCATGCTTTCAGAGGCCAGATGCATACACTGCTTACATTTTGCCCTTTTGCTATAATGTTTATCTTTCGATTAGTACATTTTTTGAAAACTGGTAGATATTTTCTTTGCGTTTCATTAGTCGTGTATTCTAAAGTTATATCAACAAAATTATATTTCACAGGCAAAAAATATTTGAATGGCAAGGATAAATGGGTATATAAAACCATTGTGGATGGAAAACAGTATGATGTCTTGTCTCTAAATTTAGAAAAGGTCCAATACAACAATAAATCCTATGAGCAGGCTAAATAATGCAATGTGTAAGCTCAGTATATTGGTAGCAGCAGCTATACATTTGCATAAAGCATGAGCAGAAATAAATAACTGAAGTGCATCAATAAAACATCATGTGCTTGAAGAATCTTGCATTTTATTGTATTCTGAAACGTATGACTTTTCAACAGTTTTTACATTTTTTTGCTACATTCTTTTCTTGCAGCAGACAAAGACCAGCCTACATAATGCATACACAGGCACTACCAGACTGGGGACTCCTGCCAAAAGAAAGATGATCACGTATATCCATGAAGGGTACGGTACTGATGCCAGAGACGGGAACTCCTCCTGTAAACCACAAAACACTAGGATTTGTATTGTTGACTAATGACAAGTGGCTTATTATATGCTGGACCACAGAGGAACAACATTTACCTCAACATGTTTAGCGTGCCATAAAATGTGTGTATTTAGCAATATGAGAACAGTCGAGAAAAAGGCAACCAAGTAGGGATATTAGCTGATCACAGAGCTCGTGTGCTTACAGAGGTGGGATCCCAGACTTGGTAGGTGAGCACTTTTTGGACTTGTGTCACCAGGTAGAAAACTAAGATAACCAGAACAATTAGAGGACTGATGAACCTCCATGAAACCTGCCAGAAGAAGGAGGGCTTGCGTCCGACCATGAACTCCAAGTCCTCATTGAACCTGCCACACAAGAGGGTTTGAATTAGGTTTGAAGGTTTTGAAATGAGTCGTGAATTCATCCCTGTTACAGAGGAGTTAAATAGGTCGGCCATCTCCCTGAAGTTTTGTTCCATAACAGGCACAGCACGACGCTGCTAATTCTGTATGGTTATGTTGCAGCAAGTATCAAGATGAATGATAAATCAAACACAGATGGAGAACGTGCTGTGAATAATCACTCACCTGTCAATGCCGTAGATGTATACAACAGCTATCATCTCAATCAACCCAATGGTCAGAAGTGGAACAGATCCAGCAAAGTTGTCAAAGAGAGTTACCCAATAAATCCCTGAATGCTGCGCAAACAGAAGACAGATGATGAAGGCGGCAGCACATGTTACTCCTGAAACGCACGTCCAGAAAAACAAGGAAGCTTGTGTTAAAACATAAACCAACACTGAAGGTGTTTTATTGGGCGAAAAAAAAACCAATTTACCAGTCAGTACTTCATGGGGCCATTTTTTAGGGAATACATTCAGGTCTTTCAGCGGGACCACCACCCCCTCAATGTTGCCAAACAGGGTTGAAAGTCCCAGGCAGAGAAGCATGACGAAAAAGAGGACCGACCAGGCTGGAGAACCCGGCAACTTGGTGATGGCTTCTGTGAACACAATGAAGGCCAGACCTGTTCCCTCCACCCCCTGGACAAACAACAAGCCAGTCACAATGCAGGAAAAACTATAATCATTTGGGAATGTGACAGTCATTCATCAATACAGTCACCTCACTAAGAAGTCTCTGCATGTCACAGGTTTTGATGTTCAATCCGAGAACAATATCAGGATAGGAGCTGTTGAGGTGATTGAAGGCTGCCTCGTAGTTGCTTGTAGTGATGTTGTCTTCAGAAAGCTCAAATGAATTTAATAATGTCTTGATGTTACTAGGGGGAAAATATGTCACAGATTACTAAATCTGGACTACTGGAATTCACAAGAAAGGATAAATTCAGATTTTAGTAATGCTTAAAAGTGATCCCTTCCTACTGTGACTCAAATGTAAAAGGTGGAAGGCCAACAGCCGCAAACCTTTTTCCATCAAAAAAGCATTCCTAAGTGTAGCTAGAGCCACCCTACGAATATGGCTAAAAGACTATTACTTTGGTAAATACCCCTTCAAGGAGGAATGATTACACCAACTAATAAATTCTACTTCCTGTGTGAGCATGTGACTGATGTCATTTAGAATGATGCGAAAGAAAGAAATCGGAAATATACTCTGTTTACAGAGGCCATACAATTTTTAAGGGTTTGAGTAAAATAGAAAGTTAGCATGTCTGTGTCTGTCTATTTATCACAACTGAACAAATGAAAAGGTCCACTTAGCTTATTCAAAGCCTTGAAATGAACCGGACTCACTCACATATACATGTCGTGTTTTCTTCAAAGTGCAAAGTAAAGTAGAATATACACTTACAGCGACTACTCTTTTCCAAAGACTACTCACTCACTGATACAGCTGTCATATTTCTCTGTGGCCCTGAAGCCGATGATGGAGTAGGTGACTGACGCAGCATAGATCGAGGTGAGGCCGGTTACGACCGACAGGATCACAGCATCTTGCATGCAGTTGTTGCTTGGGGAAAAGAAAAATAAGCAAAAGAACCAAGAAACACGTTGACTTTGGGTCTTAGAATGGCTGCCACCTTCTTTCAATCACAGTGGGCAAAATGAGAGTTGAACTGCCTGAAATGTGTCTTACTGAACAGGGTTGTAGCTTGAGAAGGAGATGAGGCCTCCCCACCCCAGACCAAAGGCATAGAAGACCTGGGCACCCGCATCCAGCCAAGTTGTTGGATTCATCAACTCGTTCACCTTCAGAAGAGACGCATACATCGTGATGTGGCTTTGAGCTATGACATCGAACTTTCCTATCAAGATTTGAAACGTACGTCTGGTGTGAAGAGGAACTTTAATCCACTCAGGGCACCTTTAAGAGTCAGTCCTCGGATCAGGAAGATGGCCAGCACTATGTAAGGCAGGATGGCTGTGACGTACACTGCCTGATGTCATGACAAGGAAACATTGAATCATTGATATTATTTAGAGCGATTTGGGGTGTTTGGAGCATTTAGGGTTGTTTTTTATTTTTTTACCCTCTCTAAAACCAAAAACACAAGAGCAGAGTGACTAAATGGATTTGCACTGTATTTATCTGCTCTAACATAAGCTTCATACATTAGTATTTCTAGCTAACTTGCTTTCTACCTACAGTAGTAACTGAGCGTAACTTCCCAGCATGGTGCATTTCATATTACATATTTTTTACGGATTACAGGTTACATAAAGAAAAAGAAGAAAAATCCCTTTTCACGACTAGCACATCAATTGTGTAGTATAGAAGCTGGTCCTGGATACTATTATATCAGTGTAGATTTGGGAAAGTTTACAATGCAAACCCTCATACAAACTTGTTATCTGAAATAGT
This sequence comes from Bovichtus diacanthus, assembly GCA_943590825.1. Taxonomy (NCBI): domain Eukaryota; kingdom Metazoa; phylum Chordata; class Actinopteri; order Perciformes; family Bovichtidae; genus Bovichtus; species Bovichtus diacanthus. The sequence goes on from CALSBV010012213.1 coordinate 3,948,406, forward strand.
GTTACATTCATCAAACACATCGGTTAGTTCAAACCCTAAAGCTTTTTCTCTTACAGCGGCATGACATTACTTTATCACATATATTACACTATGACTAACTACCACGTGTTCTACATGGATCATAAATTGGTAATGGTGCCGACTTTGCCGGGACATAAAGCTTCAACGTTAGCCTCATGGCACATCACGCCTCATGTACTGTATGTGGCGCATCAAGTGCTTATTTAAAACGCCTTCTGCAGGGTTCTTGTTTTAGACTGAGTCCGCTGAAAACATTCAAATTCAGCAGGAGATGCTGTTTTTAACCAACTCATTAACCTTATGTTATGCTTGCCGAGCTAGCTCCAGCTTTTAGCGACAATTGTCATTTCAACTGACAAAATCAATGGTCGCTGGCTGGAAATGAGAGAACTGCTTATATATCTACCACTGTCTGAAATCAAGGACCCATTGTTTATGAAAATGACCACAGATTTCGAGTAGGCTAGTAAATCTGTTATCACTGTAGATATACTTTCAGAGAACGGAAATGCGTGTCTACAGTAACTACGGGAGGCGGGGCATAGCTAATGGTCATTTTATTGAAAGCTCAACAAACCTTGCCTGAAGTGCCGATGCCCCTTATGCAGCAGATTGCAACGACTGTCCAGGCAGTTAACAGGCAGACAACTATGGGCCAGTGGATTCCTCCAGAGTCGGCTATAGAGGTCGAGCTATTCAAAGTGACTCGGTAAAAATAGTAATCCACAGTGGAGCTCCGTTGACACTCTGGTACAAATCCTGAAGGGGCAACACATATACATGAACAATTTGGCTGCTTTTCGTGTGCATGTGTGTGCTGAAAATGTGTGTATATTAACCTGTTCTATTGACATTGAGAGGACACTGGGTCCAAGGCAGCGGGTCTTGAAAGGAATTGAAGAGGTACCACATGATCCAGGCTATTAAGGTGTTGTAGTACAGTCCAATCAATAAGGACACCAGCATGGAGGCTATACCTGAGAAGGACAGCATCATTAATTGTGATACCACGCCCACAGGAAGCCAGATACTTCATAACGTATGTGTTGTTTGGGGGTTAGGGGTCTTATTCTTTTGCTTTTTGTTTTTCCAGAACCCATCTGACTTACCAACACCCGTCAGATAAGGGCTGATGGACCTCCACACTCCCACGCTGCCTTTCCTGAGACGCTGGCCGATGGCAAACTCCAGCAGCAGGAGAGGCATTCCTTCCAGCACCAGCAGGATCAGGTAGGGAATCAGAAAGGCACCTGGAAAATGTAAATTATAAGTAGTTGGGAGGTTTGACATTTTTGAGTTATATGCATTAGGAACAGCTTGAATGCAGGCATTTTTTTTTTCTTCATGCAATGCAGCGCTTTTCAATTATCAAGCACATTGGATTGATTTTTTTATAATTTAAATGTGCCTGAAGTGTGCACTGTGCAGCTGTATTATCTAAGAAAACGGTATTGAAGAAGTATCGGATCGGGATTCGGTATCGGGTGCAAAAATAAACTTGATTGGTACATCCCTACATGTTAGTATAGATAGTTGCTCAGGCCAGATTAAGTTAGAGTTGTCTAGAAGAGGCATTGAGTTGATTAAACATTACTATCCAGCTCTCTGCATTTGAAGGTTTCATGCTGGTGTAAGTAGATTCTGGACTAACTGGTTTGATGAAGCGTTGCCAATAACAACACCATATGGCTTCTAGGGATGTTGGAAGGGTTGAAATGTGGCATGTATATAAATGTTTAATAGCAGTATGGTATTAACTACAGTATACACTTAAAGGTCACATATGTGTTGTTATATAATGCTGTGATAGACAAAGTTGAGTTATTTACAGGTTTTTAAAAAAAATGCAATTTAGTGATTTTTCTAATGCACAAATTTTTTAATTTGGAAACCCTTACAGCATACTCAAATGTAACTTTGATGTTTTTAAACAATCTGTATATGTTCATATTGCTGTGACTCATGACAAGTGTATATGCCTCCAGTTAACAAGTCACAGAAAGAAAAAAAAGAACTTCTACTTTTAGTGTATGCATCTGAAACCTGTCCCACTCCCTGCGGCTCAATTACACTGATCCACTTAACACTGACACTTTTGAAAACAACAACACACACATACACACACATGGACAAGATAAGATAGAACTTTATTTATCTCAAGGAAAATTGTTGTGCAAATATATGGACGATATCCATATGGATATGGATATAATGAATTCCTAGCATTTAGTTTCAACTGAAGCCAATATCAGTGGTGGAAAGTAACTAAGTACATTTAATCAAGTACTGTATTTAAGTACAATTTTCAGGTACTTGTTCTTTACTTAAGTATTTTCACTTTATGCTACTTCATACTTCTACTCAACGACATATCAGAGGGAATTTTTTTTTTTTGTACTACACTACATTTATCTGACAGCTTTAGTTACTAGTTACTTTGCAGATTCAGTTTATTAATACAAAATATAAATCAACTAATGATTTATGATAGAGTCGTAATTAGTAGTAGCATTAATAATTAGAATCCAGTAATTGAATATATGTTATTCAGCATGAAGAGTACTTTGTATATTTTGATGCTAATACTTTGTTAAGATAGATTTTGAATGCGGGACTTTTACTTGTGTTTACGTGTAATTTCTACACTGTGGTTTTAGTAATATTTACCTAAATAAAAGATCTGAGTACTTTTTCCATAACTGGCCGCTCTGTCTGAAACTCATATGTTATGCTAGAGATTAGCCATGACTTCAGAAGATGTCTTATTCTTGACAATCATTAACAAATTGATTTAAGGACTCTCTCTTCCATGACTGAGAGATACATTTAACTTTCCTTTGTAAGTGGTTAAGTCCACAGTTAAATCTTTGAAATCACATATATATATATATATATATACACCATAAAATGCCATTAATTCACATAATATCACAATAAATCCACTTCTGGGTATCTCATCCACACTTGTCAAACAACTTTTTGTCTTACCTCCTCCATGACTTTGACACAAGTAAGGGAATCGCCACACGTTACCAAGCCCAATGCAGAAGCCCACACAGGTTAGGATGTACTGGGCTTTGTTGTCCCACTTGGGCCTGTCATCGGCCTCCTCTTTATCCATCCTGTCCAGATCCTCATAGCTAGGGATCCGGAGATCCAGTCCTGGGTTAGGAAGTACCAGTCTCATGGTGGCCGCATGTGCACTGAAGCAGAGAAGTGGTGAAGTAGTGTCTAGTGCAGTGAGTGAGGTGTGGTTAGGGTGCATGTGAGCCACAGAAGCACTTAGCAGTGTTGAAACAATTTTATGATCTTTTACTTTATCTGCTGCTGGCCATAAATCAGCCAGTGAAGGCAGGTCATCAGAGACACTCTGTACTTCTGTCATTCAATTTAGTATATACTGTACTTGTCAAATGTTTAAAAAAAAAATTAAAATAATGCCAGTCAAAAAAGATTTAAAACTTTAAAATAATTCATTATTAAGCTTAAAAGTTTAATGAGTAATTCCGAGCCACCTGCTCCAAAGAAATAGGCGGCGGAGCGAGGTGGTGCGGGTGGTTTTCTCGTTTCTGCCACTTTAAATGTAATAAAATAAACAATCCATAAAACAGACATGAAACATGGCTGTAATATTTACAAGCGAGTCAGGCACAATACATCCATGGACAGGCAGCTGAGGGCAGACTGGAGCTACAGTGACTCACTATCACCTCTAGAGGAACAAGTGGTATTACACACTGGACGGAGCGGCGCTAGTCAGCTAGCATGCTAACTTCAGTAGATATCTCTGCTACACAACGTCAACACTGTTACCTCTTCACATGCTGTTGATGTTAATTCATTGTTTTAATGTGTTAAGTTTAAATTCTGGCACATCTTACACATTGAACCTTTAGTCACTGGATGGTCTTGTTTATCTAACAGGAGATAAATATCATACCCACTGCTTTGGTCATTTGTTATTTGAGTGTTTTATATTGAAGGGGTTTATTCAAAATCATTGTCAGTTTAAATACAGGACATTAAACGGGAGATTTTATTGGTTCTATAAACAAATTTAAATGTGTGCCTCGTTGTAGCTGTTGCCTGGAGGATCCTTAACAATGAAATAACCTCATGATAGTCCACATTTATTTTAATAGTACATATTGTATCTTCTTAAGTCTTAAATAGTGGGAGGATTATAAACAGATCATAACCGACAGTTTATGGCAGTTTAATTGCAGTAATAAACACAAACTTAAAAAAAACTTTACAATAGCCCTCTTCATTATGCCAAATACCTTAAACAACACAAAAGTGGTTCTAAAAAGCACATTGCACAAAAAATGCATACAGTAGATTGTGTTAAAATATGAAAATAAAACATTCATTTTGTATACCAGACAAATGCAATTAGTAAACTTACGATAATAAAAAGAATAGCTAGACTTTTTTGGAAACAGAGAGTTAGATAAGTTTAATACCATTCTTATATCTGTGTGCTAAATATGAATAGCCACAGCCAACAGCAGATGAGCTTAGCCTGGTATAAAGAGTGGAAACGTCTAACCTGGCTCAACCACAAATCGTAATTTTTGCTTGTCATTTGTTGTACAGATTAAACAAATGAGATATAACATGTTAATTAGTGATCTTTACAGGTGCTGGCACCTCGTTTCCAGCTTCTATAGTAAGCTAAGATAAATGGCTTTATGTTTAGCGCACAAACATAAGATAGTCTCATATAACTCTTGGCAAGAAAGTGAATAAGCGGCCAAAATGTCCAACTACTCCTTTACTGTGCAACAAACACTTACATGTTGAACATGAAACAACGAGAAACTAAAATCACAATAGTTCAAAAACAATTACTCTTTTCTCCAAAGTAATATTATTTTACAGAAAACACTTCGAATTGACTTCCGCTTTTCACAGATCTAAGTCAGAAGTCAATAGTGGGCTCTTCTGTGATCGTACAAACCATGAGAAAGACAAAAAGGCGTAAGCATAATATACAAACAACAATAAAACAACTCCATTTTGATTGTGCGTTTTTTTGTTATTTAATGTAAGTAAAAGATATCTAACACTTAATTTTTTCATTCATTTGTATTTTGGCAGAGATAGTGTCCACTGTGTAGTCACTGTACTCCTTCTGCTTGCAGCATTTCTTCTGGATGAATTTGAAGAGGGCGAATCCTGGGATGGATAAACTGGGAATTCCAGCCAGGATGAAGATGATGCCGTAGATCCAGGTAGGATACAGACGCATTTCAAGCGTGGGGAAGTTTTCCTATGGCCAGAGTCGAGGAAAAGTTCACATTTACAGCAACGTACGACTAACAAAAGGTCTGAAATCACAAAGGTGGATTTCTACCACCATCAATATTAAAATGATTTTAAGACAACACAGCTAAAAAGCTCTTTACGCTCAAACTGTTGTGATAAGCACACTTACCGCCTCCTGGTCCCACACCAAATAGGTGAGACTCTTGTTGACTTGGGTTATAAAGTAGAAAATCAAGATGACGACCATTATGAGTGGACTGATCACCCTCCATGTCACCTGCCAGAAAAGATTGGGCTTGTGGCCGATCATAAACTCAATGTCCTTGTTAAACCTGTTTGGAAACAAGAAGAGGGATTCGTAATGTCAGCTGAGTGTGTATGAAAGCATCCATAAATGACAACCTTGCACTTTTTATTAGATACAGTAAATAAAGCAGCCTGTGGTGCTTTGTGTGTGTGGAAGCTGCCCACGGAAATGAAACTCCACTCTGTTACTTTCGTAACCTTATGTTCACATAACATAAATACTGGAAACAGGGGGAAACATAATGCAACATTTTGCACATTTGAAACATTTTATAACTTCTAAGTAATGTTTTTACTGCTTTCATCAACATTATTATTGAAACTGAGCAAAAAAACCCCACATTTTTCACATTTCTCACCATAGTCTTGCTACATCACAAGACAAACAGTACTTATTTATCGCTCCTATGATGACTGACACTTTATCTCTGTTCCAAAGTCAGAATTCGATGCTTTGTTTCAACTGCATTAGGACCTGCCTCACTGAGTATCAGACACCTTCAATGGCAACTGTCTCTGCCTTATGCATGTATGACAATAACAAAACTCTGAGGCAAATTCACAAAGAATGTATTGTGGCCGCTGATAGCACTATGAATTGCGCATCACTTGCAATCACTATCTTCCCCGTCTCAAGGTCCGATTTACAAATGATTATACGCTAATGATATTACAGCGCAAACACGGTCATAAAGTTTTACAGCTGAGTGCTGTCATTCATGCAATAAATTGCAATTATTCATGTGGCAAAATGTTTAACGCCAAGAACACGGTAGGAAAAGCAATTGCAGTGAGAAAATTAACATTTTAATTTTCAGATGGCAGGCATCAGGTCCCTACCAATGAGGTGCAGAAGCATTTCTCAAAACTTAAGGGAAGGAAGTTAAACGTGAGAGAGAGTAGACATTTAATGTCCATGTCTGTCAGTGCTGCCATGATCAGTGGAAAGTCTGGGCGTGACACCCCTTTTTAAATGCGCTTCAGCAACCACAAACTCACTGAAGACGCTAACAATTTCACTCTAACTGCGTGTGCTCTTTGTGAATTGGACTGTTTTTCAATGAGACTCATTTGCATAGAAAGGGGGATTTTGTGCCAAATGTATGCATATTACGTCATTTTAAATACGCGCAAATAGAACAGGAGGATGCTTTTTGCTTGGCAGTGCGGTTAGGGGTGAATTTTACCCTTTTGTGGGTGCTTTGAGAATTACACTCATTCTTTTTGTCTTATTCCTGCAGGTTTAGCGATCGCAGGGTCATTCCTAGGTTCCCAGGGTCCTCATTGTAAGAGATTGGTAATGGATATCTTCGCTTCAAGTGCCAAAGTGGGAGATTGACGTTTCAAATGTAGTTTGAATGGTTAAAAATCCAGCAACTATGGAGACGTCATTGTCAAAGTACAAGAAAACTGTTTTACTCGCAAATTTGAGTGCATAGGTTTTAAGCGGTATTACATCAGTAGGCTATACGCTGTAGCTGGGTGATTTCAACAAATTGACCCAGGGAAACACGCATTGAACATTTGACCTTGGTAAAAACATTGGCGAGAACATAAGATCTTTGAAAGGTCTCCTTAATTCATATTAAGAGGATAAAGCTGGGGAACATAGATACGCTTCCAGCCATGCAATCCTTTTGTGAATTCGCCCCTAAGAGTCTGCAGCATGCTAGCGGCTTCGTGTAGTGTAGTGTACTTTGTACTACAGTGGTGCTTTGAGCTAGATGCTAATGTCAGCATGCTAACACGGTGACAATGACAATGCTAACATCCTGATTTACAATGTTTTTCTTATATTATAATTTTAGTTTAGCATATTAGCTAAATACAAAGCCGCTAGCATGGCTTAAAAGCCATTATCTTGGACACCCTTTTTGGATAGACTCACCTATCTATGCCATAGATGTAAATAACAGCGACCATTTCACATAGTCCGATGACCAGAAGGGGGATAGAGCCAGCAAAGCTGTCAAAAAGAGCTAGCCAGTAGTTTCCAGAGCGCAGGGAAAAGATCAGCCCAAGAGCCAAAGAGATTAAGCAAGTCAGACCTGAAAAAATCAATGCAAAAAAAGTTTCACTCATATCTCTAGATGAAATGTTATTATCCAGATATGAAAAAGTATTTTATATTTAATAGGAAATTCTGAAAATTACCACAGAAAACTTCTTTGGGCCAAGATTTGGGCAGCAAATTGAGGTCCTGCAAAGGAACCACCACTCCCTCTATGTTCCCGAACATAGTCGAGAGGCCGAGGCAGAAGAGCATGACGAAGAAGAGGACGGCCCAAATAGGAGAAACAGGCATTTTGATGATGGCCTCTGTGAACACGATGAAGGCTAGACCTGTTCCCTCCACGCCCTGAAGTAGTACACCAAATATTTCAACCATTGACCCTCCGTAAATCATGTAAGTGAGATTAAAAACAGATACATTCTAATGTCAAATATTGTAACAATATACACTGACCTGACTGAGGAAAACATGCAGGTCGCAGGTCTGTAATTGTAATCCTTGAATGATATCTGGACGTGTCTGGTTGAAGTGGTTCAGAGCCTCATTGTAGTTGTTTTCTGTGATGTTGTTCTCAGGATAGTCAAAAGCATTCATCAGCTTCCAGATGTTGCTAAAAAAAAAAAAAAAAGAAAAGTTTTTTAAAAGCACAGCAAGATACGTTCAGTCTTAATAAGTGAATCCTAAATAAGTTCATTTTTAAGACATCGTTTGTGCAATTTGAAACTCACTCCGCTGTGCAGTCGTCAAACTTTTGCGTGGCCCTGAAGCCGATGATGGAGTAGATAACGGTCGCTGAGTACACAGAGGTGCAGCCGTTGATGATGGAGATGAGAACGGCATCCTGCTCACAGTTGTTGCTAAAAGACAAATGTGATTATGTGAGGAGAGGAGTTCAAAAGAAGGGTAATTGCATGACTGTGCAGTTTAGGCAGTTACTCACTGAATAGAGTTGTAACTGGAGAAAGAGATGAGACCTCCAAAGGCCACAGAGAAGGAGTAGAAAACTTGAGCACCTGCATCCAACCAGGTCGCTGGATTCATTAACTCATTTACCTTAAAGAGAATAAAAAGTACCTCATATAAGCGATAAAACTGAGCCAAGATTCCCTTGCTAATTATTTCCTGTTATGATAATTCTGCCCTTCAGAACTGACAGTGAACACTCTTCACACCTACTGTGCTGGCCAATGTTAAATAATTATTATGCGATAGTATTGTAAACCAGGAGTCTGATCTTCCAGGATACACAATAAAACCAGGAGGCGAAGAGTGTAATCCATGCGAGATCATAAAAACTAATGGATGATTCATCGATTACTAAATTACATTTGCTCAGAGCTGTTTTTAAGTCTTTTTAACCAAGTCCAAATCCCGCCCAAAAAGCAACACTTTCAGGTCTATCAATGCTGATATGAAAACTGTAAAAGCACAATGGCCAAAATCACATCAAATAATTATTTTGTTCACAGGGCATTTAACATCCAGTTGCATAATGAATCAAATCATCTGCAGTGTCAAATACTTCAGCTAAACTAACTGGCTGGTGGCTGTAGCCTTATATTTAGCAGACAGTTATGAGAGTGGTCTTTATCATCTCGTCTAACACTTCTCGTCTTAATACTAAGTCCTCTGCTCTGAGTATCTTATAATGCTACGGATAGGTTTACATTGGGGAGACACCCTGCGAGTGAGACCAGGCTGGCAAGGGAATGATTGTATTTTCCAAAATGCTGGACTTTTTAATTTATTTTTAAAATTTGACCATATTAATTATACTAACAAATGTTGGTTGGTGTGTTACAGGAGTGCTTACATCTGGTGTGAAGAGGAACTTGAGCCCCTCTATAGATCCTTTCAGAGTCAGTCCTCTGATGAGGAAGATTGTGAGGACCAAGTATGGCAGAGTGGAGGTGACGTACACAGCCTGAGAAAATGAAAAAAATTACGACATGGTCCAAAGACATATCTGTATATTTTAACAAACTCATATGCAAACTCATTTTAACTCAATTTCGGATGTAAAGTGAAATTCAGACCTTTCCAGTGGTCTCGATTCCCCGGATGCAGCAGACATAAAGCAAAGTCCAGGCAGCCAGCAGGGTTAGCGCCATCCACCACTGTACGCCTCCAGAATCCTCTATAGCTGTTGAAGTGTTCAGAGTCTCTCTGTACCAGAAGTAGTCGACAGTGCTGCTCCGAGCACACTCCTCCACCAGACCTGCAAAGGACAGATAAGCAGATGGCAAAGGGCAACTTAAGCAACCTTGCAAATGTATGTAACTGCAGATGTGGCTTCTTTTTGGATTTGGACTATTGTGTTGTATGAAGGCATACCTGTCCTGTTGGCATTGAGAGGACATTGGCTCCAAGGCAAAGGATCTTGAAAGGAGTTGAAGAGATACCACATAATCCAGGCCATGATGGTGTTGTAGTACATACCCACCAAAAACGAGACGAGCATTGACGCAATACCTGTAACAAAATGAAACAAGAAGTCTTTTAAAAATGTTTACAAGACTAAGAGCCCATAGCCATTATCTGAGAGGCTGTACTTACAGGAGTTTAAGCTAAATGCTAATGTCAGCATGCTAACATACTCACAATAACAATGCTGACATGCTGATGTTAAGCAGTTCTAAACATTTTCATCGTCTTAGTTTAGCAAGTTAGCACTAAATGCAAAGTACGCCTGAGGATGATGGGAATAACATTTTTTTTGCTGGTATTTGGTCATAAATCAGAGTATTAGACATGGTGAAATTTTGATCTGATGATGGCACAAGATGAAAAGTTAAAGGGTCACCAAAGGGATCACAAGTCATCCTGTGTGGGGGCATGCATGTCTGTGCCAAAGTTAATTAAAATCTATCTAATAAAACGACAAAAGTTAACCTCAGGGTGGTGATGGAGAAAAAAAGTCAAAGGAACACCAAAGTCGGTGGGATTCATCCTCTGCGGACCATGAAACCGTGAAATAATTGTTTCGATATTTCAGTTGGGAACAAAGGTTAGTCATCCCTGGAGCAACACAATGTAATGTTCATGTCTTTTTGTTTTTTTTTACCCACCAACTCCAGTCAGGTATGGATTGATTGATCTCCACACTCCCACGCTGCCCTTCCTCAGGCGCTGACCGATGGCAAACTCCAGGTGCAGCAGTGGGATTCCCTCCAGGACCAGCAGGATAAGGAAAGGGATCATAAACGCTCCTAGAATTCCAACATTCACATAGTCATAATGAGTTAACAATGTGTTGAATCAATCAAGTGATTCACTTTAATCAGCACTTTAATAAAGGTACGTAAAAAATTGGTCTCATAAAGACACCCTTAAACTGTAAAAAGTGTTGTTCACCTTTTTATTACCAGCACGAGCGAGTGTGACTCACACTTTAACACATAATTAAAGTTTGAGAAAGCAAAGGATAAGTGAGTAATTCCAGCAGTTTCAATATGTACCAAATTGCCAGTTGTTATCAATAAGAACATTTTTTAAGTTTTTAGAATATTTTTTAACGATTTCTTCATTGATTCATAACTTTTAAGATATCAGTCAAACAGGCGTTTCTATTTTTTAAGCTTGTTAGAGAGCAAGATTTATACAGTCTGACTTTTACTTTTCCAAATACTGTATCTCTATAAAAAATCTTACAATGCCGAGCCACCTGCACCAAAGACATAGGAGGCAATATTTCACCTCTAAACTGGGTCCATACAATCTCTAATGTTTATATTTTAGTTGTAGTAGTTTGACATATTTATTGCATTCTAATGTATTCTTTATATTGTGTATTGCATTTACTCCTGTGTTATGCCTGTTAGTCAGTCAGCAGGGCAAGAATAGCAAAATTCGACCAAACTGCTGAGCCGGTCAAAAAAAGCTGTCTTATAATCTTCACGTGGAGCTGATCTATCTGTGTTTACTGAGGCACTAATATTAACCGGGGGCTGTAGTTCGTGTAACTTAACGTTAGGTTGTTTATTGGACTAAATCCAAAGTGGCAGAAACTAGAAAACGACCCGCACAGCCTCGCTCTGCACCCTGTATTCGTCGCATCTTCCCTGAGGCGGCGCGGCCAGGAGAGCAGCCCACCAGGGAGGAGAGACTGTGGCAGAGCCGTCGCATGGAACCTCAGTCAGCGGCCGAAGAGACTTGAACTAAGCCAGAACAAGCCCCAGCGCCGGCTGTCACAGCGGGCTGGTGGACCCATGTAGCTGCAGCAACAGGCAGTTCCTCTGTGCTGTGGCTGAACTCGAGCTAACTGCTAACTGAATCTATGCTGTTTCCCGGGGCTGCCGACAGACATACACTCGGAGAAACAGCCTCCTGGTCGCTGTGAGGACGGGGCGAGGTGGTGCGTGTGGTTTTCTCTAGAAGAACAAGTGGTATTACAAGACTGGACGGAGCGGCACTAGTCAGTTAGATGCTAATTTCAGTAGATATCTCTGCAACATGACATACCGCCAACACTGTTACCTCTTCACATGCTGTTGATAATGTTAGTTCATTGTTTTAATGATTTTAGGTTTAAATTCAGGCACATCTTTTTTAATGAGTACCGTAATTTCCGGACTATTCAGCGCATCTGAATGTAAGCCGCACCCACTGAATTTTTTAAAAATATGTATTTTGTACATAAATAAGCCGCACATGTCTATAAGCCGCAGGTGCCTACCGGTACATTGAAACAAATGAACTTTACACAGGCTTTAACGAAACACGGCTTGGAACAAAAATAAATAGGCTTTTAAACGCCTTCAACTTGAAAGCTGCATCATATGCCTTTCTCCGTGTCTTTGCCATGATGAGGGTGACAACATGACCGTAATCAGAATCATGACCATTCATAATGTCCGCTGTTTAAAATGTCCGCTGTTCATAATGTCCGCTGCTGAAGACATTCCAAGAACTAATAATGCAATTGAAGGTTGGCATAATGTTTTTAGAGGTTCATTTGGTACACTGAATGAAACACCGAGAAATTTCGTAAAAAAGTTAATTACCGTAATGAATGGGAAGTTTGAGCGCGCTCGATTTACGTCACATTATGTGACGGTGCTCAGTTTTTTGGCGACATGAAGCTTGTGAAAGCGGGAAAAATCCATAAATTAGCCGCGTCATTGTATAAACCGCGAGGTTCAAAGTGTGGGAAAAAAGTAGCGGCTTATAGTCCGGAAATTACGGTAGATACCTTTTAATTGTATGAGTTAATAGGTACTAAGTTAAAGTTTGACCGAATGTAGACTGACTGAGCTTTTGGAAGAGTCCTCCTTAGTTACTGGAAACAGCTAAATACCATTTAGATCATTTTAATAATTCATACACACTGCTCATTTTTTGGCAACTCAAAAAGAGAACACTCAGTCTCATCCCAGCCTACCTCCTCCGTGGCTCTGACACAGGTAAGGGAACCTCCAGACGTTACCAAGTCCTACACAGAAGCCCACGCAGGTGAGCAGATACTGGGCTTTGTTGTCCCATTTGGGCCTGTCTCCTGCCTCCTCCTTCTCCATTCTCTCCAGGTCCGCGTGAGAGGGGATCCGGTCATCGAGACCTGGGTTAGGCAACTTCAGCTTCATGGTGGTTTCTTGTAAACTTCACTGGATTTAGAAATTTTCAAATGTAGCTGTTGAGTCTCCCTTTGGTAACCAGTTATTGGTTTTGTTTTCCTGCGAGCCTTCGAAGGGCTGCGTCCTTTCTCATACAATCTCCTCCGCGGGAACTGTTACTGATTCTCCCTAAACTGTCTCTCGCTAAACTGTCTCTCGCTAAACTGTCTCTCGCTGAGCCCTTCACACCTACTGTATCATAGTGAAGGGCACTGAGGTATTTACTTTGAACTATGGCACCTGACGCAAAGTTATCAATAGCTCACTTCAGTCTGTGTTGTATTATGAAATATCAGCAAGGTCATGTTGAAAAATGTGCACCCTTCTTGATAATGGTTAATGCATTACAGGAGGTTATTCCTGAACGATGAGTTAGTGTTAATGAGTTTGTGAGAGAAATGGAGCTTTGTATTGACTGTTAAACATATTTAACATACCAGGACTACTGACTGGAGTCTCTGGGGAACCCAAGAATTAACTACTGTAAGAAACATATTTCTTCTCAAAACATTATTAGTTAAGTAATTAATTTCATCTGAAGAAAAAAAAACATTATACAAAACAAAACAGAACACATTAAGAAATCAGTGTTCAAGAAGTATTTTCAAAAGCACTTATTAAAACAGAAAACATTGACATGAAGTCATTCGGAACAAAGTCATGATAATTGGAATGATTGAATAAAGCACCTGTGAGATATGACAGAAAGTATAGCTCTGGGGTCTGCGGGGACCCCAGTTTGTAGGATGAGGATTAATCCACAAGGTTTTCTTGATGTTTAACAAGCATGTCCAAAATATGTTCCAAAAAGTAAAAAATTTAATTGTCTTACTTTGTTTGACAAAACAAATAATGAAGTACTATACAGAGGCAACACACTTTCCATCATAGCTTATCTAAACGATCGACCACTCCTTTTACAGTCCTTGAGCAATTTGATTGTTTTATTGCATAAGGGTCTACAAGCATATATCAATCAGTATAGGCATGTGTAGTCCATGTTCTCTCAGATTTGTAATACAAATGCTGAACCATGCTTAAGTTAATTATTTAAGTAGTTATTAAAATGTTAATGAGTAGAGAAAGAGATGTTCCTATATGTATTTGTATCGGGGGGGGGAATCTGCATTGTTAAGCAATTCAGAGTGCATACAAACCTTATTGGTGTTTCCTTCAAATGCAATTACTTACCAAAAAAGAGAATATTGTTGGCGTTTACAGAGTGGTGTTTACTGACTGGGGATCTGCAGCAGCCATATCAAGGGTCATTTTAGGGATGCCATTGAAGCCATCAATGTATACCTTAGGAATAGAATGAGAGTAGAACGGAAATTGAACTGTTTTCCGTGGTCATTTGACCAGTACAAAAGACAATGGGGATTAAAAGCAATCGGCATTTTCTTTTGTTAAGTTGTTATGGTGACAAGACCGTAGAGTGTGGCCGCAGCTCGCTGGGAAGAGAGTGGACGCACCTCCAGTGGACAGCTGGCTAGTTGGCTAGCTTGCTAATTCCGCCATGCCTTAAAGCTACACTAGTAACAGAAAATGAGCCGAACAAGGTTGTCACTCATCTGGCTTTGGCATTGTACTTTCCTAAGCTGTGACAAGAGTGTGTGGATGAAGCATTAAGTTGTTAAATTTAGCTAATTTTGCTATGGCAATGGTACAGATAAAAATGGCCGCCCATCCCTCTACGTTGATATGAATGGGTATATCCCTTCTACTTCTATTCTATTTCTGTGGTATGTACACTATGTGCATCACTCTAAATGACATACTTTTGCCTCTACCCAAATTACACTGTAGTTCTGTATATGTCTATTTTCCATTTCTTAATTAACTTATTCCATTCCATTAGAAATACACGCTTATATAATAATTAATAAAGCAGGGTACACCTTAGACTGGGGTAGGAAACCGGAGCACCCAGAGAAGAAAACTCCACATAGAAAGTTTGAACCCTACATTTTATTGTGATTTCATCAAAGTATAACATATAGTCAAAGTGCTAAAGCTCTCTACTTCATTTGTTTGTATTGAGTCCTGAAGTTACAGCTCCTTCAGTCAAAAAAGGTGTATGGCAATCTACTTAGTGTCATACATGTTGACTTTGGCAGATACAGTGTTGAGCTCATCTTTGTTGATGGTTTTCTTGCAGCAGCATCTTTGGAATAATTTGTATAAAGCAAATCCTGGGATCACAAGACTGGGAAGTCCAGCCAGAAGGAAAATAATAACGTAAACCCACTCCGGATAGGGAACTGACTCCAACACCGGGAAGTTTTCCTGTAAACATGACAAGTAAAAGTATTTTTTTTTAATGTAATAATTTGGAGGAATATAGCTAACAACACTTGTGAAACATACCGAGCTTGGATTCCAGGTGATGTAAGTGAGTTCAGCGCTGACTTTGGTGACAAAGTAAAACACAAAGATGACCAAGACAATCAACGGGCTGACCACTCTCCATGCGGCCTGCCACAAGATGTTGGGTTTGTGTCCAATCATGAACTCGATATCTTCATTAAACCTGTCAAAAGAAATTGTAGATCTGACTCAGGACTGTAGTTATGTAATAATATGTTTTATGTATAAAACCTGGTTTAATAGAGGTATAATCAACACGTACATAAACACTGTAACCACATTCATGGGAATCATTATAGCAATGGTGGAGTTGGTTTAATCACTTACCTATCTATTCCATACAGGTAGGCTACACCAGTCATCTCACAGAAGGCAATAATGAGCAGAGGAATGGAGCCTGTGTAGCTGTCAAAGAGTGCTAACCAATAATTACCAGACTGCAGAGCAAAGATGAGCGCAATCAAGAAGGATGAGAGGCATACAATTCCTGAAGAAAAACACAACATATCTCATTGTGTGTGGTATGCATCTTATTCGCAAAGTTACTTAACCCTTATTCTGCAGTAAAATATACGTACTGTCGGCACACATGGGTCTAGGATCATTTACCTGTGAGCACCTCTTTAGGACACTTCTTAGGGAAGATATGTAGGTCCTGCAGGGGAACCACGACTCCCTCTATACTTCCAAACATGGTGGAGAGCCCGAGACAGAAGAGCATGATGAAAAAGAGGACGGACCATAGGGGTGAAATAGGCATCTTTGTGATGGCCTCTGTGAACACAATAAAGGCCAGACCCGTTCCCTCCACTCCCTGGAAAAGAAGTGCACAATCAGCCACAACATTCGATAATGGAAGCCCATTTCCACCAGTAAAGAGAACTAAAGATAAGATGAAGAATTAGTCTTGGCATGATAAAAAAAAAAATACCTAGAAATAATGACATAGTATCTAGAAATAATGACTTTGTATCTCCAAATAATGACTTAATACCAAGAAATAATCATGTAATGTCAAGAGATAATAACTTAGTATTTAGTACTTAATGCCTAGAAATAATGACATAGTATCTAGAAATAATGAAATAAAGAGATTATTTTCAGTTATCAAGTGATTTTTATTTTTTTTTTGGAAAGTCTCATTATATTGCAATACTACGTAAGTCATTATTTTTGATATACTAATTCATTATTTTGAGAATGTTCTCATTATTTTGAGATACTAAGTCATTATTTCAGGAAACTCATTGTAGTGACTTAGAGGATCTTTTTTTCATCTCATTGGCCTATACTGGCTTCCATACACAATGGACTAGTTTACTGAGACAATAATACAAACATAATGAGGCCAAAAAAAACCTACATCACTAAGAAAAGTCCTAAGATTACATGTGTTGAGGTCCAGCCCCTGAATGACCTCTGACCCTGAGATCGTGCTGTTGAGCTTTTGCAGTATTTCATCATAGTTGCTCTCTATGACCGTCCCCTCAGAGAGATCAAATGCATTCAGCAGCAACATGATGTTTCTGGAAGAGGACATTTAGGAACATGTGTGATTGAAAAAAGGTTATTTTGCCTTGATAAACTCAAATAAATCGACGTAATGTTCCATGCTCATACTCATTAAGGCAGGCATCAAACTGCTCTGTTGCCCGGAAGCCAATTATGGAGTAGATGACAGTGGCAGCATAGATAGAAGTACAGCCATTAATAACGGAGATGATAACAGCATCTTGCTCACAATTGTTGCTAGAAAAAAGTACAAAGTTAATAGTTTTATTATACGTTTTTGCAAGAAAATCCTTTTATCTCTTTATAGAAAATGCATTAAATTGGAATATGAAACATATGCCTCATGGCACTTTATTCTGTTCATCTCAGTTGATAAGATTAGGTGCAATTTAGACTTAATATGTACTTACTGAACAGAGTTGTAGCTGGAGAATGAGATGAGACCACCAAAGGCCAGGGAGAAGGAGTAAAATACTTGAGCTCCTGCATCCAACCACGTTGATGGATTCATCAACTCATCTAGCTGGAAATCAATAATATCATCAGCAGAGTGTTATGTCTTTGATGCTAGTGGCAGGGAGAAAGTAGTTAAATGGCGACTCTACTGACATCTGGTGTGAAGAGGAACTTGATTCCCTCTACAGACCCTTTCAGAGTCAGTCCTCTGATGAGGAAGATGGTGAGGACCACGTATGGCAGAGTGGAGGTGACGTACACGGCCTGACAGAGGTGAAAGAGAAATCTTAAAGGAGCAAAATAAAACAAACCATTATATTATCTTTAAACAATCAATTCAGCTCGTTTAAAAGGGCCTATGCTTTTTTTTTTTTTTCTTTTGTATGTGGTTTCACTTGACATCCTGAACAACTCCGTACTTAAAACGCAGATGTTTAATTCATTAAGCTTCTCATCCAATTCCCGGAAAGAAACCAAATAAATGAATTACCCAAACTGTTTAAAACCCCAACATTTAAATTGTGTTGGGTTTTACAAAGTTCTGGTTTTTTTTTTTGGAAATGTGGTCTTGATTTTGAGAATGCAGGCTATTAACAATACCATGAGAGTAAGACAAAAGTGCCCAATTTGAGTAATACAACGTTTGTTTCTTACAGAAACCATACCAGTTATTTAAGTGATAATGCTGGTATATTTTAATGTAGATTTAGCAGGATTTTGTAGCTATTTTACCAGAGATTTGTTGACACTTCCAGTAGTTCTTCTCACTGGGAGATATCGTGACAAACTGAATTTTTCTGATCGCTACTTGTACATACTCCCAGTCCGAACGATATAACGTGAATGCATCGTATAGTGGTAATAGACCGTTTTCGTTTAAAATATTTTGACCTTTGCAGAGAAAACACAGGAAGTAATTACAGTAATTATGGCTGCAATCTGTTTAGGTGTTGCTTGTTATTGTGCATGCTGGTCTACAGGGTTAATGGAACTGAGCCATCATTTGCATAATGCTATTAGTTACACCCACAATTCTGCTAAGACGAGCCAAAAATAGTGGCTGAGGAAAAACTCTTATTACATGAGGACCTCAGGTGCAACACAACTAAAAGGGAGAGATGAAAGAAGTAAAACCGTGGATGAGAATGGCCTATAAAATGCACCATATTCTGATCTCAACTTTTAAAACTATTATGTTTGGTCAGACATGACTGATATATGCCACCTTACCTTGCCTGTGGTCTCAATCCCTCTAATGCAGCAAAAATAGAGCACACTCCAAGCAGCAGCCAAACACAGCACCATCCACCACTGCACATTTCCAGCCTCCTCTATAGTCTCTGAAGTGTTCAACGTTTCTCTGTACCAGAAGTAGTCCACTGAAGAGCTGCGTTTACATTCCGACACTAGACCTACAGGAAGAAATCTTTAAACATGGATCGTAAAATGAGAAAATTAGACTGAATTTAATTAAAAAAAATGTATGTTGACATGCCTGTGAGATTATCATTGAGAGGACACTGGCTCCATGGCAGGGGGCTCTGGAAAGAGTTGAAGAAGTACCACAGCACCCAGGCTATGATGGTGTTGTAGTACATGCCCACTAAGAAGGAGACGGTCATGGATGCAATACCTGCAACAGAAGGGGAAAAGAAACAGTGTTGCATTTTGCACCACCGAAATGACAGACTGTAATACTGTAGGTATTAATGGGCTTCCATAGTGCAAAGTGTGCACAAGGAATTCTGAATTCTGGTGCTGAAACCCAGAAATCAGTTAGCGTTTTTGCACGTCTGGTTCCTTTGTCTCAAAGTCAATGGGGTTTTGGGGGATTTTGGTTAAATGCCTGAAACTGGGTCTGTGGTAAACACAAGCTCAAGTATTCATGTTTTGTTCTACGACATAAAATACGTCTGTAAATACCCCACTTGTGAATTATTAAGCTTTTACGTTGTCTAATGCCTAAATGACTCTACAGACGTTGTCGGGGACATTAAAAGTCATCATGCTGAACACGGGGAAACTCATCTCCTCAGTGGAGAAGTCTGTGGTCTTTATCCTTTATAGTCGAACGTTAGCTTTTTAATTCTGTTGATTGCATGTACGTTCCAAAAAATAACAAAAGTGGTGTTCATTTGTGAAGATTATTTTAAACGTGTGTTTGCCACAGAGTTTGTTTTCTGCAATAATCCAAAATAAAATAATAATCCAATGGAAAAAAATCCCATTGGCTTTTCGTCGAGTAAACCATTAACTTCTTGGTTGGCCGCCAAAAATACGCCATCCCTGCAGCACTACGTGACGAGTGTATGCAACATTTTAACTCAAGACCGGGAAACCAGCATTCTTTCATATTGGACTAAAAATCACTTAAGCATGCACTCACCAACTCCAGTCAAGTAGGGGTTAATTGCAGCCCAAACCCCTACACTACCCTTCCTAAGGCGTTGGCCAATGGCAAACTCCAGATACAGCAGTGGTATTCCCTCCAGGACGAGCAGGATGAGAAAGGGGATCATAAAAGCACCTGGGGACACACCGATGTAAGGAAAGATAGAAGAAATGTGCGCGTCAGCATAGAAATACCTTGATCCTGTAACCGTGTCTGAGCGTTGGAACATCTCAGGGCGGACAGTTCACTCTGTTATCAGGACTTTTTCTTTTAGATAGAAAACAGCTGATGTGAAAAATGGAATTATGAACCTTGAGAATCATGAATCATTTTTAAACGATTGAATATACATCTAAATTGTGAAATGCCTTTTTTTTTTTTTTATTATTATTTATTATCTTTTCTCTATCTCGTTTCTTTTTCTCTATTGCTGCTGCTCACTGAACGTTACCGAACGTAATTTCGTTGTCCACAATGACAATAAAGTGTTGTATGTCTTGAGGTAGAGTTGGGTCATTGTTGCCGAGGGGACTTTAAATTCAACTGGAGGTTGTTGTGTCTCTGAAGCTCTCGGTAGTAATACGAGCTAAATGTTAACCACTTGAGATTATTATGCAGACTCTTCTGAACGGCAGCTCATGCTTGCACCTTGACATCAGTGCCGCAGAGATTGTTGAGAAATCGGATTTCCACTTCCTGAATCTTATCTCAGAATTGCCTTCAGGGTTCGCAGTAGTCCTAGATAACAAGCCAAGCCCAATGCACAATAACCTTTGCATGTTAGCTATATGGTCATGTTTATCCTGTTCTAGTACGGTATGTTGGTGTTCGGCTTGCATCTTCAACATGTTGGCTTTTATAAATCTAGAAAGCTGCTTTCTAAGTATCTAAACCATCATATGTAGCCTATTCAATTATAAAAGATAATCGTAAAAAAAAAAAAAAAGATATAGTTTTCCCTATAGAAATGTGCTTTGTTTTAGCTGAAACACCGGTTTGGTGAGCTTTGAGTTTCTGTGGGTGGTGCTATTTGCCGGCTGGTAGGTTATGCTACTGGTTCAATTTCTATGTATTCTAAACAAACCGGAGTGAGAGATGGAGATTAACTATTGAGAACCGTAGTTGTAAACTGCTTTATTTTTTTGGCATGCTAGCTGTGTTGCTCTAAGGATGGCAATGTTGGTCGTCGGTCGGACGGTGCACCACGGTCACGTCCAGATGGCATCCCTCGTGTTGCGGAGCTGTCGCGAGATAGATGAAGTCAGTCATTGACCTTGAATGTTACATTTGTTGGTTGGTGTTTGTGAACAGACACAGGATTCAGCTTCGGCCCCTCCTCCCTGGCTCAACCAGCCAGAGATGGAGAGAGGGAGAGAGAGAGAGCAGCGTTTGTTGAGAGAGCTACAGTGTGAATGAAGAGAGCGAGCAGCAAACACAGCAGTCAATCAGAGGAACAAAAAGTTATTTTCTGATTGTTTCACAGCGGTTACGTTCTAAAGCACAAATAAATACACCAACACCTCCACACAAGCCTGCTGCCTCTACTCTTTCTGCTGTGTGTGTGTATGTGTTTATTGAACCTTGGTATCAGCAGAGGCATGGCAAAGCGGTTGTGTTTGACGACCTGGGGACCCTGCTTATTGACTTGGGGTTACACACCCATATGGGGCACAAAGGCTCTTTGTTGACGCCTGGAAACGTCCCAAACACAGCAAAAATAATAAGAAAAGAGAAAATGCAGGCAGAGGGCAGAGTCTCTGCACATAGTGACACCACCACACACTTCTGGTGGGTCACAGGTGATGATTGAGAGGGATTCTATATATTGTTTTTGGGGGAAATTGCTGAATACTATACCTTTAAGGTTAGGTTACTATCTAGACTTGACCGGGCACCACTTTAGTCCAGATTGAAAGGCCTCAACAGTGTGTGGGTATGGGTTGCTATTAAATTATGTTTGAGTGTTCATGTTCCCTAGACGATGAAGTCGACCAATTAGATGATCCCCTGATTTTCCTCGAGTCCCACTAGCAAGTTGACATGTATGGTTTTGAGTTTTGCTGCTAAAGGATGAATCGTGTAATCACTTTGATAATCCCATAATTTTTCATCTAGCACCATCTACAGGTCACAATTTTTAATTTTTGCATGAATAAATAAATAAACTAAATACCTCCAAAACAACTACATTCCCATTAGCCTCAACTATAGGCTACATGGTAAACATTATAGCAGCGAAACGTCATCTGTGCTGCTCTGGCTGATAAATGAGGATTCATTATCTTGAGTAATGCTGGTTTGTCTGATAAGTGATGGTGATATCTCAGCAAATGTCAAGGAAGCACCTCAGCATAAAGCCATATTTATGTTTTCATGTAATCCCGCCCCTCGCAGCCAAGGGGTAAAGTTCAAGGAATCCGCTGGATCATTGCTTTT
This sequence comes from Bovichtus diacanthus, assembly GCA_943590825.1. NCBI lineage: Eukaryota > Metazoa > Chordata > Actinopteri > Perciformes > Bovichtidae > Bovichtus > Bovichtus diacanthus. The sequence goes on from CALSBV010012213.1 coordinate 3,970,790, forward strand.
ATAATTCACAAAGCCAGTTTTCCAGTAGTCGTTTCTTCACTCCAGTCACATTGGTGTTTTAAAATGTACAAGCTCGGAAATGACAATGAACGGTACTTTAACGCATCATTTCCTCTTTGCTGTAAAAGGGACATTCTAGCTTTATACAGCGTTCATTCGCCACTACAAGTTAATATTTAACCTAAATCACTTTTATTGCCGATATTAGACTCATAATAACTCATCATGGTTTTATAGTGACACTTTGAATGATGCAGTAGGTTTGCTCAATACGTTTTTCTTTTCAACTCACAACAGAATCTTGTCTTTAACAAAAAAAACAAAAAACATGCACCTAAACAAAACTGGTGATGAATTATGCACACAAGTGATGCAAACAAAGCTTACATTTTGTTTACATTTACGGCTAGCCAATTAACACTTAAGAAATAGAAACCATTATAATTTGTGTATTCACCAGACGCATGTGAAGTTATTATAGTATAGTAAGTAATTATAATTTAATTAAGTTTTTTTTTAGTTTCGGCAAATTTCGCAAACCCTTTTTGAGAAAAGATGCTGAGTTTGAAGATTTAAAAGTTCAGTTTAAATGAGTAGATACCTTCGATTGTGTCAGTTAATGTGTTACAATCCACTATAATTATGGATGTTAGGTACTAAGTTAAAGTTTGACCAAATGTAGACTGACTAAGCTTCTGGAAAATCCCTCCTTAGTTACTGAAAACACATTTATATCATTTTAATAAATCATACACACTGCTCATTTTCTGGCAACTCAAAAAGAGAACACTCAGTCTCATCCCAGCCTACCTCCTCCGTGGCTCTGACACAGGTAAGGGAACCTCCAGACGTTACCAAGTCCCACACAGAAGCCCACGCAGGTGAGCAGATACTGGGCTTTGTTGTCCCATTTGGGCCTGTCTCCTGCCTCCTCTATCTCCATCTTCTCCAGGTCCGCGTGAGAGGGGATCCGGTCATCCAGACCTGGGTTGGGAAGAACCAGTCTCATGGTGTCTTGTGGATATAATCCAGTCTACAGATCCCAAATTTTCCTCCTCAATGGAAGCTGGGAAATTCTCAGCACTACTGACTAACTGAGAGGACGAGCACTGACGGTGCATGTGACTTGCACAGTCTTTTTATCTGTTCATCTAATCCACCATTTTGAAAGGGCATGGGTGTCAACATCATAAAATATTGCTGCCAATCAGAGTAGGATGTGTCGGGATTTGTGTGCAGTGGAAAATTTGACACAAGCACAAATGTAGGGGCAATGTGCACCAATTTGTGTAAATATGGACGATTCAAACCATCAGCACCAAAACCTCACACAAAAAAAAACACTTTATTCCCATCTGCATATGGTCTCTTCAACAAGGGCTGGGACCCCCACTGACATGGACTATTATTCCCTCCCATAGACACTACATGTTACATTACCATCTTCACATCTGTCTATGCGTTACATGAGTTGTATATTTGATAAATATTTAGTTCATTCAGGCAGAGGTCAAAATCCCCAAAACACTTGCGGCGAGGCAGAGGTAAAGCCAGTGGCTGGACACAATTTGATGTCTGCAAAAAAACAGGGCAAAGACAATATAAGTCACTAAACACAGCTTGAAAATGTGGCTTGAGAGTTTGTAAAAAAAAAAAAAAAAACACAAGACAATCTGGAAAAGGGTTGTGGGAGACTAAGGTTCGCAGCTGCTCACTCAGACAGGATGGACAGAAAAAACATTTTGGTTAGGGATTACCTGCCTATGTTTATATTTAAAAGGCTGGCAATTCTTAACTGCTGGAGAATGTGACAGAGCTACACATAAGAGAAGGCTACCGTGAGAGGTTGTGAGGTGAAGACAACTTTGTACTTTGTTCTTCACTTTACAACCAGTCATTAACTTACAGTTAGATGCACATTATTATAATATAAAGCTGATGTGTTTTTCCTCAAGGTTTATCAGTGTTAAAAGATTGGCTTTCTGCCCTGCAGTGGTAACACGTAGGTAATCGACACTGATTGGCCATTTGGGGATGACATGTTACACAGATGATGGTTACAGGTGCAGACACAGAAGGACCTCGTGATGTGGCAATTGGACTGCGTTTAAAAAGCACTTTACAAATAGCCTCTCATGCGAGGCAGTGGACTGACCAGCGGGATCAGCAGAAAATACCATTAACACATTGCAGCTGTAATCCAAACACAATTGTGCTACATAAACTGATTGTCGGTCAAGTTACTGTATTGACTAAATGTTACAGTTGGGTCCAGAAAAGAAGGTTCTACTGTGTTTAATTGTGGTCTCAGACACCTAGGCGCAGATTTGGTGGAGAGTGCACTCGAGGCAAAATGTTTTCTGAGTTAAAAACCAGAAAATAATTTGAATTTACACCACTGAAAAGAACACAGTAGAAGAGAATGGAGACGGTTTGATGCTGCCGCAGTGTTTGTTGATCTAGTACAGTCTTTCTCAAAGAGTGGTCCGCGGACCACTGGTGGTCCTTGAGTGACCCCTAGTGGTCCGTGAGTATATTGGTAAAATGTCACATTTTAAATTACTATATTACAAGTTTAAAAGTGTTTCTCAAACTGTTTAAAATTATTATTATAGAGTGTAGCATAGTGTCGCAGCGACAACAAGTGATTTAGTGTGCGTTTGAGAACCCCTGATGTAAAAAGCTTGGCATGAAAAAAATTATTATTTAAAAAAATACTTAATTTTCATGAAAAAAGCTTTGATGTGAAAAAAACCTTAATTTTCATAAGTAAGTTGCAGCTCTGTTCGCTTGGACATAAACTCAGTAATAAATGTAGTCTACGTTTCATATGATGTGTAAAATCTATCAGCATTTACCGTTTAGATCGCATATGAATGAAATGCTTGTAGAATCCGTATTTGTATTTGTATTGTTGATTTAATGTAGAGAAGGTCACATGAAGCTCAATATTAGCCTGTAATGTGTAATATACTGTTGCAGTGGTAAGCAGGCCTATTGTTTTTGGATATTTGGGGAGTTAGGTGGTCCGTGAGGGTTTTTTTTTGGTTAAGTGGTGCTTAGTCTGAAAAAGTTTGAGAACCCCTGCTCTAGTATATGTGCATGCTGCAAATGTGGGTAATGATTTTGATAGTATTGTTCATTATTATTTTTCAGTGGGTTTTATTTTACATCTCATGTTATGCATTCTATGTATTCTTATTTTTTTGTGGTCTTTTTTATTTTCCGACTTACTTTCCATTATATATGGCATTATATCCCTTTTTTATGTCCTATATTCCCTGTCTATTTTCCCTTTTCCCATTTTTTTGCATGAAAGGTTTATTATTATATTCATATTGAACATGTAGTCTTTAACATACTCCAAGTTTGTAGAATTGGAGGAAATTACAGAAAATTAACTGCATTTAATCTTTTCCGCCACAAGAGGTCGGCATTGGTCAAGAATGCACTTTAACTTGCAGCAAGACGTTTCACAATAAATATGTATTCATGCCTGTATTACTCTGATCTGGACTTGCAGTGTGTCTGTTGGCCTCTGTAGTGAGTTTACACCAAATTTGTGCTTTTTTTTAGCATATTTGACCAAATTCTTTTCGAATGTTATTTATTTAAAAAGCCCTTATGCAACTTTATGAATATAGTTAATTTCCTCTATTTGTTCATTTATTACAACTTTATGATATATTGAGCTTATGATTGTGCCTTTTCTATAATGTTGCAACGACATATTAGGTAATTATTGGACATTTGATCTAAATATATATATATATATATATATATATATTCTTTTATAGGATTAGTGCACCTCATTTTCATATGGGAAGCCACTGTTAAGCCGGAAACAGTGATCTGAAGGGATGGGGAGGAGGGAGAGATGAGGGAGAGAGGAAAATAGATATGGGGGGGTGGGGGTGAGGGGGGGAGAGAGAGATTTACTGTGACTCAGACAGACAGCAGACCGGCTGCCCCAAGCTGCGCTGATCCTTCACTCTCCGACAGCAAGCTGGAGTCCGCCTGCTGCCTCCCCTTTATCACTGGCCACCTGCCTCTCCGACAATAACACACCAACAATCTCAGGCGAGCACAACCAAAGCAAGAGGCACAAGACGAGACGAGACACTTGACCGGTTCCTTAGTACCACCTTTTCGGCTTCCAGTACTCCCCTCTCCAAGCCCCTGCCCGGCTGCGCACAGGAGCGCACTTGGCGACCCGGGTTTGTTGTCGTTACCAGGACAGGAGCGCTCAGCCACCCGAGCCATATAGCTGGTACAGCTCTCATTAAACCGTGCTGCCCTCTCGGAGGAGATACTTGCATGGATGCACCATGGCCACGTTTGTCTGCAGGGTTCAATTTTTAGATGACACCGATCCGTTCAACAGCACGAATTTCCCAGAACCGACGAGACCACCGCTGTACACCTTCAGGGAGGACATCCCTCTCATCAACCAGTTAGCGGGCATCCACCGGCTCCTTAAGGCTCCACACAAGGTAGGATTCAAGGATATATTCAGTAATAAAGAAATATAAGATCGCTGGAAACTTGAGGACAACAATTATTAATGTTTTTTCTTGTTCAGATTCTAATACACATTCTCATGAATACCCAGGTTCAAATCGGGGATACATGAGTTTGTTTTTACTGCTGTTTTTTTTTAAAGCCCACTGCACATTAACTGCCATACCTACCATTCAGAGGCTATTTTGAGAACACTTGCCAGCACAACTGATTGGCTGTCCAGCCTGGGGACTGAAACAGGGTTTTCCTCAAAGCCCACAGCAACATTACACATTTTTTGATTTGGTTTGTTTTGGACTGTATATTCTGATTTAATTCCATGTTGACAGAGGCTACATATGCTCTGTGGAGGAAGATGCTGAATCTCCTCCAGCTTCGAGAAACATTGAAGCTGACTCTTAACCTTTGACCTCTCTGTTGAAGGGGCTAGAAATAAGAATGCATCCCCGTCTCAAAGTTAATATTCCTTTTATTATTTCTGAATATGTTCTGCACTCAGTCACAGGGACAGGTGTGCAAAGGCATCAGTGCAACTCGATATATGTGTCAGTCAGTGAAAGCTCATTTCCCAGCAAAAAGCATGAATCACAGATCAAATTCAGTGGCGGCTCAGGTTACGATGGGTGTGCGATAGAGAGAAAGTGTCGGTGTACCATTCTTAGTGAATTTCAGTGTTTAAAGCAAACCAGGAAAAAAAAAAAAAAAGCAGTAACACATTCCTTACTGTCTGAGGCTGAGTCACACAAACTCACCCACAGAGGCTATACAAGTGAAGCAGATGCTTTGTGACCTTGTTTTTAGTCTTCATTTGTAAATGCATGCTGTATAATCCAAGCTGAAAACATTGAATGAATTGAAAATAAAAGTGAGACACAGAGAGAAAAGAGAGAGTTCTCTTCTGGCACACAACCCTGACAGCAAACCAGCGTTCAACAGCAGAGTGGTTTTCCAGACCGAATACATCTTTTGCTGCCCCATCTTTTAAAAGCCACAAAACAAATGAAAAATGGCCCACAGCACAGAAAAGCTTATGATTACAACCTACACACAGACAGATGGCACAGCCTGCGTTCGTGTTTGCAATTTTGTTCACATCAGAAAGGGGGACTGTGCGCGATGGCAACTGGATATTGTGCTTAGATTATAGGGATGAAGCTGAACAGTTGCAAATGTTCCCGTCAGACTGTCCGCATCTAAGACTTGGTGTTAAATGCTATCATATTATAGGAACATGTCAAAGCTAGCAAAAGACACGCTTTCTTTGTCAAACGGCCTTCTTCTCTTTTTGTGTTAACCTTCTGTGCTCTTCTCTGTGAACAGCCTACTGTATTATTATGTTGTGATGGTAGAGCGCTGTGTATGGCTGGCCGGGCTGCATGTAAAGTATAGGTCACTTGTCCCAGAATTCCTGCGGCCGTGGCCTGGATCCCTGCGACACTTTGTTCTCCTCACTTTGGGTGCCGTGGTTTTCCTGACCTCTTCCTCAATCTCGCCATCCACCTCTCTCTCTGACCATGCACCAGTTTGTAGACTCAAATACAAACACGCACACGCGCACGCACACGGTTAGGCTTACTTGCCAGAGCTAAATCAGTGCATCACTGGTTTGTGTGCATGGGATGTGTCATTTTATCCAAACTGCTAAACTAAGACGTTTCCAATCATCGCTTTCCTCTTAAACAAATGAATCCAAAACGATAAATGTGGCCCGACAAAGTTTATTAAAGTTGAACACTTGAATACTGAAGGTGTTAAAATGTAAAGATCTGTGAGTTCAATCAAGCAGCCCCGAAATAATACATAGACATTCAGCTCAATGCAGAAGCCCATTGCCCTCAGAAACAACAAAGCTGAGACTTCACAGTTTAACTTGTATTTCACTACCAAGGGCTTCCTATTAAAGCAATACTGGGAGATTTATTGGCCGTGTAGCACACACCCTCCTACACGCTCTTCAAAGAGCCTTATCATCTATGGCTCTGACTTTGACACAAAAAAGTTCTTAAAAACTCATCGCCTGTGTTACGTAAGGGTATTGCTAAGTGTCGACCCACCGTGATCGCCAGCAGGCTTGGTGTTGTTTTAACGTGGTAGTAATTACTCCCCTACCCTCTACTTTTTTCTCTCTCTCTGCCTTGCTCTTCTGGGAGAATTTGATTAAATGAGTGTAAAGTATACTAGCCACTAAGTGTTTGCCTGGCCCGTCCCAGAGCCTTGAGTGTGAAGAGCTTGCGGTTCCTTCTGGAGCCACCTCTCAGCCGGCTCCATCCAGCATGATGTGTTTTGTTATGTTATTACTACCATTACCCAAGCAAAGTGTTTTCGGAAAGAGACACCTTTTTGGAAGGGGAGCTGTTAACGTATTGTGTTACAGAGTGGCTCACGTCTCGCTGTCAAAGCAGTATTTGTATGATTGAGTAATGTGTGTAGATGAAGCTGAGCAGCAAAAGAAAGAAGGGAGCTGGAGCTGGAGCTGTTGGTGGTGGTGGGGCTCCTGGGACATGTGTTAGACAGAATATGGGATTTTCAGAGACATAAACAAAGCCTCATTCAAGGACGAGAGTAGAGTATCAGTGGAAAATTGAAAAAAAAAAATGCTGAATAATGCTGGCGGATTAAGCACAATAAATGCTTTTGTCTTATTCCTACAAACAAAGCAGGGCAGTAGGACAGGGCATGATTAACCCCCCCCCCCTGCCTTATTGGCACGAAAAGTGTGAATAACAATGGCATTGCACCAGAGTTCAATAGCTGGTGTTATTGGGGTCAGACTTCAAAGATGGCCCTAAAAATAGTTGCGCTATAATGCTCGTGATTTTTCCTTTTTTCTTGATTAGTTCATATTTTGTTTTAGCAGTGATTGCTAACAGGTTATAGGGATTTCAAAGTTGGCTTGATAGTTGGACAGTCCACCACTTTGGATCGATTGGCACACAATTTTAGATTGACATATTGTACACACACATATGTCCCTCCTCAGGGTGAACTGTAACAACTTTGATTGTCCCTTAAATCCCTTCAACTTTCATCCGGCCCCAGCTGTACGTTTTGTGCTAATTAGCAAATGTTAGCATGCTAACAGACAAAAGTAAGATGACAAACTTGGTAAACCTTACACCTACTAAGCATCAGCATGTTGTCACTGTGAGCATCTTGCCATTGTAAAGTTAGCATTTAGCTTAGTAAAAGTCCACTCAAGGTCCACTTAATATCTTTTTGCAAGACTCTTCCCTAATTCATAACTGTCTAGAGACCATATCACAGTGGTATGCCTTGTAAAATATGGCCTAACTGACTGAATTTCAACGAGGGATGTGTCCAACAACTGTGCGTTTTGCTTTGCGGATTAGCTATTTGGCACAGATGGATTAATGTTGTGAGGGGATGAGGGGAAACTGGAGCAGAAGCCAGAGTTATCTCGTTTCCTCACGTTGCATGTTTCCTTCCTCTAAGCTTGGGATTTCTTAAAGAAATTATGATTTACTTTGCAACACTTTGGCCATGGCAGTGACCTCCCCAACCCCCCCAAACTCCCAGCCTCTGCGGACACACCCACCCTTGAGCTCTTGTGTGCATGCTGCCTTAGTGCGGAGTAAATATAGCAAGGTTATATTTATGCTGCGAGTCCATCCGACAGTCCGTCTGTCTGTTTCCTAGTGAGAGGTCTTGTGATCTGCGGTCTCTGCTGGTCAGGGAGTGTCGTCATGCAGCTCGCCCCAGACAGCCACGGGCCGTTTGACAGCACAGCAGAGGCTAGGTCAGGCCTTCCATATACTATGGAGGTGCGAAATGCCAACTCACCTCATGACTCTCTGATCTCATTCACCTTTTCATACATCAGCAGCTTTAACAATAAGTTGCAAAGCTCATTGTAACAATAACACCTTGATGTATGTTACTTTTTATGAGTTGTAGCTGGGATGGCTGCTTGCACCTGCTATCAACATGTGACTGTGCCCATAAACATCAATGCCAGTGGTGTGCAGATATATTACTGAGCACCTGGCCTCAACCTCAGCATGGTTTCTCATTACACAGCATAGCGGGTCAATTCTGACGCAGGCCGCTCTGCAGTGCTTCCTGAGATCATGCTATCGCAGATGGCATGGGCACAAGATTCGAAGTCAAAAACAGAATCTGCCATGTGCATAAATGTAAATGAAGTGTGTGGAAATGACTGCTCCATCCTCAAACATATAGTGTAATTTTTCTCACAGCTGGTATTAAAATGCACTAAAACCTTTCTTTCTTTTCTTTCTTTCTCCCTCCATGTTTCCTTCTGGTTTTGGTTTCATGTTATGCAGCCTTTATTGCTATGTCTCTACTACTGTAGTTAATTCCTTTAACAGCTTTGCAATGCTGAAAGCAGAGCCGTACCGCGTTTTGGCTCGCCCACTTTTCATGGATCACTGTACACATCCATGCCCCGTAAAGTGGCTTTATTTTACAGGCTCAAATTGTTTCAAAAGAGAGTGTGAAACACACGCAGAGACATAGTGAGGCAGTATTAAAAATAGTGGGCCCAGAGACCAATGTCATTCCTGTGGGTGGTTCATGTACGTACATCACAGCATGACCAGGGAAATTTCACATGCCGCCCTGTATGTCAGAGCGCTCAATCGTGTTTTCCACTCCTAATTTAGGTATGACCGCCAATTTTTAAGTTGGCCCGTAGTTTTGTTCAATGCAGTTAAATCCAGTAACTTAGTTCAGGTCCATATCTGTCATCAAAACTTTTGTATTAAAACTATTTTTTCATTCTCTTGCATAGCTTGATGACTGTACACTGCAGCTCTCCCACAATGGCACCTATCTGGATCTGGAGTCATCTCTGGCTGAGCAGAAGGACGAGCTGGAGGGCTTTCAGCAGGACGACACAGGGTGAGACTGATTCACATTTATACCTTGTGAAACATGTCTGACATATACACTCTCACTCTTCACTGTCAAAACATCTCGAACCATTTGAGACAAAGTGATGCGCCCCCTTGCCCTTACTCTCCCTACACACGCATATCTTTTGAGTTTTCTCAATTCTTAAATGGGAAGAATCACAAACTGCTGGATATGAATTTCTTGGACGCACAAGTTTATGGAAAGTATTAAGCGCTCTGGAAAGCAGGACAGATGTACGTACCCTCCCTTCCACAGCTACAGCTCTCTCACTGTGTTTTTACAATAATTGATATTTGATCTTCTTTCTGACACAAGTTCACCGTGACAAACCTGTCAACTCTGGAAGGAACAGCAGGATCACCTTGTAATAGTAGGCCGACTATTTTCAGTCTCTCATATTTCCCTGCAGCAGCGCTGGTGTCTGTGTTTGGGTTAACAAGAGAAATGGAAAATGGAAATCTGCTACGATCAGGATTTTCCCCAGAAACTTGTAGGCTATAGCAGCGGTAGTAAACCATCTAGAGCCTGACAAACATTGTCTTGTGATCAATATGTTTAGTAGATATTGTGGCCTAAACAATACCCACACACCTACGATCAACTACTCTTAAAAAAAAAAAAAAAAAACTCAAGTTCACAATTCAGTCAATGTTTCAGTTTCCCCCCGATATAGTGAAGTGATACTTACCTTGCCAGCCTGATTATTCATCATATGTCAGTGTATTATATTAAACTGAGCCTGTCTATCATCCAACCGAGGTCATACTTTCATGAATACTTTGGGTTAGGTTTGACCCGTCCTTGGCTTGAGTAGAGATTCTTCCGACAAAGCCTGTCCTGTCCTCAGCACACGATTTATGTAGCGTCAAAAATGAATGAACTAATACTTAATATCTCAGCCTCAATACCACATATTTTACATGTGCTTTTAAATCATGCAGTTTTCCCACAACTGTTGTAAAATCTTAAAAGGCGGTTGTGAAATTTGGAATTGACTACATGTGTCTATTCATCAGCTGTGTACAGTGCTGCATTTATAGCAGTTTGTCACACATTCACTATCTTTTCCCGCTGAACCTGTAGCTTCTCTTATTCTCACAATAATCACAACAATTGTGCCTTGCCTTTATGCACGACCATTCAAATCTGCTTCTCTGGATCATGGTGATTAGCTTTTTCACACTATTCACATGTGAAATAAACACATACTGTAACGGTACGACCAGTACACACAGGGAGAGGGACTCAATAGCACGACTCAGACAGAACGATGATGATGGTAATATACTTTACTGGGTAAAGTAGACAAACAGGACATACAAACATACAGGGGAAATCCAAAGGCAGAGTCGGGTCACAGAAACAAGGTTGATGCACAGGTAGGTCCTCAGCGTAGCAGAACAACAGGCAGGGATCAGGCGAAGACGGAGTCAGGTCACAGAAACAGGGTCGAAGAAGCCGGGGAATCAGGAACACCGGAAACAGGATAAACGCTGGAACTCTTGACATGAATGTACGAAGACGAACTGGCAACAAGCGACAGACAATACACAGACTAAATACACCAGGAAGTGGAAGGGGATAACAAGACACAGGTGGAGACACTAACGAACAGAGTGGAGACAGCTGGGGACAGGAACTAGAAACAACAGACACAAGAGGGAACATACAGTTAACAAAATAAAACAGGAAGTACAGACAGACATAACATAAAACATCTAGCGAACGGGGCGGGACCTGATACTTACAGGTATTTTAATAGTATATAATTAAGGCTTAGAACTGAACTGGAAAACTGAAAATTGCCTTTCACCTAATAAAGCCCAGAGTGTTATAAGGAGTAGATTAATGTAAAGTGATTTTCACCCAGAATTTGTTCCCATGCATCAAACATGTGTTTTGATTCCAGCTGTGGCAGGACACTGCTCACCACAGCTGACAGTAGCATCTTAAGTCTAATCTTTCTTCCACGGTTCTCTGACCGGCATGAACCCTCATTCTCTCTCTGATAAAGTGTTGCGAGAGAATGATACGAGTCTGATGCTCAGACAGCTACAGCAAGAAAAATGAATTTGCAAGAAAAACACAGTTTTATCAGCATCTCAGGAGATCGTGTTAACATTTTGCTCTATTTCCGAGCAAAGCTGATAGGAACAGAATGATAGGAGGTCAGCTGGTCTCTTGTTTGGGTGTGTGTTATCCTTATAACATGTTATGCATAATGATTGTAGAGCAGCTGTGTGTGCTATCAAAGCAGTGCTTTCCCTGCCTGGATTGGACGCTATCATTATGTTTGTGATGGAAGTCAGTGATTAGCTCCTACAGATTGGAGGATAACAACTAAGAGTTTGAGTTGCTCTCAAAATACCATCATGCTTTACTTTCATGTTTGTGTGTGCTCATTTTGTTTTCCCACTGGAAATATGCTGTGTATGGATGTGTGCGGTTCGCGATGGCACGTTGGTATGCGGAGGTGTGTGTATGCGTGTTGTGTCTGCTCCTGCACTTTTGCACTTCTGTCCTCAAGTCTCAGATGTGTATCAGTACAGGGGTAAACATCCAATGCAGGCCACTGTTTGTCTGCACCATTCCCGTCATCCAACTGCCTCCTCATCGTAAAAGAAACGTCCATCATAACAAGTCATTGCCTCTTGCTTTGCCTTAAAATCTAACTTTCCTTGACATAAGTAACACCATCTTTTATTTTCCCTAAAGCAGTAGCCAGCTGGGTAGATACTTGCTCTTCATTTTCACTTGTTGCAGGATATTCATCTCAAGAATTACTTGTGAATAAATCGTGAAACAAGACAGATCACTCCGCTAGTGCCAAGACAATTACACTTGATTCCAGTACATGGGATTAGGTTTGGCTGTAAGTGGAATTTATTGTGCAGAAACTAGACAATATACTCAGTTGCTTTTATAAAGATACTTCTGCTTCTTTCTTTGTCAGGTCAAGGGGGAAGAAGCACAGTGTTGTTCTACGGACCCAGCTGACCGTCCGTGTACATGCCTGCATCGGTGAGTGCTGTGTGACAAGTTTATAGATGTGTTTAACATCCGTTTCTCCCTGGACACACACACACACGCCCCGTCAGACACATCAGCAGGCCTAAGAACACATTGTACTGCACGCTTAGATGGCTGTCCAGGGGTTTACACGTGGTACATGCTGGGGTCAGACCCTGAGACCTCCCACTCAGGGGCGGGTTTGACTGGTATGTGAAATTTCTCCAAATTCAACATGGTATTGTGATCATGTCAGTAATTGCATTACACATGTATGATGGGAGCTTTTACACGCTTTAGAGAGAGAAAAGCAAATGGAAGCTTTTTCTGCCTATGTGGCTGTAAGTGTGAGCTTCCTTCACAGTGTGATGCCCTTAACTGTTCCCAGTTTGTGATGGTAGAGAGGAGGAGAGAGGAAGAGACACGGGGAGGGAGGTGTGAGTGTTGAAAGTTAGAGGGTGCTTAAAGAGAAAGATAGCAGCACGTAAGGGAAAATATGTTATGAGAAGAGTACGGAGAAAGAACTGAGATTTACAAGAGAGGGAGGAAATGATACGAGATGGAGTCGAGAGGCTGACAAACTGAGCAACACAGTCAACTAATTATTTTTATTTTGGTACTACAGATACTTGAACTTTTAATTTTCGCACTACCATCAGGTCAAAATTTCAGTTTTTCCAATGCCACGAAACTAATGACATTACCATCAGTCTTAGCTGTATTTTGTGTTAACTGCTAATCAGCAAATGTTAGTGAATATCAGTAGCTTAAAGCATCACTGTGACTATGTAGAGCCTCAAGTAGCTGCTAGCATAGCTGTAGACTTTTAGTACTGTTTAATCAAGTGTGTTTTTTTTACCAAAGCACAGTTGCCAGAACTGGCCACTTATCATTTAAAAGTATCCATAGTTTAGCCTTACAGCTGCTACACAATTTCATTTTCTCACTCAGGGATTGTATTTCTTGCCTACTGGCTTATCATGTGATGTCCAGTAGATGTATGTTAAAGGTCTATGTTTTTTTTTTTTTTTTTTTAAATATTCTATTGACAACACATGGATGATTTTGGTGTCTGCTTTTTCATTAGTTGGCAAACAGCCCCGTTATATAACAAGCCATGTATTCCTTTTTCTGTCCGCAACTCTCTCTCTTTATTACAGCCCGCACTTTGTCAGTGCTCACTCGTTTCCTACATGACTTGTCTGCATGGTCAACATTCTCCATGCCAGTGATAGCAGGTCTAATTCTGGATCCTAGAATCAGTGCCCCGGATTGGTTGAGAATGTGATGAGGTGAAAGGTCACTAGGGCTGGGACTAATGATGTTATGGAAAGAAAACGTGTATATAGATAAAAAATAAATATCAGTTTCTCAATTTTTTATGTGACATAACTTATATGTTATGTCACATCAATATCTTTACAGTGCAAGACAATAACAGTTGATTCTAAACTATTGTCATCAGTTACTTTTAGTAGATATTTTTGCAACATACTGTAAATAGCAGTTTGCATTGACCCAATCTTAGGGACATGAACCCTTAAACTTTCTCCATGTTCACCTGCTGTAATAGATTGCTATGAACATATGGCTCCTGTCTTCTCTAGAATGAGGGATCTCTTCAGTCCCACAGACGAGTTCTGCTGTTACTGGGACGAGAAAACCTGACCCGAGTCTGCAGCCACCTGCTGCCAACATATTTATTTATATATATACTGTATATATATATATATATATATATATTTTTTTTTTTAAAATATATAAATGTATAAATATATAAATGTATAAATATATAAATATATATATATATATAAATATATAAATATATAAATATATATAAATATATAAAAATATATATATAAATATATATATATATATATATATATATTTATATATATATATATTTTTATATATATATATATATTTATATATATATTTTTAATCTTAATCTTCCTCTCACACTCGTGCACATGTAATACACACACACCCATACACAAACACACATCCACACACAAACACACACAAACAAGCTCTTATGAGGGATCTTCCCATGGCTCATCTTGGTTTGAAAAAAAAAAGAAGAAAAAACCGGGCTGGGCTATATTTGCTTGTCTCGGCATAATTTGAACAGAACTTTTTATTGGAGAAAAAGGCTGCATCATCACCAAAAAGAGATGCATTTCCTTTTCAAGGGCATGAGTGAAACTTGAATTTTGCCCAGTGCCAAGGCTTGATGATAGAGTTTGCTCACTATATTGCCCACAATCCAGATTTCGTTTGGCGTGGCACAGATGCTGAGTGGCAACCAGATCCTGACTGGAGTTGATACTCTGGAGTGTAATTCTGCTGCATTAGACGGACATTAAATCAGATAGCGATCTATTCACATTAGCGATGTAAAGATGTTTTCTACCCCCTCTCAGCGCTGCTTCAATGAGTCAGTGCAGCTATCCACTCATCTGCCCGTTTAACGCTCTCTAATCCTTCAGGGCCTTGACCTTCAATTCGCCTGAGTAGTGGTGAGCATACTATCCACTAAATGAAAGATCTGTCACAATCAAGGATACAAATTACTTTTGGAATCAAGTCTCTGTTACTCACAATTGGTTGGTCGGTACAGTAGGATTGCATTTTATGGCTTTGAATTGAGTACATGGATTGTTGACTGTGCCACATGCATGATAATTATTTGGTTTATGTGATTGAAATGCAAGGAAAGGATCAATTCCTTACAGATTTTCCTAATCTTGCTGTCTTCATCAGCTTCCAGGTTTGATTGACAAGGATCAGGATTTCATTGTATTAAGGTCAAATGTTAGGGAGATCTTCTTCAGTTGTTCATTGATCTTCTTTCAGGGCCACGAGGTTGAAAACAATTAGCACAACTATGAGAAACGCAGCTCTCCTTGGCATTTCTTGGCAGCACTGCTAACGGAAAGATCAAATTACATTCAGGCTTGCCAATTTGGGATTAAGGATGTTCTGTGATGCGTGTATGTGTGAGAGAGGGTGTGACAATTTGTGTGAGTTAATGAGTTTTTGTGTTGTACATGAAAAGGAGAACACATTGGCATGGTCACTAAAGCAGTGACTTTGTCTGCTGCTGTGTAAGCACTACTCTGCAGGCAATGTGTCTGTCCTGGAGAGGCCATGGCACTTTAATGTTCCAGCTCTTCTCAGTACTTACTGCATTTACCCCACTGGAAGATCGGGGGTCAATTTTACTGTAATTTGTCTCTTTTTTTTTTTAAATGCATGCCAGGTGTCCTGAGGGTACTCAGATTTAGGTTTAACAAGGTTTTGCCTGAGCCTCATCATTTTCCCCATCTACTTTTATATTTGACTTTTGTCTCTCAATATCTGCTCGTGTGCCCTGTTTCCTATATTTCCTCCCCTTCTCTTAGTTGTTCCCGTGGTCTGCAGTCCCGTCAAAGTGCCAATCAGAAACCCTTGTTTAAGGGTTAATTTTAGTCTCCGTCGCAGCTGAGTTGTTGTGGAGGGGGGTGGTTCAGGGGTGTGGGTGAAGGTGTTATCTTTAGAAAGTGTTGACAGCACAGAAACATGTGAGGAAGGCAGCACGGTGCTGAACCTCTACTCTCTAAATGTGAAAGTTACAGGAAGCAAGAAGGGCAAAAAAAAAAAAAAGGATTTGTTGAGGAAGATGGAGGATAATTGGAAGGAATAATGTACCAGAAGTGATGTGAACTCTATCTTTTGTTGTACAACGTGATTTCCTTTTCTAAAAACTGCAGTAAGCAAGGATTTTATGTAACGGCACCAAATGTCCACAGCCCTGCCAGCAATATCAGTGGCCCCTGGAGGCATCAGTGCTCATTACATCCCACAATAGGACAGCGTCAAAACAATTATCTACAAGGGGTGTGAAGTTGTCCGGTATAATACAATATGTGGCTATGTAATATGCGTTACTAATAACATAACTATAACTATTACATAACAATTACTAATAATAGTAATAACTTACTATTGTAAAAAGACCAAGCATGACCTTGATCTAGTGGGGGTCACTAAAAATATTAGTTAACTGTTAGGGGGAAACATAGCAACATTAGCATTTATTTGTCATGTTCATGGCCATCTGGTGACTTTAAGTTAACTATTAATTGTCTTTTAGCTCTCTTTTGGTCTCTACCACCTCCTGACGGAAATATCTGGCTCTTAAGCAGAAACACTCCACTATGTTCACCGCTGCTGACTTTATTTGCCTAAAAGTTGCTATAAAGCTCTGTAGAGGTTCTGGGGAACTGCAAAGATGCGTGGCAATTCTCTTTGGGAACCGTTGCACATACAAATCATACAAACTATTGTTAACATCAAAAAATATTGATTATAACTCCTTTTATTATACGTAGCTTCTTTTGTTGTTTTTTTTTTTATGATCCTTAATTATTACCCCTATCTACTCAACACATAACATAAAAAGACAAAATACACAACATATAGACAAATGAATAAATTCTAAACCAGAGTTAGAAAAAACATTAAAGATCAATGATAAAACCACATATAAAGCTGCACTGAGTACAAACTGTAATTTTTTTCAAAGCTTTTGTTTCCATGTGGCCTAATTTCCCAGCCTCTCCTGAAATGAAAGGAAATGCAGTAATTAAATACAGTTTAAGTGATCAAATATAGAGAGGGTATGCTATCTGACAGGTAAAGCTCCTAGTAATGAGTTGTACAGCAGGTGAAACAAAAGACCTCGCATGTGTTTTAGAGCCTGTTCAATCCCTTGGCACCTACCTCTGGAATTAAGCCTTTTTAAAAAAAAAAAAAAAATTGGCTTCTATACTGCTGGATTTCTGTGCCCCAATTATCCGTCTCTAATCGCCCCCCGCAGTATTGTAAAAGAGAGGCGGGGCCGGAGGTTGAGGTGGAGTGAAAGTTGACTTGCTTTGATTTTCTCTGGTTGGGCTGTCGCATAACAAATTAGCAGCTTGTCGAAAACGAAGTCTAAGATGGTTTCCTGCCTACGTTCCAGTTGTACGTTTTTATCCTGCTTCGATTTGATTAAAAAAAAAAGATAATAAAAAAAATAAATAAATAATGATATGCCACTACTACAAAAACAAATGTTTATAGTAACTGTCTTTATACATGGTAAAGAGATATTTTGAGGATTTGAGGGTTACACAAATCTAAATCTCTCTAAATATTAGCTTACTGACATGGTGGTCTCTTGTGAAAGAGCAGGAGTCACTTGCTTTACCGAGGGGGGTGGGGGGGGGGGGGGGGGGGGTGCAGTGGTAGTGACAGCAGCCCGGCCTTGAGATGCTGCAGAAAGACACGACTACAGCTGCTTCTAACAGTGATTTACTGTGTCGGTGTCCCCCCGCTGTGGGAGATAAGGCCTGGTAATGGCATGGTGTGACAGGGAGATAATGCTTGGTAGTGGGTAAGCTGTGAGGGGTCAGTGGTATTGGACATCTGTGGCTGTGTGCAGTTGTAAAACTCTAGACACATTATATGGTTTTCCTGACACGCTGCACTCTAATATCTGTGCTAACCGTGGCCAACATGCTTTAACTACCTTTCAATCTGGCATCATTTCCCCTTTCATCCTCTATTAATCTACTTTGCTCTACATTGTCCATTTGTCTCCATTTGTCCTCCACCCTTCTACTTCTGTAGTTTAACCCCCCCGCAACCTCCTTTCTTTTCCTGGCCTGCCCGCTCTGCTCTCTAAATCTATATTTACTCTGTTCAGCTTCAAATACTGTTCGTGACTCTTTCTTCTCAAAGACACCTGTGGCTTTGGCTCAAGGAGTTGTGCCTTATGATCTCTCTGTTTGCGTGTGACTCAACAAGGATATTTTGCTATGCTTATGAATTGTTTTCATGCCCTTTGACAAGTAAAGACCTGTCACTCCATCAGTTTTGTCTGTGCACAGGCATGATATCCTCCGTACAAATGTGTGTCCGTATTTTGTTTTCACCATCTCATCATTACGTGAAATCAGCAGCTATGCGTTCAGAGTACAGGACACGCCGCTCTCTTTTCACCTGTTTCACAGAGAGAACGAAGGAATGAAAAAGAAATCACTTAAATAGTTTCCCCTCTACCCTCACCAGCAGCTGAGACCCTGAGGAGCGACTGAGAACATTGCGCCCACATGAGTCATGCCTTAGTTACTTGCTGTGGGAGATGGAGAGATGGTCTGATGAGGCATTAGGGATGGAGGTGCAGAGCAGTGGAAGTTGTGAAAAAACGTTACAGCGGTAGCTGCTGTAGAAAAGCACATGACACACATCTATCCTGCAGCTGTTCTCAATTACTACTGCAGTAGCACTTTTCAAATGGTCTCTAACTGTAAATAACTTTCCATCTTGCTTTTTTTCTTTTTTTTTTTTTACAGTTTTGTAGTAGATCAGGTTGGAGAGGGGGACCTGGGCTAAACAAAGTTAAATGTTCTGTGTGTCAGTAAGCCCTATAGATAGAGAGCAGATAGAAATAACAACAGTGCATGTTGCACTCCTTAAACTCAGCTGTCTAGCTTCACGATTCCATGTTATGCAATAAGACTACATTGTGATTATTTATGGGGTTTGCTGTGTAATCCAGTTTATGTTGCTGTGCAGCTGTGTGTCTAGTGTCACTCTTATCAGTTGCTGTGGTGTGGTGGACTCTCACACTGGTCTGTATGTTACAGCGTGTGCTTTGTGTGGATGTGGCAGGGTTTTCCCTGGGCCTTAGTTATGCTGACACACATGAGCAGCCCATCGGTTGTGCAGTGGCACAACACTCTGCTGTTTACTCATGCTCTTATTGGAAGAAAGTAAGAAATATATCACTGTGTGTGTGTGTGTGTGCTTGTGTGTGTGTGCGTGTGTGTGTGTGTGTGTGTGTGTGTGCGTGTGTGTGTTACGTCTGGGCTTGTTCATATATGCAACTGATGTGCCTGCAAAACCTCTGGCTGGTCTGTTTTAATCATTTTGAAACTATTACATAATGCAATAAAACATCACAATTACCACCAGCTAAACATCCAGAACACACACTGGAGAATCTGCTGGCTTGGCATCTTATCCAGCCGTGGGGTTTTAGAGATGATGGGTTTAGGGGATGTGTGGAGAGAGACGGGGAGAGGGATGATTTCCAGGGAAATGGTAAATCATTTAAGGAAGGAAACACAAGGGAAAAACAAAGCTAGGAGGAAATGCACCTGCCAGACAGAGCAGCAGCAGTCGGCCAGCAGCTTCACAAGTTATGTCATAGCTCTGTGGTCCGCCGACTTACAGGTGAGGAGAGGGAAGAAAGAGAGAAAACCTTGCCAATGTGGTACAATTCTGCTGTTTTCTACTAAGTTTAACAGACTCTGAGGTTATTCTACTATATTGTGCTTCTATTTTGGGTCCCGGACTCCAGACCGGAAAAGTTGCTTTGGCAGTTTTATTTTGAGAATAATTTGGCTGGCCTGAAAAGAACTTTGCTCTTAACCCCAATACAAATGCTTTCTGCAGTTTTATACAGTGTATCTCATAATTAAAGGTGCACTGTTTAATTATTATTATTATTCAATTATAAATGAATCACTTAGGAAACAATTGCGCACCCCACTCTGTACTTCTGCTCCTTTATCTGTCATAACAGGCAAGTGAGGCATGAGTCAGAGCAAGATTTTACTCGGCTAATCCTCTCAGCAAACAGCACCTCTCTGTTTACTCACTCTGACTGTTGTTAGTCTTACTCTGGTTTCTCCGTCTGTTTCTACTGCGTTTGCATTTCTCACTCTCTCTGTGTCTGTCTTCCTCGCTCTTATTTTTAGGCTCCTTTTTTCTATAAACTCTATCCAGCCAATTTATTTGGACCATCAAAAACTTAGTACCTTTTCATAGCCAATAAAAGAGCATTTTGGACACTTCAACCACCTTTAAATGATCATTTGGCTCATCAACATCTTACTAGCGTTACATAATCATCAGTGCTCATTGTACTTCCAAAATTGAGAACATGTAGGCCAGCTTTACAAAGCTTTGGTTTCATTTAATCTCTCTGCTTGTCTGCTATTTTTGTCTTATTTCTGACATTGAATGTCATTGCACATGCTCAGTGAATCACTTTAACAATGCACTGACACATTTACAATGCAATTACAGTGCAACTCTGTGACATAATGTTAGTCGCATGCAACAGTTTGGCAAAAGTTTAATGACCGTTACCAGTGCTAAACTAAGATAACCGGCCGCTGACTGCAGCTTCACATTTGAAACACAGACATGAGAGTGGTATCAATCTTCTCATCTAACATCTCATTTTGTCAGTCTTATTGCTGACATCGCACATGCCCAGTGAATCGAGTCAACTGACAGTGACATCAGTAGCAAGCGTGAGAAGTGAGAGAGGAAAAGAGACAGAGAAAGTGAGTGACCTAGAATGGCAAAGGATGAGGGGAGAGCGAGCGGGAGGGGGGGACACTGGACGCTTGTTTCACACGTGCACACTTGAATGTGGGATTGAGCACCACGATATTTCCCACAATCAGTCTGTCTCTGGCTGCACGCTGGAGAAAATCAGGTCACACTTATAAACAATGCATTATATATAATATATGCATTGTTAATAATGCATATTGTCAGTTGCATGCAACAGTGGGTTAAAAGTTGAATGAAAGCAAGTGTTAAACCAATACCATATACAAAGTTTTGGATCTGTTTGGCAGCTATTCTCTTCTGCAGTTAAAGGAACAGTTGTACATTTTGCTCACTAGTTAACTTGATGTATTTTTTATAGACTATTTCTTATCACGAGCAGTGCTTTTTCTGGTGGTGGTCGGTGAGACAGGAAATATAATGTGTTATTTAATGAACTGTAGAGGTGTATGTGTTTTTAGTTACCTTCTGGACAGAACCAGGTGAACCAGTTCCCTCTGTTTCCAGTCCTAAGGCTAAGCTAAGCTAACTGGCTGCCTACCGTAGCTTCATATTTACCATGCACACATGAGAGGAGTGTCAATCTTCTCATCTAACTAAGCAAGAGAGAAAATATTCTATAATGTAAGCATAAGCTTTACCATTATATGCCATCAAAACTGTTTGAGAGAAGCGCACTTTACAGCCGGATGCTTTCTGTCAGAAACATGTGAGGAAGCTACTTTTTTTCCAGTGCAAATTGGACATTGACATGTTTTGCGGTCAGACGTCGACACCATTTATTGAAAAATACTCGTCCTAGCACCCAGTATTTTTGCCCGTAAATAAATATAGTAAAAATATTATAATATGTAGAGGTGGCAATCCTCTCACCATAGTCGTATTTGTTTATGATTATTATTATTGAAGCTGTCATTTCATAAAGCTCTTTGTTTTCTAACTGTTACACTGTGTAAAATTAAGTTGCAGAAAATCATACAAGTAAAAGCATTTTTTTTTTATTTATACGGTAATGTTGTACAATAAATTTTTAAATATGGCCGTACATAATGAGTCGTTTAGATCCAGTGTAGTAAGTCTTTGTGTGAATATAGAGCAGTACAGTCTACTGTAGCTGTCTGCCGGCTCACGCCCGTCATCACCGTGGTAGCGTAGGGTGCGTGTAAGAAAAGCAGGGTGTGTTTGTGTTGTGGGTAACTATTCCTGTGTGTGTTTGTGGACTAATTCAGAGATGCCAGGGGCATATGAAGGGCACAGGGCACATTCTGGTCTTGGAGTAGTGTCAGACATACTGTGTTTGTGAGCGTGTGTGTATTTTTATGTCTTTGTATGTGTTTATGTGGCAGCAAGACATCTGCTTCTGAACTTCTTTCACAGCTGATGTCCTTCAACAGGGTTCAAGGTTACAGTCGGTAGATGTTTAACCGTGTGTGTCACATAAAGACACACACGGTGGGTATGTGCTGTATATCGGTGTGTTAACTATAAAATATAGCAGCCATTTGTTTACACATGGGAATCATATATCCCTAGTGTTCCCATTCACAGTGTGGCCTCTGTTGTTGTACTGTATCTGCCTGAGGACGTACACTTGTGTGGCTATGTGTGTGTCACTGCTGAGCCTAGTGTAATCTCTGTCTATGTCTTTCGCCACTCTTTAAATCTCATGAATCCTACAGTGAAACCTTGGAGGTCTCACTCTCCTTCTCTTTTCCTCTCTCTCTCACACACGCACACACACAAACACACATGCACACTGAGCTCATGGGGCCTCTATCGTCATCCGTACCATCAACAGCCTCCAGTACTCGTACTGTAGGCCAAGACCAACAGACAAAAAATAGACAGTCGCAAAATAACCGAGTTATCCTCAGCAGTCTGGCCTTTGCTGCCTGCCAACTTCTGCTTTTCACTTCACTTGACATGAGACTGAAATCATGCATTATTGTCCAAACTATATTCGATTATGACAGATTGATGCAGTGTTTATCCTTTTAACTCCAGATTAATGGGCATGCCACTCCACACATATGTGCACAGAAGAAGGAAACACCAGCCAACAGTATCTTTGCACATGCGTACTGATATTCACATGAAGTTGTCTTAAAACAAGTGAAAATAATCTGCCAGTGGTGTGAAGTTACTTTTTTTCCCGCTGATCAGCTGCAGACAAAAGTTTATTGGTTGTTTATAATAAATTCCTGACACAGGTGAAACTGCGTTGGCAATAACTGGAATTGTATCTACGAGTTGACCTAGTAATTTATTGGGCTACAGGGCAACACACACACAGTGCACTGCATGACCTGAACAAAGATTGAACCCGGTATCTAGGCTTGTTACAGTATATACACACCAAACCCACCCACCTATATTTAGCATTATACCAGCACAGAGAGGGAAAGACTTCCTGGCATTAAATCAAGCTCTCCAGCGTGCCATTACACCTCATGCTCCTCTCACTTCTTTATTTTAGATCCCACCAAAGACCTAGTCCAAAAGCCAGCTGACTGATTGGCCCAGACAGCCGCGTGGAGGCTTTTTAAAAGGGGTGCAATGAAATCCTCCAGAAATAAGAGTCAGCGGTTATAACTGGGCTTAAATGCAAGACCGCCAGCTGTGACCCGCCCCTCTCTCGCCTGACCCATAGACAGTTTTACCGTCCTGAAAAATATTACCCTTGGTTGACCTCAGTGCGTGCTTATCTGTAAATATCCTGTGACCCAATAAAGATGTGTTGCGCTTAAATAACTCCATCTGATCAGTTTTATGCTGTGGGCGGAGAGTTTGCGCCTTTTTTTTCTGTGGTGCTGATTGAGGTTTGCCTCTTTTGACTGGATTTATTTCCTTTTGTGTTGTCACTTTCCAGCATTTTTCGATGAAATGCTATATTTGTTTTGTTCATCAACTCTTAATGATCTTATAGTAGTTATCCTTAACATTTAAACTATGGCTGGAAAAGAAAAAGGATTAAAAGTTGCACATAAGCATCGCCTGATAAATGTCTAATACCGAAACGTCACTAATATACTGTATATATATATATATATATATATATATATATATACACACACACACACACACAACTTTTGCGCTACTGGTCCATCTCCTACACACCTGCCTCATGAAATAGATGTGCGAAGTGCTTTTCTGCTCTGGAAAAAGGATCAGAAAAGGGAAGTGATAAAGCAGGCAGTTATTGGATCTCTTACACTTACTTCCAAAGATTGTAGAACAACATGAATTCAGCATCTGTAACATCAATTTGCTGATACACTAACTTCCTCAGCAGAAATGCGCTGATTTTGCTTTTTCAGAGAGAAGTTGGGTTCCACTTGGTACTTGGAGCCAGCATCTAGTGGTCTTGAGAGGAACTGCAATTTTAGGATTCCATTGTCTTCTTTATTATTCCTTTCTATAACAAATTCCTTTACGAATAAAAATGTAGTCAGCTGCGTGTTTATTTTAACCTTCCATAACACATTTTTTGACCACTTGGGAGCAGTGGAAATAAGCTATGAAAACAACATCGACATACACACCATCACTCTCAAGTTGATATGGAGAACTTGCAAACAGTTGCACAATCTGCAGATACGGAGGGACATTTGGCTTTCATTTGGAGTTGTGTCTTTGCCAACTGATGAATTTAAGTCCAAAAATCTGTTGCTTTTATCTCTGTTCATGATCTTCAGTAACTTCTGAGGGAAATCTAGTATCTTGCTCTTTAGCTGCTAAATTCTCCACTATGTCCACTAACTAGTTGCTAACAATCCGTTTAGCATTTGGTGCTGGGCAGATTGCGTACTGTAGATTTTTAGAGCTTTTTTTTTTTTTACAAAAGAAAAAGCTGTTGCTGCGGCCAAAAACGACGATATGAGAGACAGAAAAAAAAAACACACAAACAGAAGCTTATAATGCTTATGAATGACTTTTGAAAAGATCATATGTTGAATGCCAAGCATATTTTTGTGATTCTCTTGGTTTGTCCTGACAGTTGTCTGCAGAATCTCACCTTCACACCACTGTTTCTGTTACCAGGTTGACTTTAAGAAACATCTGCTGAGCTGGCTGCCTGTTGTTAAATCTGAGGGATTAAGCATAGTAGTAGTAGACTGTTGCTGCCATTTGCTGAGGCCAACTAAGCAGAATTAGACTTGAGGACTTTTTTTGCAGTAGATGCGTTGCAGCATTTAAAAAAAAAAAAAAAAAGAAAGTACTGTGCGGTTTTGAGTATAATTGCTGTGGATTAGGCCTGGTGTAGCCTGAGCTGGCCTGTGTGTTTTTCTGTTTGGAGATGTGTGGATGGTGCAGTAAATGTTGAGGGATTAGTCAAAGCTGAAGGGTCACAGCACTAATCTCATTATGGCAGGAGGGGAGGGAGGGACCTGACCACTCCTGAACAACTCAGCAGACAGCCTCGGCACTGGGGGAATCCCCTCTCACATGTGCTAAATGCACATACAGGCGCTGCCGTTGTGTTTTTATGCTATATTGTGAAACAAATGCATATGGTAGTAACTCTATTCTTTACACTCTATGAAGTCATTTTAACAGGCCTCATAACCAATTATTGAGCCATAGAATGGTATTTTTCTGGAGGGATTTTAAATGTTAGAAGAATGATAAACGAATAGAAGAATCGGATAAATGCACAATAGACATGATGACATCTTTTCATGTCTCTTGGGTCCTTACTTATGGTGTTTAGGATGCGATGAACTCTATGAGAGTGTAAACCGAGCTCCAACAGTAACTGGACTCCATGTCACAATAAAGCTCTAATTATAGAGAAAGCCCAGCATACTGGGAGAGGCTCTCTCAGTTATGGAGTATAGACACTTGGTGTACAGTTGATAGGTTTTGTGTGTTGTTAAATATCACTAAACGGCACATGGCACCAAGAGGTTTGTTTGAATCCTATAAGATTTAAAACAGAAAGAAATCGGAAACAAGTTGAAATAACTCAACCTGCTGGCCGATTTATCCCTCTGCTTCAAGAAAATTAAAAACTTTAGGTTGGAATATGGGACTAAATGACTTGTTAAGGCTGACATATCACAGTGCATGTGAGGTCATGGTGAAACAGTGTGGACAAGAACTGTGAGTCCTCCAAAACAAAACAGTAAAACTCCAAGCGAACCTATAAATGAAATGTGCCTTTCTGTCTTTCCTTCATCTGTCTGTCTGCACTCAACAAACACAGGCACTGGCTTACACATGGGCCTGTGCACACACACACACACACACACGCACACACACTCTACACAAGCACACGTACAAACCACAATGACACATCCCAGTGAGTGTTTCAGCTTTTCTTGTGACAATAATAAAATCTAGGGCCAGGAAAAAAGGAGAATGACCAGCAAAAGACACGTGGACAGGCAAATCCTCACTTCAAAAGCCATCCTCTTGCTATTTTTCTCTCCTTCCTCCTCAATTATTCCCACATCTACTCCTGTGTATTTTAGACCAGTGGAGGGCATCTAATTAAAAGGGTTCAGGAATAAGGCAAGTGGTAAAAAAGAATTAAATGCATATTCTTTCCAGGAGCTGATGATGGAAGTAGCTAAGGAGGGAGCCATCATGCTTCTCATTCCTGTTGAGGGTTGCACATGCACAGTACCGATCAGGCCCTCACAAGAAAATGGCCGCAGGTGGAGACAAAGTTTGTGAGCTGAAGCGCAAGTGAGCCTTTTCAGTGATCGTGGAAGCAGGAGTTTATTTGGGTGTGGTTAGAAGATGTGGGCGAACTCCAGATTCATTCACTCAAATGAAGACAAGACAATCAACTTTAGTCTTTGTTGTTATTTGATAACCGCTTATAAATAAAACAATTTGTATGGTGGCAGGTAAAAATGGACTTTGGCCAAGTAGATTTCTGACTCAGGGGAGTGAAAAAAAAAACAAACATTAAACGTCCAACCCTAAATTGAGATGCGTTATCTTCCTAGTTTGTGTTTTGCTGTTATTTCAGTCTCCCTCTAGAGAAATGCAAGCAGTGAAGCAGCATTGTTAGGCCAAGCTGTTGGGCCCAGAGGTTGAAGGTGAGAGTCATTTGTTTGAATTATTTCCAGCCTGAATGCACCATCACTCCAGACACGCAGTGTTAGGACTGCTGGAGTCCTTTGTGCCAATGGGAAAAAAAGGCCCATTGATTATCTAGCGTGTCAAACTCCGTTTACTCTGGAGCAGAAGGGTAATTATACGGACAAGACTTTGTTAGGAACTATCAGGTGATTACAGGGTATCGCCATGACAACGTTAATGTTGGCATGACCGTGAGACTGTTGGATTAAGTGCACTGCAAAAACAAAAAAAAAACATCTTAATAAGTTTAACACATTTACTACTGAATGTTTATGTCTGGAATATCAAGATCAAAACCTGTGAAAGAAAAGGATTTTAATTGAAAAGAAATAAAGTGACCTCAACCAACTGGCAGATTTAATAACTTGTCTCACGAAGCATTTTAGAATTCATTGCTTTATTAAATGACTTATGGAGAGGGTTAGTTCTTGCATAAAAAAGAGGTGCGGTGGTGTGGAGCCTCTGTTGTCTGTTAGAGAATTCAACCCCGGCACAAACACTGTGTCCTGACAACTTATTGCAGACTGTTCACCATTTGTGTCCAGCCAGTCGTGTACGTTCACTCCAACGTCAGCCTGCACGGAGCAGCTTAATGTGTCCTGTGCAGGACTTTCATCTTAAATGAAAGTAAACAGAAATTAAGCCATGTACCAATACTTCGGTACCAATTTGTTACCAATTCTGTTTTTCTAGAGTAGTTTTTTGGTATTGTGACCTAATCCCTAATCTGGCCCATCGTCATGATATAAAAAGGACATGTTGAATAAACTTGCCTAACATTTTAGAACATTTGATTCAGTGTGTGTTTATTTAAATTGTTGGTGGTTGTCCCTGTAAACTCTAATTATAATGATAATTATAATGCCCACCTTTTCACACCTGACTGCATCACCAGAATGAATGAAGCCAAGTTTAAGGCTTATCACTGCTGCTGACATGCTCCTGATGGGCAGCAGAGGTTTTGGTAAAGGTTACTCTGACAGCTCCACTTATGGCCTGATGATGACCATGAACCTTACACGTGACCGACTGAACCAGGCTGAGTGTTCCTTGTA
Source organism: Bovichtus diacanthus (assembly GCA_943590825.1). Taxonomy (NCBI): domain Eukaryota; kingdom Metazoa; phylum Chordata; class Actinopteri; order Perciformes; family Bovichtidae; genus Bovichtus; species Bovichtus diacanthus. Next base: position 3,998,755 of record CALSBV010012213.1, read on the forward strand.
TCAGTGAGTGGCCACTTGACTTCCAGGGAAAATTAGAGAAACAAACACAAGGACATAACCAAAACATATTAGAGCTGATAGATTATTGAAATTGTTTTTTTTTTTTTTAAGGAATTCTGTGTTTTTGTACTTTAAGAGAAATGTAAATTGAACAGGTTCTTCTCTGTGCCACACGTAGTGATAATGCTAAAAATCATCTCTGTCAAATGCATACAATGAGAAATACCTGACACAGTAATAGGGACGTCTGTAGGGTTTGGCACAACACTGCCAGGCCTTTACTGTTTCTGAACAGCTTTTCAATCAGCTGGACTTGCTCAGAAAAGGTTAAAAATCAACAGTTTACTCAAAAGATGTGGCAGAAAACTTCATGTAGTTTGAGTATTTTTGGAAGGGGAATTCCATGTCTTCGGCTCTCTCATTTGTCTCCTCTGCCTTGATTACCCAGAAGCAATTGGCTTTCTTTCCTCAAATCAGACCCTGGCCTGTGGTCACCCCTTTCCTTTCCTTTCTTTCCCTTTCTTTTTCTGTCCTGATCTGTTCAGTCCTTTCCTTTCCTTCCCTTTATTTCCCTTTCTTTCCCTTTCCTTCCCTTTCTTTCCTTTTCTTTCCCTTTCTTTCCCTTTCTTTTTCTGTCCTGATCTGTTTAGTCCTTTCCTTTCCTTCCATTCCTTTCTTTCAGTCCGCCTCCTTCGTGCTTATGTATATATACATTATGTATATATATTATTTCCTACCTTTCCCTCCTACCATACTCTTTGCTCTTCCTGAACATTGACACCCATTGCCAGTTGCCTCTTGGCACGAATGATTTGCGTGATTTGATTATCTCTGGTGTAGACTATCACAGATGTATTTCATGAAAGCCACTGCTGAGCTTGCAAACAGGGTCCTGCAGATGGAGAAATAGAAAGGCCCTTAATTCTTCGCCTGTGTGCGGAATGATAATGATTTTGACCCTGGCCATGGGTTAGTCTTGTCTAGCTTAGTGACGGTTCCCACTGAGCTACAGACAGCAGGCCTTACCTCTGTACGCTTTAACCCACTCCTGCTGGACTGAAGGATTTGTCATCAACATATGAACTCTGGATTTACACTTGCAGACTCGCAGACCCCCCGCTGACACACAGTTGAATACACAACTGTTGGTACGCACAAATGGACAGTATGGACCCTCAACTGAACAGACTTGGAGCTTAACGCAGAGCACTTAGGAAAATATTTCAGTTTGTTTCTGTCTGATTATTATAGTGGTGCGTACATGCAAATGCAAGTACCGTGTAGTTTTATAGTATGCAAATAAAAATACCTGTATATACAGGGGAAGACACAATAAGAGGAATCATGGAAAGTGTCATTTGGTACAACAGTATAGCCTCCAAAATGTACATAATATTTAAATGTACAATTTAAATACACATTTTTACCAAAAATGTAACTTTATAGAGTTTCATAAGAGTAGTATTTGTTGCATTTTGTCGACCTCTGTACACATACTGTATGTATGGTTATATTTTGATATTGATATTTGATCGTTCTTGTAAGGTGCTGCACGTCAGTGTCTGTTAGGCTATATAACCATACCTATGTGGACACAGTAGAAATATGATGATTAAAGTGGCGTTAAGAAAATACATACCACAGAATATGATAACATAGAGTACCAGCAATATATAATCAACCCCAGATTTAAAAGAAAGTATTATTGCAATGTTACCATAGGATATATGAAACACCAAGTACAGTTCACAAGGTCACAACTTGCAATATTTTAAGGCCCTGTTATATGATAGGAGTATATTCATAATCTCTTTGTGTTCAAGTATAGAAATAAAAAGGCTAAATATCAGTGTGATGGTATAAGAGCTCGTAGTCGTTGGTTCTGAGTGCTTTCCGTGTCGTGACCTGAATACCTCACCGTTGAAGCCTGGCCAGCAGCTCATTAACATTCCAATACAGCTCTAATCACCACTGCAACGTGTGTGTGCGTCTGTGCGTGTGTGTGTGTGTGTAAGAGAGAGAGAGAGACCATGCACATGTTGCTCTGGGAGTGAGGATGCGGTGAAAGTGTGTGATGAAGCGCTCGCCTCTGGTGATCTGAGGCGAGCAGTGCGATTGGTTCCTCTGCATCTCAAACTATTGTGCAACTTTTGCACAGCTGAGACTCATTTAACATCCAAGTTTTATTGACCTAGTCATGAAACACACGAGGATTGGTGAGAGAATGAAAGGTGTACAGGGGAAGGAACAATACAAACAGATTATGTTAAAAAAAAAAAAAAAAAAAAAGTTTTAATTTGACTAAAATCAGGTGGAAACATTTGGTTGAAAATAGTTTTTCCCATTTTGCACAAGCTTTTTGATACTGTTTGTTGACTTATAGACAAATAACCGCTCCTTTGTCTCTCTCCCCTCCAGAAAGACTGTATAACTCCAATGGACGTGACTTGAGAAGGGCACTGTTCTCTCTAAAGCAAATTTTTCAGGTAACACGCATATTTCACATGCAATTACTGTCAGTTTGTTGATGCAGAATACAGTTGGTTATTGTGGCCACCGTGCGCCTCCATGATGACAGGGATCTCCATCAACGTGGCGTTTCTCTCCCTGTGTGTGTGTGTGTGTGTATCTGTGTGGGTGTGTGTGTGTGGGGGTGTTTGCATCTGTGTTTGTGTGAATCTTTATTTTAAGCTGAGAGAAGTCAGCCACCTAAAACATCAAGTGCTTTTTCTAGAGCGCACGCAAGCGAGCACACGCACGCACGCACACACACAAACTCACACACACACACAAAAACACAAGAATACTCAACCGTAATAAAACCAACAAATTAGCAACGTAGGAACTTTTTGCTGCAGCATCATGATTACAATTTGCACATACCTAAATCGCCCCAAAAAACATGTACATTTGACCACAGCATGGAAGTCATGTCAGTTGAATGAAAATAGCCGTTACATCTCCACGCCATTCCCCTGCAGCAGCATAAAGGTTTGTGCAGATTGGTTGCGAAAAAACACAAATGCCATGACTTTCTCCCAGGTTCCAGGCTTATTTTTCACCCTTGAATGAGCGTAATTGAGACGTCAGATCCTTGATAGTGTACCTGAAGGCAGCAACTTTTAAATGAGTTTATTTTTTTTGTTATAAGAGATGATATGTCAAACGGGACACATTGCAAAACACATGGTTGTTGACACGTGGAGGGCGTGTATCAGCTGGCCTGAACCAGTGTGGTACTAAAAGTTTATGTACAGTCATCTTTAGCCTTAATCCTGCACATTACTGACACCATGTGGTGACAAAATTGAATAAAGTCTGAATCCATTTTGAGTAAAATGATGAGTTTTAGGAGGGATTGTGTATGATTCTGTATGTATGCAGCCAGTGTATAATGAGCTAACCTGTCCTACGCTTCCTCTCTCTCTATTTTACTTCAGGATGACAAAGATCTGGTTCATGAGTTTGTGATGGCTGAAGGTCTGACGTGTCTCATCAAGGTGGGCGCAGAAGCTGACCAGAACTACCAGAACTACATATTAAGAGGTATAGTTTCTCTCACTCTCTGATGACCAGAATCAGATATTTTACAAGTACGAATACTGACTTTTTTAATGTTAGATATATTTCAAAGATTGTTATGGTAAAAAGTGGAAAAAACAAAACAAAGCATCTATGAAATCATCAACAAAACCTGACTGCAACAGTAGATTGTAATTCTTTAAAATCTTCTATTAAACATCAACAAAGTTTTGTAAATGTAACATAATTTATAAAATAGTACAAATAGTAATACAAATAATAATATAATAACATATAATATAATAAGTTTTTGGATAATATGACTAACAACTACTACTAATAATGCTATTGAGATTGGTAACAGTAATACAAACTTATAACAAACACGAATAAATTCGAGAAAAAAACACAAAAAGATTTTGGGTGCTGTTTTGGGAAGCGCAGCTCTGTCCCCCTCACCCTCAGTATTTCTTTAACACACACTTCCTGTTTCTGTCTAACTCAGTCTTTCACCTCCTCCTTTGTCTCTCTTTGTAGAGTGACAAACTGCATTGTATACAGTACATGTAACTGTTTATCTAAAAATGTAAATAATAACGTAACAAAATAGAACAAAAGTACATTATTTAAAGTGAAATAATAATGCATGAAGCACAATAATGTGAACTACTGCCCAGAGAAGTCCTTGCTTTCTCTTTTTCACACTCAAACGTACACTCACGTGTGACAGATGATCATTCCATGAGTGCTGACGTTTTGGTACAAAAAGTCATCAATTTTTAACCAAACAATTTCAACCGTATAAGAATGGACAAAATACAAGTTTTTTGATAGCCCCTACAGCTATAGAGAATGAGACACTTTCTTGAACAATAGGTCTGGGGGAAAAGAGGAGTTATTACCCCCGTCATTGTTCAATAACTGTTCTAAACTTCCCTAATCAGAATGCCATAAGGTCGAATAGATCTCTCTACTGTCTGTGTCTCCTGCAAGGGAGACATTCCTTCAGGAATAGGAATGAGCCAGTAGTCAGATCGTTTGCATATCTCTCTTCTTTCTGGATTGATCCGATTTTGCAAGATCACTTTGTAACTTTTCCCCGTCGTGTCGGATGTGAAGGTCTTGGCATAGTCCTCTCTCTCAGCGACATGTATGTCTGGTGTTGAGTAGATTCCTCTTCCATACATATCCCTGCCTCCTGCTCTGTAGTGGGTCCTGATGATGCCTTTGGCTCCTTCTAAGCGTGTTCCATGGTAGGAAACAGGCCACTCTCCAGGTACAGAGTGACTCCTCCATCCGCCTGTGCCCAACCAGGTGTCTCCGTCCGGATATTTACCATTGACCTTTAAGGCCATGCGGTACCAACCTTTTGGGCGCTCATAAAGCTCATCACCTCTCTTGCACTCGGCCGAGTCGGAGAGATTAGTGAAGTCGTAGTCATACTTTGGTTCAAAAAACTCTTCCTCATCGATGAAAAATTCTTCCACATAAGCCGGTCGTCTACAGAAGATGTTTCGGAGATAAAAGTCATGAACAGACAAAATATTTGCTGCTGTAATGCCTGTTTTGTTGTCATAAGGTTTGACGATTAGTCCAAGAAGTGAAGATATAACTTCAATTTTTAAATTTGAGTCCAAATACATGGTTGAGGAGGATGAAATCAAAGTGTCCCTCTTCTTCTCTTGTTCACGGTGTGTGTAAGCTGAGCGCTCTCTCTTCACAGAAGCTTATGTTCAACATATGATAAAGCCAGAGAGGATGATTCTCTTTCACTTTCATTTTGACACGTGGTTCGAGCCTTAAAGAATGTTGCTTTGACGTAGAGCAACAGGCAGACACCTCTTCTACAGTCTCCCCCTGTTTGAATGACTTTCACAATTGTTGCTTAACTGACTTTAAATTGGAAAATGTAAATGTAAGTGCATGTAAGAACATTTCTTATCTAAGAGCTATGTCACGAAGACTGGCTTACAGTCAAAAACAGGAAACGGCTGTGTGTCAAGTAGGAAAGGAAGCTGCAAAGGTGTTTTTCATAAGCACTGAGCGGAAAGCTCATTCGTTGAGAGGGAAACCATTTCTCAATACACTGTACATATACAACTAACAATATGCCTCTTTTGTGAGAGATAATACAGTGCAAGAAAATGATCACTGAGGCTGTAAAAGAAAACTTTGTCCATATCGTTTCTGTTTTCTCCTTGATTAGAATCGTTTTTGTCTGTCACAAGGACCAAAGATTCACCTTCTCAATCTGCGTTTTGAATCATTCGTCTTTGTACAGAGTGCGGTTTCCATTTTCTTCACCTCCAATCGTATCAAGCCATTTGTATTTGAATTATTATAGTGGTTTTGTTTTGTGCAGTTTGCACATTTGAACAAGACACTTGTGTGGTCTGTGTCAACCAACAGTTGAACAGTCAGTTTCAAAAAACTCCCTCAAGGAAATCCCCCAACACTCCAGCCCCAATAAAACACTGAACGGAAGATACTTTCCAGGTCTTTATTTACATAAAGTAACACATGAACAATTCACAAACATGTTTTTCAGGTGTTACAAGGAAACTGGATTGAGTAAAGTTCAGTAAAAAATAAGTTACCGTAGAGTTAAAAAAAATTGTAAATACAATAAATCATCAGATATTTATTTTCTCAAAGTTTCTTCACCACAAGATTCTGAAAATATTTTTAGAATCTTAGCTGGCGGTTCTTAAAGCACCTAAACATTTGGTTTCAAACACGTATTTCTCCATAAAAGTTAGAAAAAGTAAGTAAAAGTATAAAGAAAGCAACTTCCGTCGTTATGTGTAGAAATGAACATTCATGAACTTCAAACAGTGATTCGAGCTCAGACACGACACAAATACAGAAATCTCTTGTGTGAACTAACAAAATGTTTTTTAGTTTTAACATGAAATTGTATGTTCATGTCAAACTCTTATCATTCATAGTAAGAAGTGGATTGAGAAAAAAACAGTTTTCAGGCCTTTTAAAAGAATGTCTGCATTACTCAACTAAAGCTATTGTGTTGGAAACAAACTTGCGTCTAGTGAAATATGATGTGTTCGTGTTGTTGATCTTCCATCCCAACAATTTTGGACACAGCTTTGTTAATTGGTTAATACGACGGATTGATAGTCAATGCATATTTTACGTTGTGAAGACAACGTAATGACGGACAGAGTGACGATAAGCCTGAAATAAAGCTGCTGAAAGGCCCTTGAGCAACAGACACTTACACACTTGCTCTGGCTCTACTTAAACAGCAATTTAACTGCAGAAAACAATGAAAGAGCAATATCTCAGAGAGAACCAGCGTCGTCATCACTGCCACCATCATCACCCCCATCATCATTACCCCCATCATCATCACCGCTATCATCATCATCACCCCCATCATCATCACCCCCATCATCATCACCGCTATCATCATCATCACCCCCATCATCATCACCGCTATCATCATCATCATCACCACCATCATCATCATCATCATCATCATCATCATCATCATCATCATCATCACCGCTATCATCATCATCACCCCCATCATCATCACCACTATGATCATCATCACCATCATCATCATCATCATCACCGCCATCATCATCCTCATCACCCCCATCATCATCACCACTATCATCATCATCATCACCGCCATCATCATCATCATCACCGCCATCATCATCTTCACCATCACCGCCATCATCATCATCACCGCCATCATCATCATCATCATCATCATCATCACCGCCATCATCATCATCA
>CALSBV010012213.1:4006563-4026562 GCA_943590825.1 Bovichtus diacanthus
ACTTGTCACAAGAACTTATATTCAACATGTGGTAAAATTAGATGTCACTTTCACTTTCACTTTGAAAGTTTGGATGTAATACAATCTGTCCTGTGCTTTGACAAACAGCAACAGCAGGGACGGACTGGGACACAAAAGCAGCTGCTTGTCCTCCATAAGGGCATAAAGTGTGACATGTACCCCTGCTGGTACTGCTTTATCATCACACCTAAAATAGTCAAGAAACAACAGAGGCCGTTGGATTTTTTTTTTACCCACAGGATGGCTGACAACAGATTTTAATTATTAAACTATTAATTTATTAAGGTGTAAGCAGGTTGATATGGAACTATATGTACTGTTGGGTATTTAAATCTATAACAATGCCACCTATTTGAAAAAGCTCCTTTAAATTCCTTTATGCCAAGTAATTGGTAACTAGCTGTCAGATACGTACAGAGATAAGTGTACTACAAAATTGTATTTACACACAGTACTGAGTGAATAGACTACTTGTTACTTTCCATTACTGATAATCCAAAAATGTCTACTGTTTCTGAAAACATAAATACTGAGTGCAAAGGCAATTCAGCACATTTACAGCGTGGCCGGAAAGGAAAAACACATGTCATCTCCAGTACATATATAAAACTCTTTCTGCAATGGGAAATACTTTAAGAAACGATACCATCTACTATTGAATATTGAACTATTACTTTTCCAAATTTAATATTCTTTTTCTCCTCTTTGTGTTTATGTCATAAAGACCCAAACTATAAGAAAAGGAAACTCTTAGTCCCTTATGGCTTTCCCTGTTATTTATAGCTACTGTAAATGGATCTGTAGGCTCCACATAGTTTTCAGTTTCTGTGCTTGGTTTGTTTACAGCATATGTTGAATCCTCATTCTATATTTGTCCTGTCTCTCTAACTTTTTGTTTCGTTCTCCTCGTCCTTCCCCAGCTCTAGGGCAGATCATGCTGTATGTGGACGGAATGAACGGTGTCATTGGGCACGTTGAGACAATCCAGTGGCTGTACACTCTTGTTGGCTCTAAGGTATGGCCGAGCATACATACAACAACAAACAAGCAAACAAAAAGAGCAAAAAGACAACAACCACACACACTCAAACTGCAAGCAGGCTGTCATCAGCTCTGAGGTAGCCATTCATTGTTTGGTGAGCATTATTCTTAGCTTTTATACCCAGAAAAACACACACAAACACATCTGCTACTGATTGTGCTCTGTGTCCTGGCCTGAGGGTGCTGTCTTTTGTTGGCTTTCTGCTATTTTCATCATTTTTTGAAGGTACACTTCTGCTTTGCACTGAAAGTATCAGTCTTGATTCCAGTGCCTAAAGCCCAAGATTTCTATTTATTTAATTTAAAATGAGATTTATTTTCAATATGGAAATATAATAGCATATATACAACAAATACATTCCCTATCTTTCCCTATCATTAAACTTGTCAGATAATACCATCTAAATTGATGATGGGAACCTGTAGACCAGCGGTCTCCAACCTTTTTGCACCACGGACCGGTTTCATGACATTTTTTCTACGGGGCACGCATAACAAAACACACAATGAAGTGCAAAACAAATAATTGAATTATTACATATATAATGTAAATGTAATTATTCCATTTTATGTTAAGCACTTTATTATATATATTATATATTATATATATTATTATGACATTATAATATATATATAATATAATACATTAAAATGCTTACAATAAATATTACCAACACAATAAAATAAAACGTTTTATTCTTTCTGTGCGGCCCGGTGCCAAATGATCCACGGCCCGGTGGTTGGGGACTCCTGCCGTAGACAACATATTATTCACACATGTAGATTTAGCAGTAATTCATATAGGCTTCATATATATATATTTATTTGTGTCTATCATGTGTCTATCATGTGAATTCAGGCTGTCTGCTTTAGAAGCCCCTAATACACATGATTTAAAGATATGTGATGATGCAAGCAGAGGGAAAAATAGCAGGTTTCAAAAGATGCTGGTCAACAGAATAAATCCGTTGTTTATTTTGTTTCTTGTGTCCGTGTCAGTGTCTAACTTTGTACCCCCCCCCCTCTCTCTAGTTCCGTCTGGTGGTGAAAACTACTCTGAAGCTGTTGTTGGTGTTTGTGGAGTACTCTGAGTCCAACGCTCCGCTGCTGATAGAAGCCATCGGCTCTGTGGACGCCAAGAGAGGTACAAATACGTCAACATGGCACCAGCTGCTGAGGAACTTGTTCTCAGTCATTCCTGTGTAATTTACTGTTACTGTTTTTTTTGTTTCTGGCCCAGGTTGGCCCAAAGGAAGGGGTGGCGGGTCGGAGAGTGACAAAGTTATTAATGTTTTCATTTCTTATGTATTGATTTCCAGGATGCAAGCCTTGGTCCAATACTATGGAGATCTTGCATGAGAAGGATGGAGTGGACACAGAGCTGCTGGTCTACGCCATGACCCTCATCAATAAGGTGTCCATATATTTACTTTTTATCATATTTGTTTTATTATGCACTGGATATAGGAAAATATAACTCTGATATGACTACTGGTACTTGATGAGATGCTAGTTATGCACAAGATATCCCAGAGTTTCCAGTAACAATTTTGAGCAGGTGAACAGGTTTCAGTGGTTTTGTTTCAGAGATTTTTCCCAGCCCAACCAAAATGAAATGACTGAATATATACATAAGAGTTGTAACGGTTGTGAAACCACGAACACAAACATGACCGCTGCCTGTTGAGCTCTCGTTACGTTACCACGTGAATCACTCAGGATGGCTGCTAATAAAGCTGAGATTGCATTTAAAATGTTTAATGTACTAATGGACAAGTCAATTGTCAGCAATGTGTCGACTGGTTCTCCGTATTTAGGTCATTTACATGAAGTTCAATTAGAAAGTTCATCCACCTCAGTGTTCTTGAAATGTTCTTGTAGCTGATTTCTAACCCCATAAACCATGATTTGGAGAATCGTTACACCCCAACTGAATTAGCTATCAAAATGTTTAAAATCAAAGGATTCCAAACCTCAGATACACCTTGATGACTTATTGGTCTCCTTTTTCTTCTTGCAGACGCTTGCAGCGCTGCCTGATCAGGACTCCTTCTACGATATGGTGGATGGTCTGGAGGAACAGGGCATGGACACAGTGTCCCAAAGACATCTGGGGCGGAAAGGCACCGATCTGGACTTGGTTGAGCAGCTCAACATCTATGAGGTTTGAAACGCTTAAGGTCACAATGAAAATACCGTATACCTTTTTTATTAAAGATCAGACTTCAGGTAGTAAATGCTGCTCACATTTAATTAATATCGCTCGATGGAGTATTTATAGTACTTTTGCTTAATATTTAAAATTCCCTGTGTGAAGCACTGCTCCTACTTTACACCAAAAATCGACTTTTCCCCCAGATGACCCTACGGCATGAAGACGGGGACGATGAGAGCCAGCCTCCACCAATAGGACGCCGGGACCGCAGACGAGTCAGCCTTGGGGGCGGGGACAGAAAGCATGGTCTGGAGAGAAGGCGCAGCCGCAGGGCCTCTCTTGGGCGAGCCGGTCAGGCCTCCCCCTGCAGCCCTGCGTCCCCACAGAGAGCCGGCTTCCAGCCTTTCTATGGACAGAGAGCTGAGGACATGAGCGAGAGGTGAGAGAAGGGGAACATGAAGGAGTGGCTATATTAACAAGTGTCATAAAGAATGGTATAAGCAGGTATAAAGAATGATTGGTGCCAAATATTAAGTCATCACTTGTTGAATGAGCCCAAGAGAGAAGTTCTGACTGTCTTGTACCAACACTTTCTGCTCCAGAGCACTGTCAGGTTTCCTTCAATCCATGTAAGTTCAAAGGTCTCTCTGATCAGCTGCTGTGGCCTTCTGCCTTTTGTTGGTTTTTTTTCTGACCGCTTCTCCTCACCTACATGCTGTAACAGCTACTACTGTCACATAAAGCACTCTGAGTGGGTTTTTTATTCTACAATGAATGATGAAACACTGGTTCCTACTTGTGCTCCACTAAAAAGAAGAAAAAAAAGTTCTCAGCAGCTGCACAAGCCTTCAGGGTTCTAATACAAGCTTACACGTTATTAAACCAGCACAGGCTTATCTCAGTGCTGTGTGTGTATGCACAAAAAGGAGAATTTGGAGCGGGCTGTAGCTGTTTACCTCAGGTAAATCTTTCCTGTCTATGTCCTTCACCCTTCATCTCTTTATCCTTTATCCACTGTGTTACATAACGGAAGCAGATTATGTCCCATTCTTCCGCTACTATCAAACTGGTGGTTGTGTGTGGGAGTGTGCATTTCAGCACATATTTGTATCTCGAAAAACAAAAGCCCCCAACTGTGTGTGGATGTACTTGCATATGGTCTGTTGGATGAAGTGATGGGTGAAAGTTGTTTATGTCCGAGACTGCTTCATATTATGTATGCACGCACAGAAAAACAAACATAACTTGTATTCGGCCGTCCCATTCGTCACACACACATGGCTCTGGTCTTGTGGAACAACACCTGGCAGCACACGCTGAGTCGACTGCAACGAGGGTCATCTGGTTTCACTAGACAAAGCTGTTTGGTGACATTGATCTCAAGTCAGTTCTTCAGCCAAGGCTTATTCTCCTCTTAGCTTTCCTTTCCCTCTTCCCTGTCATCATATGTTGTGTCCTTGTGCATGTAAAACTACCTAACTGGAGGCATGGAGTGTGTAATAGGAAACATTCTTCCCCCTCGACCCTGTTTCATTTTTGTGTTTCCTTTGTCTTAATCCTTTTTTTGTTTTCATCACTTTATCTCAGTGTCTCTGCTAGATGTCATGTCCTTGTTTGTTGTCTTTGAGCATCATAAATATTTGTGTGGTTTGATAGTAGAGCTGCAACGAATGATTATTTCCATTATTAATTAATATGCTGAGTGTTTTCCAGATTAGATCAATCGATTTAGATTGATCGTTTGGTCTATAAAATTTCGGAAAATAGTGAAAAATGTCCATCCCAGTTTCTCGAAGTTCAAGGTGATGTCTTTAAATGTCTTGTTTTGTCCGTCCAAAACCCAAAGATATTCAGTTTGATATGATATACAACAGAGAAAAGCAGGAATGTCCATATTTTAGAGGCTGAAAACAGCATTTTCTATCATTTTTGCAAGACAATTTACTCAAGCAATTAATCAATTATCACAATAGTTGCCGATTATTTTACCGCCGCTGGACTAATCGTTGCAGCTCTATTTGGTAGTGCAACTGTAAACATTATTTCCACACATCAATCACCCTCCATCTCTCCGTTCAATCTCTTAATTTCTTCAAAAGTGTGGTGAATTCCATCTGCATGCCTATCTTATGTATCGTATCATCTCTCCTTCAATCCTCCCCTTAAATGTTTCACCCATACACCCATTCATCCACCCCCCCTGCCTCTGCAGAGAGGAGGAATGTGAGGATGGGATAGAGGAGGAGGAGGAGGAGGAGGAGGAGGAGACGACTCCAGAGACTGAGTCTGATTCAGATGAGCAGAAGGGGGCTGATACAGTGTCTAAACTGAGCACCCTCAGGTATTTTAGGACATGGTGGTCACATGAAAATTAAGTAATGCCCTGTGGTCTGCTAATATATCTAGGGGGTCTATATAAATAAAGTCACAAAGCTATTTAAATGTCACTTTTGTCACTTTTTCGATTGTATATCTGGTTGGTTTGATCTCCTTGTGGCCTATGTACTTGGTGAAAGGGATAGTTCGGATTGTTTGAAGTGGGGTTGCATGAGTTGCTTATTCATAGTCTTTGTATTGCTTACAGTAGATGGCGGATTAGTATCAGCAAGGAAGCTAAGCAATGTACTGCTCTGGACGGGGGCAACAGCTAAATGTATTTTAGCCAACTTAAAAAAACACCCACCCAAAAAAAACATTTTGCCACCGGGCTCCTTTGACAAAAACTGTTCTTTTACCTTGCAGAACACAGAAGTTGATAGTCTACCGCTGCCTCGATTGGTTAGTTAGTTTGTGTTATTTCAGATTCACCAAAGTCACACAATTACACAAGCAAACTAACTGATCGAGGCTGCGCTCGACCAAGGAGTCCGGTAGCTTTGAAGAGAACAAAGATAACAGCTTTAATTCCCCGTCTGAAAGGGCTGTCTGATGGCAAGGTTAAGCGACAAAAATATAGCATACACTAAAACTGATATTCATTTCTTTTAAGGTGGTCCACAGCAATACATTGCTTTTTCTTCAATAATGTTACTCCTGTCTGTTTCTCCAAACTGGGGGTGTGCCCACCGCCATCTATGGATGAGTACCTCATACGACCCCACTTCACGAAATCTGAACTTTCCCCCTAAGGCTCCAGTGGGGCACACATGGTACTACTTCTGTCTGATTTGCCCAGTTTCATCCATTTTTTCCTTTCAATACATTCCTCTGTTCCTAGCTCGGCCAGACATCTTCCATCCATAGTTCACCGAACAACCGTCCAGTCCATCACCATCACTTCCAGGAAGGAGAATATTAAAGACGAGGAGCAGAGGAATCGGAATGAACCAACTCCAGCCCCTACAATCCATTCTTCTTCTACCTCCACCTTTTCTCCTCCCGTGTCCTCCCCTCTCAGCCCCCCAGCCCAACCCTCCCTTCTGTCCTCCCTGCTGGCCAGGAAGAGGTCCATCGTCACCGTCCCGGCTACCAAGGAGGTCAGCCCGCCGTCACGCGGCAGCTCCCGTCCCTCCCCCGAACGCCTGCCCTACCTGCCCCACTCACCCTTCCACCTCTTCTCCTACGACCTCGATGAGGAGCCGTCACCCCCGGCTCCACCCAAAGCCAGAGAGGAATCACCCAAAACAACGTCTCCCAGGTCAGACGGACAGCAGAACTCAATCACCAATGAGTTCAAGAAGCACAGAAAGCTTTCCTTGCAGCTCTTCAACGTACCACGTTTCTTTTGTCACCTTTTCACATCTGTTTCTGGCTTTTATCCTTTCACCAGCTTGGATCTCTTTGCACCACTTTTGTTATTCATCACCTCCCCTTTTCACCAGTTGTTTTCACTTCTTTGACTGCACGACTTCTCACCTTCAGCCTGCCAACTCTCTTATTATCACCTTTGTTCGTTCACGTCTCTTTTTCTTAGTTCTTTCAATGCGTGGATAGTCATCACTTCCCAGTGCCACAGCTTTTTCCTCCTTTTCAAAAACACTACAGCACCTGCATTTCTGCATAGTCTCTCCTTGCTTCTTAGTATGATTATTTTCATGGAACTCTGAGCTTTACTTTCTCTAATCACTGTATTGCTGTGTAAGATTTGTACCCAATCCATATACTGTATAGCTTATTATAATCCTATATTCAAGTCCTGTTTGCTAATAATTGTGCATATATACAATGTTTCACTTCTGTTATTCTGCGTGTTCTGCCAAAAACTTAAATAACATAGCTTCAAAAAGAAAATTGTTGCCTGCTATCACTGGCTAAATAACTTGTCAAGGTAAATATATTTTAAGCAAAGGGTCTTTGCAGATTCACAGTGGACAGTAAGTAAAGTGAGACACCTTGCCTGGAATTTTCCAGAAACATAAGGGAATAAACACCACAGCCGTTATAAATTAGGACCACTCTAGTGTTGCAGCAACAGCATTCCTATTATGTAACGAGGCGTCACATTCGTTTCTCGCCACCAGCTTTGCACTGGTCAACGTGGTGTCGTGTAACTGGGTGACTGGAGAGGTCACTTACCGTCTCCCATTTTCTCACCCAGGAATGGAGGTCTCGTGTCCTATTCCTCTCTCAGCACCCCGAGTACGCCCACCAGCTCCAGGTGAGAGCCCTGCACCAATATACGTGAAAACATCCTTAAAATACACACTTGTGTACTCTAAACGTGTTTACACACACGTACATATTCATGTGCGTTTGCAGGACCAGACACGCACCCACTCACATGTGTAAAAGGTACGGCCCGTGTGCAGCCATGTGATGCATTCGTGGTGACGACGTACTGAAGTGAATGTGATCTAAGCTCTTTGGTTCCCCAGTTACTAAGCAGCTGCTCCTATTTCCTCCATGGAGAATACCGTCATTAAAACGTTATTAATGGCTTGTGAAACACATACTTACACATATAGAAGCTCTGTTTATGTAAGGAACCTGTGCTGCGTTATGTTCGTGGACATATTTAGCAGTGAGGCAGATTCTAGCAGATGAAAAAACTGTTCATTATGAAGCATCATTTCAATCTTTTGCACTTGACTCTTGGAAGAAATGTTTTTATTCGCACTGTGCTAAAGTAGTGTGCTTTATAAACCAAAATGGTGCTCGAGAGTCACAGCGTCACACTGACTGCAGTGGTGTAATCGAACTTTTCTTTCTTTCTCCTCTCTTCTTCAGGCCTGCTTTGGGAGGTCTTCTGTCCTCCTCGTACCGACAACACCAGGAATCTCTGGCGGCCGAGCGAGAGCGCCGTCGTGTGGAGAGAGAGGAGAGGCTGCAGAGGATAGAGAGAGAGGAGAGAAACAAGCACAGGTGAGGCATTTTAAAAGAGCCCTTCTCAGTTTGATAGGAGAGAATACATTATATGAAAGTGAAATAAATTTAAAGGATTACTCCAATAATTTAGCATTATACTTCTTTAAATATGGGGGACTAACAAGAGACAGAGTATTAAAAGAAGGGTCATAATTGAAAAAAGCAAAAGTTGAAATATCCTTTTTTTGTCTTTGTCAGTATGGGTCAAGCTCGAAAAGCATAGGAACAATTTTCATATTGCAACTTATGAGACTCCCCCGTTTTCTAAACAGGTTTGTACCTGAATCAGAATTTTACAAGTTGTCTCTGAGGCACCAATTTAGGCTGCTAGATCAGGGGTTCGCAATCTTTTGTATTGGATATCTTGTATTTTGTAGGCCCATTTCTGATTGTTAAAACATTTACGAAGACTACAAATAAATACGATAAAAACTCATAACATATGACAAAAAAAAGAAGTCAAATACACTGGGCTGTAAATATGTGGTATGCCACTGTCAGCTGTAATTATCAAAATAAATATTCTGTTTTACTTTACATTTATGTGAATTCTTGAGTACAGTTAAATATAAAAAGAACTAGATTTGTATATTACCCAAACAAATGTAATCTAGCCATTTGGCAGTTCCCCCTGTGGCCCAAGGAACGAATAAGCATGACTGCATAAATAAAAGTAATGAATAAGTGCAAAAATCTAGATGAAAAAAAAGTCTGGATTTTATATATTTTTTTAAAACCCTATGCGCACAGTAATGATGATTTTACAATAAAAAAATTTTTATTATTGGGTTGTACCAATACCTGTTTGTGTGCATGATGTTCGAACATTTCATATTCACACGTGCAGGCCAGCAGAGAACCATACCGCTGTAGGGTGTGATTATTATGTTTTAAAATGTTCTGTTTGTGTGTCTCTCACAGCCGCGGCTATGTGGATAAAATGGAAGAGGCCAGGCTTGCGCGGGAGGAGAGGTAAGTGTGTGCACTAAATCAAAACAACACACACTCGCAGAACAGCTGAACTCGTGGGGGAATATGTTTCAGCCTGTGGTTTGGGAAGCCCGGTAATAGTGTAATTGTTTTCAGGTTAAAAAGGTTGGGGGGGGGGGGGGGGGGGGGGGGATACTGAAGCAATTTATCTTTGCTCTGTCTCCCTGTTTTCTCCTTTTCTTAAGGAGCTGCATTTTAACTGCCTCGCTCTGCCAAGGGCTTGATTGTTTTGGCTGCATGCTGTGAGAAAATCAGATTCCAGGATTTGTCAAGCTTTTCACACTGAGTGCCAGTGCACATACACACTCACACGTTTTTACCCAAGCACATGTACGTTTAAAGACACGCGAAGAATTTTCATTAGGCTAATAAATATATGTTTGTGTGCAAATGGGAATCACAGGAAACAAGAGATTTACTCAAGAGGGTATGTGAGGTCACGATTGGATTCAGGATCACACTCGATGCAGCCATACATTATGTAGTGGACAGTACACCCCCCCACCCCAAACTTTTTAACCTATAGCATTATGAACTGTGCCAAGTGCTGTCGAATTCCATATACAGACCTCTTTCACCCTCAGTTGAATCTGTCAGCACTGTAGCACCTGGACCAAAAGGACTTGCATGAAATATGATGGCATTAATGACAACTGAGTCCAGAAATGATTGTTAATGGCTTACATACTGGAGTTGGACTGAAACTGGATTCCTGAAGCATGTAGCAAATCATTTTGATTTGTTAAAGCCACTGAACACCATTTTTTTTGTTTCTATCTGGAACTTTGGTTTATGATCTCATACCTGCAGGACTAACTCCTCCGTCAGCATCAGTTAGATAATGCATTGCTCATTGCTTCTTTGCATGTTACAACGTGCTAATTAGCAAATGTTAGAGTACGGATACTGTACAGTAAAAATACAGCTTAGCAGACACACACCATAAAAGACTTATCAAAGAGTGATTTATGGACATGAAGAGATCTTCCAGTGATAGTGTGTTACGTTACAGTGTTTTGCAAAACTGTCATTTAACTCCTTTTTATTTCTAAGTGTGTAAATTAATACAGCATATTGAAGGTTTTTGGTCCAAGTTGAACTAGACAACACGCAGTTGACACACTCGCTCTATTTCACTCCTAATCACACGCACATACACTGAAAACACAGACACGCGCGCGCGCACACACACACACGTTTATTGGTTTCCAGTTTCTTCAGACCTCTGAAGTGGCCTGATGCTAATGAGCTCTGAACAGAAGCTCCACACATTCATGGTATGGTGGGAAAGAGGAGGGGTTAGAGAAAGAGCGAGGGAGAGAGAGAAAGAGAGAGAGAGGGTTGACTCAGTGCCCTTAATCTCTGTTCTGGCTGGCAGGTTGAGTGGTAAAGTTTGGTATAGGGAGAAATTTGCGAAGAAAGAGGAAGAGGACAAGGGAGGAGAGCTGATCGAGGCACATCTTGAACAGGTTTACTCTGATTCACTTCTGATGTTTGGCCTTTCAGCAGCCAAACTAACATTAACCTCTCCCCATCTCTCCCAGTCTTCTCTCCTGTCATTCTCCTTTCCTCTCTACCCTCCTTTCTAACACTGTCTCGTCTTCTCCAAATTTATACTGCAGGTGATAGCTGGGCATTTAGCTAGACAGGGCGGTGGAACTCTGGGGCGAGTGAGGTGGGCTTGCGAAGTGAAACAGAGAAGGTTGGAAGTTTGTGATGAATTCAAGTAAATCGGAGCGGTAACTAGTTTACTTTAGGGCAATTTGGCAAAGACCAACACAGAGCAGCACTGCTGAGAAAGGCAAGACAGTAGGTGCATTGTTTCTGACTCTACTTTTGCATCTTGCCTCCTCTGATCCTCTCTCTCTCTCTCTCTCTCTCTCTCTCTCTCTCTCGCTCTCTCTCTCCCTCCCTCTCTTTCAGGTATAAGAACGTGGAGCGTCTGGCGGCGGAGGAGTACGAGAGGGAGCACGTCCGGGTGTCGAGGACTCGCCCTGACCTCAACCTGACCTTTGAACCCGCGGAGGCCTGGCCCTCGTCATCGCGCAGCAGCACCCCGTCCTCTTTCGCCTCCCAGGAGGACGCAGAGGCCGACCTCGACGCCGGGACCCCCGCCATCCCTTACACACCCTCTGAGACTGGTAGGACGACTGAGAATACTTTTTGATGGAGTAGCTGTCGTATGTCGACGCACTACGCACAGTTTTGACTAACACCGCGGTGTCTCTGTGGGGAAATTGCTTAGACGACGAGATGTAAGACTGACAGGTAGTAAACTAAACACAGTCTTTAAAATGTAAAATCATCCTACCTGTTTGTTTAGAGCACTAAAGTACAATACTGTAGCCAACTGTATTAGGTTTTGTGTTAAATCATACAATAGTATTCAGTATTACTACGGCTACCACAACGGCTATCACTATTACTATAAAATATACATTTTAAAGGGGTTACTGTGACATTTATTTTGGTCTTATGATGAATAATGATGGTAGGAACATTGAATTCAAAACAATTTAAAGTCATAATCCTTAAGTTTTCAGTAATGGTTGATTTGGCAACACCTATGACTGTTACTGTGGTAACAGTCATTTGTTGTTAACTATAGCACTAACTAACACTGCTTCAGTAGCTACTTTGTCAAAAATACAGCAGAAGAGCAACTGGTGTGTCTGTTTACAGTGTAGCCAAACAAACTGACGTTGTTTAACAAAGAAGTTGGTTTAAGAAGGATACAGCAGAAACGTGTTTTAAAGATTTCAGAGCATTTGTAGGACTTTGAATTCTGCTGGATAATACTTTGGGGACTAATTAAATCCGAAGGTCGCCAGTTCAACTCGTAACATTGCGCCCCAGAGCAATCATTCTCAACCTTAAATTGTTTCAGTTTGCAGCCTGCCGTTTAAATTAGCATGCTGGCGTGAGCAAAAGAAGGCGAGGCGAGACAGATTGGGGAAAATACTAAGGGAGAGGAGGGGACACCATCAGGGGGTAGAAAGAAAAAAACACACAGAGAGAGGATATGGGTGAAAGGGTCAATGGGTTTCTGAAAGACCTTTTTTGAAAGTGTAATTCCGAAACATCTTGTGTAAGAAAATAAGCCTTGTTTTGGAGCTGAGGGCATGCATAGCCATGAGCTGAGGTACTGTAGCTCACTTAGGTGAGTGTATGAGGCCTCACAGTGTCATGTTATTCTAACCCCGCCTGCATCACTGCATGGACTGTACTGTGGAGTTACGTGTTTGTGTGTGTTTTCACATAAACAGGAACTTAATTCTTCATTTCCTGTTCATATCCTGGTCCCGCAACAACCTGGCGTTCTGTACCTGCCATATTCTTTACATGAGTGTGTGCATGTGTGTTTTTGTTTTTCTTATCAGTGCGTGTGAATGTGTGTTGATACAGCGGCGTCTCATGTGCAGAAATCAAAGACAACCAAGTGTATTTCATTGCAGAGAGTAAATGGCCTTTTAGAGAATAAAGTGATTGAGTATATATTTCTTTGTGACAGGAGAGGCTGATGACTCCAGTGCCAGTGTAGAAACCGAGGAAAAAGACGCCACTGCTGAAGAAGAGGAAGAGCAGAAGGAAGAGGACGCACAGGAGGACGTACAGGAGGAAGCAGCAGCAGAAAAGGAGGAAGAAAGCGAAGAGTGTCAGCAGGAACTGGAGAAGGAGAAAGAGGAGGCCGAGGAGGCGGAGGAGGACAGCGGGATCCTGAGTGACAAAGAAAGACAGAATGAGGAAGTGAATGAGAAGGACAACTGCTCGGCCTCCAGCATCTCCTCTGCCAGCAGCACTCTGGAGAGAGAGGAGAGGGGGAGCAACGAGAATGGTGGGTAGTTCTGTACTGCATCGTGAGCTAACGTTCAAGTTACACTTCTAGTTTCAAGTCTAGTTTCAAGTCAGTGAGTTGCTTTTAAAGGTGATGCAACCTACCCCTTGATAAGACCTATGTTATATGTTTTGTTGAGTTGCATTATGCCAAATGTTTCCTACCTTTTTCAAACCTAGAGAAATCCCTACATTTAATCAAGGTAATGATCCGTTTCATTATGATTGCCTGTAATGGCGACGTATCCCCTTCGAGCATGCGTCAGCGTTGTGGTTGTCTCCCAGAAGCTGCCATAAAAAGACGTTTTTAACTATATATTTTAACCATATGAATGATTTTAGTCACTGGACACCTGGAACTTAAGTTACCAGAGAAACAAGCTGAGCTAACTCCGTCTTTTGTTATTGTTTTGATTGACAGACCCCTCGAGGCGGGAAATTACATATTGCGCATTTAAGGATTTTATTCGACTGTCACTATCTTGACATAATTTAGTTAATCAGCTATATTCTTACATGTCACATTATTTAATTATTACAAAAAATAAGATATTCTAAACTAAGCTGGCACTAAATGACCTGTTAGGATGGATGTTTTTAGCGATGTATAAAACATCACCCTCATTCAATGACTCACCATTTAACACCATTTCAGTCATTATTAAAGTTACACTGTGGAATATTTAACCACCAGTAATGCTATTGAGCAATGTTTTGATGAGTGTGTGTGTGTCATTCTGCTGTCAGTTTACAGTAGCAGACATGGATGCAACACAATGCATTTTGGTGAGCAACGGGGAATGTAAACCTCACTTTCAGCCCAAGACCAACTGTCCATTGTTGTCTCAAAACCATGGGCGGAGGCTCCCAAATCTCAACAACGTGTTCAAAACCAAGACAAAATCAAACCTAAACATACAAAAAAAAAAAATACAAAAGAAATATCGAACATTGAACAACAAGCGAACATTGTGCGCGTTTTCCTACATGCAGCCTAGGGAAGCGTAATTCCTGCTCATAAAAGTGAAAATGATGGAGGAAAAAATACATGATTATTCCTAAAGGTCAAGCTCCGAAAAAAACAAATGTTACCGTAATGCAACTCAATAGTCTCTTTCAGTAGACCCCTCTTGCCTCCTAAATGCTCACTTCTTTCCAACTCCACGCCTCCAGTTTATTGCAAGCTTACTGTTCAAAACTTACGGTTTCAAGCCCAAGCCAAAATATCACTAATATCATAGTCAAGGTTATTTTTTTCTGATTTTAAATAACTCCCACAAAAAACCTTATACTATTACTATTAACTATATCAGTGTGCACTTGTTCTTATTTATATCTCTCCTCTTAACTCCATCAACCTCCTTCTCAGGCTTTAAGGAGGCAGAGGTGAACGAGCAGTGCGGCAAACTCCTCAACAGCAAGCTCTTCATGCTGGACATGCTGTACTCCCAAAACAAGAAGCCCAGCGATGAGGAGGAGGAGGAAGAAGAGGATGCGGAGAGGGAGAAAGAGAAAGGAGAGGGGGAGGACAAAGAAACCCAGGAGGATGCTGAGGTGCGAGTGGGCAATGACGAGGAGAGCGACCACAAGGCTGACAAATCAGAGCAACAAGGGAACATACGACCGTTGGCTGAGCGGTTCGGAGACTTGATCAAGGACCTCGGTTCGATACCCCCTCAGCTGGATGTCCCAGCCAACGAGCCCCCTCCTCCCCCACCCAAAAAGGAATCGGACACAATCTGGGACCAGCTCCTGGCCAGCCCTCGAGAGCTGCGCATCGGGGACATCAACTTCACCGACCTGACGGAGGAAGATGACAAAGACATTCTGGATGCTGTTTTGATGGGAGGATGTAGTGACCTCCCGCCCCCGCCGCCTCCTCCACCCTGCATTCTCCGCTTCCCTCCGCCCCCATCCATGCTAGGCTGCTGCCCACCACCTCCCCCCTTGCTTGGGATTATGAGACCTCCTCATCCCCCTTCCTTTGGTGCCACGATTCCAGTGCCTCCTCCCCCGGAGCCGCCTCTCTTCAACAAGAAGAAAAAGACAATCAGGCTCTTCTGGAGCGAGGTGAGTCGAGATACAATTACCATTTCCATCAGTCAGTTACAACTATCACTGTTTTTATCCAGTGTTACACATCATTTATTCAGAAGATGATAACTGGAGATAGAGGCTCACACAAAGTGCCCAAAGACTTTTAAGTATGTTAAGGAAAAATGCCACAATTTTTGTTCTGATTGGTGCTAGGTCTTGGTACAGACACACTTTGGCCAAATATCTAAAAGTTTAATCTTTGAAATGTTTAGATCACATGAATAATCACACTTTTATCAATAGTCAAAAAAACAGGAAGAACGCTAACATTGTGTTACTGATTTTTCCTAAAATATAATGAAATGTATATAAAAACCTATGTTGTTGTTGTTTGGGCAGGAGTTCCTGCAGATCAAGAACAGCATGTTTCAAAAGTCATCACAAACACAGTGCTATTATTTGTGGTTGTTTGTCTCTAAATCACCTCTTGCATTGCTGGATGTGGGAGTCTAACACATGTCTCCACTTAAGTCAGTCAATGTTTGCTCTGTTTGTTTTCAGGTGCGTCCGACAGACCCTCAGTACAGGGACTACAAGCGGAGCGGAGACTCGTTCTGGTCCAAACTGGAACCAGTGAAAATGGACACAGCCAAACTGGAACACCTTTTTGAGTCGAAATCAAAGGAAATGCCAGTAACAAAGGTAAAGTTAGTTAGAAAGTTTGAAGACATCCAGGTTGTAATATTGTGCAGACAGTTGACTAAAGACTGGGGGGAGGTGAGTTGATGGTTTGGTGCTGAGGTACAGTTGGGTGTCGTCGGCGTATGAGTGGAAGTTGAGACCATGGTTGCGGATAATCTGACCGAGGGGGAGCATGTAGATGGTGAAAAGGAGGGGGCCAAGCACAGAGCCTTGATGCACGCCTTGGTTGAGGCTTGGGAGGAAATGGAGTTGTTGATGGTGATGAACTGTTTTCTATTGGTGAGATAGGAGTGGAACCAGGTGAGAGCTGTACCGGTGAGACCAAGATCAGATAGGCGGTTTAGAAGGATGGAGTGGGAGACTGTGTCGAAAGCTGCAGACAGGTCAAGGAGGATGAGAATGGAGATGTGGCCAGAGTCAGCTGCGATGAGGAGGTCGTTGGTAGTTTTGATGAGGGCAGTCTCAGTACTGTGGTGGAGTCTGAATCTGGATTGAAGGGGTTCGTAGAGCTCATGGTTGGACAGATGTCATGGACACTGAATAGGGGAAACGCATCTTTATCACAAACACTTTGCCTTCGCCAGCCACAAAGCCCATGGGTTTGGTGTCCATTATCTCCACCACATGAAAGTTGTTGAATGTTTTAAGGGTTAAGCGAGGTCACGTGCGTTCTGACCTTGATCAAACATGGGAGTTTTGAATCCTTCGTAATTCTCACAAAGCCTCTAAATAAGAAAAGTATGGTCTGCTAAAATGAGGAGCTGAAACCAGGCCTCTCACACTTTGAACTCGTGAGCCACTGCTTCAAAGCCTCAACGTCTCTTAGAGCCGAAGCAGTTAGTAACTCACCTCGGGTTGGCTTCTGGTCCACACATTATGTGACAGTATGATGGTGGTCTGCAGCTATAGTATCAAAACAGCTCAAGCAAAGCTGTCAGTTAATGAGAGAATCCAAGGGTTTAGAGGACCACCAGAATATTGAAGCCATCAGAGATGAGAGCAAACTTTAATGATATTGCCTTATTATTGCTTTGGCAGACTCTCCTTTGTTCCCTTCTTTAGGTTCTGTGGTTTCCTTACCTTACCCGTCAGAATGTTAAGTATGTTTTAGATATTTAAGAGATTGCAAGGTTCAAACCCATTTCATGCAGGTTTTCACCTACGTGGTTGGTATATTTTGTGTACTTCTCAGCTATATAACCATCAGTCTTTGCTAGTTGTTTAAGTTTGCTACGTTTGATCTCTTGCCAGTTTTCCTCCTGTCTGATTAATCTGCCCAACATGTCTAATCTTCCACACTTACATTAACATAACGGTTAAAAGTGTAATATTTAATTATTTGTCTTTTGCTCTATTTTCTTTGAGGACCTCCCACAACTAGTATATTAATGTATTTCTTACACTTGTAGTAGTATGACCTGATGGAGATACACATGTTGAAGCTTGTAACCGCTATATTAAAGCAACGCTATTGGCCGAGGAACCCTTTTCGTTTTGGTTTACAGTTAAAGTTCACCAAATTGTAATTATCAATAAAAAGAAGCACACACATAAATACACGGCCACTTGCTACTGTACGTCGCGTATCAATTTGGTGTGAAGGAATAGCTAGTGCATGGGTATGTGGTCGAGCAAACGAGAGAGTGAGGTTGATGAGCTCAGAGCAGACAGCTGTTTCCTGACCAGGGAGAGCGATTAAAAAAAAAAATAATAATTAAAATTAAAAAATATATAAAATGAAAATAAATCTTTTTTTAAAATGATACAAAATTAAATAAAAAATTATATAAAATTCAAATAAAATAAAATAAAAACAAGGATGACAAATCAGACAATCTGATCGGTTCGGAGACTTGATCAAGGACCTCCGTTCGATACCCCCACCCAAAAAGGAATCGGACACGATCTGGGACCAGCTCCTGACAAGCCCTCGAGAGCTGTGCATATATAAATAAATAAAAATTAAATAAAAAATATTAAAATAATATAAAAAATATTAAAATAATAATTAATTAAAAATTATTTTATAAAATAAAAAAAATAATAATAAAATTTAAATAAAAAATTAATTGTATAAAAATAATATAAAAATAAAAATAAGAAGAAAAATATTGAAATAAAAATATATATAAAAATAAATCAAATTGCATGCCACAGTTGCAGGCAGTGAAAAAAGTTCATATCAGACCCTGGAAGTTAGTGTCACATATCATGACAGCGTAAACTGTAAGATGTAACAACTTAATAGTGCCAGAGTCGTGCTGCAGAGCAAGTCTTCCAGTCTGCATATGGTGAGGATATAACTTCCTTGTGGCAGTAACCAGGTCTTAGCAGCTACTCTGTTACACTTTTATGTGCTGACATATTACGACTTCCTTCCATTTATAGCTTATAAAGCGCTGGTGAGGTCATATGTTCACATACAGTGACAATATGACTGCAGACTTGTGTAAACACCCATATAAACACACACATACTGTAAGGTATTTCCTGTTCCTACTCGCCATGTAGTTCCCACAGCTGCAGTCAATATAACCTGAGTGATGATCCCTCTAATCCTTACAAGCCCATAAAGCAGACCGCACTGAGAAAAGAGACAGACAGAGAGAGAGGCGAAGGAAGAGAGCGAGGGAGACCCAGCATTGACCCTCTCTGTATTTTTGTGTCCTAGAAAACCGCAGCAGACGGCAAGCGTCAGGAGATCATCGTTTTGGATTCCAAGAGGAGTAACGCCATCAACATCGGTCTGACTGTGCTGCCTCCTCCTCGCACCATCAAGACGGCCATCCTCAACTTTGACGAGTACGCGCTCAACAAGGAGGGCATTGAGGTGAGAGATGCAGACGATGGTGAAAAGCAAGAAAGTGAAACTCCTCGCACGTATACTGCTGTCATCTCTTATCCTATTCTATCCTTGCCTCCCTCAGAAAATCCTGACGATGATCCCCACAGAGGAGGAGAAGCAGAAGATCCAGGAGGCCCAGCTGGCCAACCCCGATGTCCCGCTGGGCTCCGCAGAGCAGTTCCTCCTCACGCTGTCCTCCATCAGCGAGCTCTCTGCCAGACTCCAACTCTGGGCCTTCAAAATGGACTACGAGGCAACCCAAAAGGTCTGTATATACATGGGACAGTGCTGTTGCCATTCGATAAAACTACAGTGATCAACAGCTGACATGGATCAAAAAGCTTGTGACAGAATCGATCCTATAAAAATGCTGTTTAGAAAATGAGCTCATAGTAATCAAGGCTGAGGCTGGATCGCCGTTCCACATTGAAATCATGACGGGAAAAAGAAAGTAATTTTCTCTCAATGAAAAACGTACTCTCTTTGAAGCGCTGAAGTGTCACAGAGTCGGCCGAAAAAACGGCAAAGCTTCATCCCAAGCGGGCCCTTGGTGACGGGGAAAGGCGGAAGGAATCAGCAGCGAGCCAGTAAATAGCAAAGCTGTCCGTTTCATTACTTTATGTTCATGTAATAAATAAATAAAAATGTCAATAAGATGGTCATCTGCATGGGATCTCCCTGCTGCACTGTACATAGGACATACATTTTTTTTTTGTAATTGCAAGATGTTTTTTTTTTTTTTTTTTTTGTTACCCTAAATAGGTAGGAAATCACAAAAAAAAAAAATTT
Source organism: Bovichtus diacanthus (assembly GCA_943590825.1). Classification (NCBI taxonomy): domain Eukaryota; kingdom Metazoa; phylum Chordata; class Actinopteri; order Perciformes; family Bovichtidae; genus Bovichtus; species Bovichtus diacanthus. Next base: position 4,026,282 of record CALSBV010012213.1, read on the forward strand.
TTAATCGGAAGACACTTTTTTTCCCTCGGTTCCCAGGAGGCAATAACTATTTGATCAAAAATAAAAGCTAGATCCTTTTCATAAGAATGAAGAGGAGTAAAGGCCAAACCAGACGCATATTGAAAATCATACTTAGCAAGTTATTGTGGTTTTATTAAAGGAGAAACAGACATATACACATTCAAAGCCAAATGAACTCTGCACCATAAAGGGTTGAATAAATGTGCACAACACGTGTGTGTGTGTGTGTGTGTGTGTGTGTGTGTGTGTGTGTGTGTGTG
>CALSBV010012213.1:4026572-4045030 GCA_943590825.1 Bovichtus diacanthus
GTGTGTGTGTGTGTGTGTGTGTGTGTGTGTGTGTGTGTGTGTGTGTGACTTGTGCCCGTGTCAGTAAGTATCAACATCCTTCTCAGTACAAACAACATCCGCAAAACATCAACATAGTTACATCATAACAAAATATGCACGCTTATTAGCGGCACCTCGTCTTCCTCCTGCTCTCCTCCTGGAACGCATCCTGGAGGAGAAGTTCAAAGTCAAAACCAAGAGAATGAAAAACACGCCATCCCTCGAGTTTCTGTCCTGTAAATGTTTTACGGCTTTCCGCAGGACGCAGTTGTCTTTAATCTCCATGAAAGGCATGACCGCTGACCGCACTCTCGGTAGAGCGGCGTTCCCCACTCCACTCCGTGGGACGGTTTGCTAGTGGGAGGCTTAATGGAGGGCAACATACCGTGCAGGCACACAAACACGCACACAAGAGCAACCTGCTGCATAAAAACAAACACTTCTTGTAATCAGAAGCACATTTTAAAGCGAAGGCTGACCGGGACGGCAACCTTTTAAACAATCTGTCGTGACCTCAAACAAGCAAGACAAGGTGCATCTGTTCACCCCTTTCGTAACTGCAGACAGGCGACGCACACGTCTTAATTGACTCCACCAATGATGTGTGTGTGCATGTGTGTGTTTTACCCTCTTCCCAGGAAGTAGCAGAGCCGCTGCAGGATCTGAAGGAGGGTATGGAACAGCTGGAGAAGAACAAAACTCTCCGCTACATCCTCGCCACACTGCTGTCTATGGGAAACTTCCTCAATGGCACCAATGTGAGTCACGATCATTACGGGTTCATCACACCGGGACATAATTACAAGCTCCTTTTGTTTGCACTAGTAATTTGTAGTAATTGCAGAGACAGTGATTGTAATGGAGTGTGGATATTCTAAGCCTGTAATTTGTAGATTAAAAATGACATCACATAGCTACTATAATTTGGCGAGAACACAATATACCTTATAATAGTCCTCCAGACGTATTCTTTGCTCAAAATTCCTTTGGTTTTTTGTCCATGTGTCCAGGCTAAAGGCTTTGAGTTGACATATTTGGAGAAGGTTCCAGAGGTGAAGGACACAGTGCATAAGCAGTCTCTGCTGCATCACGCCTGCTCTGTGGTGGTGGAGAACTTCCCTCAGAGCACCGACCTCTACTCCGAGATCGGAGCCATCACACGATCTGCAAAAGTACGCTCCGCACTCACCTAATGGAAAGCTTGTATTTCTGCTATTTTGCATCCCTACACTGTAAAAGATTTTCAAGCTGGTTCAACTTGAAAACATAACTTCCTCTGCTGCCATGTGAGTTACAGAAACTGAACACAACTTGAATAATTTGTTTAAAGTCAGCACACTGAGTTACTGAGGGAAAAGTTCAACAAACTTAATCAGTAACTGTCAGATTTGCTTCCCATTTGTTTCCATTTAGTCAGCTCCATGAAGAGTTGATTCGTCACTTATGATCTTACTGTAAACAGATAACGTGTCAGGCTGTTTTTAAATGAAAAGTTTTTGGCGGTAGGTACTGAAGTGGATGCTACCTTTCATCATGATTAGCATTGTTTTCATACTTATCAGAGGACACAACAGGTATTAAAGTGACACAGCAAGTTTCAGTGATACAGTTAAGCTACAAAAAAGAAGGGTCAGTGGAGAGATTTATCTCTAACAATGCATTCTGGGAAGCCAATATGCTTATCATGCACATACATGATACACTCAGTAGCATTTTCATTCAAATAATAATTCCAAATCAAAAGAACAAGTGTAGAAATCGTGAAGTTGCCTGAAAATGAAAACTGGAATTTGTTCAAATGAATTAACTTGACATTGATAATCATGGTTATTCCACTTAATTCCTGTATGATGTTTTACGGTGCACTAAATGAATTTGACCGCTTTATAAAAGAGAGACCGACCGCTACTGAAAGGACTCCTACATTTTGTTAAGGATGCAAGCTTTTTTTATTTTTTTTGTTATGTACCTTCCCTCTAAACGTCCCTTATTCGTATCAACATCTTCTCTGCCAGGTGGATTTCGACCAGCTGCAGGAGAACCTGTGTCAGATGGAGCGGCGCTGCAAAGCCTCATGGGACCACCTGAAGGTCATCGCCAAGCATGAGATGAAGCCCCAGCTGAAGCAGAAGATGTCTGACTTCCTCAAAGACTGCGCTGAGAGGATTATCATCCTCAAGATTGTTCACCGCAGGATCATCAACAGGTAGTTCTCCTCACTACAATGTCTCTTAATCCAACAGAACACAACATTTACTCCACAATGCTTCCCCCGTAAGGAAAAATTGGATGTTCTCATTCATCCTCTGCTTTCCTCCCCCTCCAAGGTTCCATTCATTCCTGTTGTTCCTCGGTCATCCGGCCTACAGTGTGAGAGAGGTCAGCGTCCACAGGTTCAGTAAGATCCTCAGCGAGTTTGCCCTGGAGTACCGAACCACCCGAGACCGCGTACTGCAGCAGAAACAGAAACGGGCTGACCACCGCGAACGCAACAAGACCCGAGGAAAGATGATCATGGACGTCAACGCTCCTGTGAGCATCACACACGCGCACGCGCGCACGCACACACACACACAATCCCTTGCACAAAGCCACACTCAGATTTTCAAAACAATTTTCTTGTTCTTTCCTTTCTAAATCTACTGCTGCTTTTAGTCTTCATTTTCTTTGACTTTTCACCCTTTCTTTCCCCTGTAGTCTGATGATGAAGAGGAGAGTGAGGTATCAACATAAGTGCATGTGTGTGTGTGTGTGTGCATGAAACCACTAACCCCGACTGGACCAAGGTTTTCCTTTTCACTGATTCTAACATCTGAGTGGATGATTCAATTAAGTAGAGTAGGAATCGTGATCTTTACAGGTTGGAAGTTTTCCGTGTTGCTTCAGCTTCGTCATGCTTGAGTCAAAGCCCAAAATACTTAAAATACAAGCTGCCCAATTCTTATTCTCTTTCATATTCCCCCCCACCTCCATCAGTGTGGTAGGTATGGATCCAGCAGCACCAACAGCGCCCCTAGTGGCAGTCAGGAGGGCGAGCATCCTCAGGGTCTGGGCCACACCGAGGACGCCGCAGAGCACGAGCACATGAAGGCCATGCTGAGGACCAGCCTCAGCGGCGGCGACAAGGAGGCCAGCGGAGTGCCGGGGCTTCGGACACGGACAAGATCCCGGCCTGGAAGGGGAGGTGAGACAGGAAGTTTCTTACAGAAAAGGCAACAGTAAAAACAAGAGTCACTGCACTAAAACGGGTTTATTTGGTCATGCCTTCGATTTGTTCAGGTCGCATTATGCCCGCACGGACCCCACCTGTGGAGGACACTCAGATCTGTGCAGACGACGATGCAGACGAGATCATGGAGCGTATAGTGAGGTCGGCCACGCAGGGTCCAGGAACCAGAGCCCAGCCCAGAGAGAGGAGGAGGTCCAGGGCCAACCGCAAGTCATGTACGACCTGAACGCTTAACTTCTGTCCCAAACCAAACACCACGTACTCATTCTTTGCAGGTTTTGCTTCTGTGTTCACAATGGAATTTATTTAAAAAAAAATTTAAACGTGCTGTTAATGTCCAATATTCTCCCACAAAGCAATACACAGTGAAACTGATGAAGGTGAACCATTCCAACAAACTGTGGACCAATTTTACACATGAAGTTCAGTTAAGGATTATTCCTCATTTGTGAAAATAGTTAGATCATGTCTGCTGAGGCTGTGGGGGAGAGCAGGGAGGGTTTAATGGAATAAACTACGGGTGACCCTGAATCGTCGACTGTTCGACTAAACAAGGAGTCTGATTCGACTGCCAATCTCACAACCGGTTCGTCGCAGTGGCGGGAAAATGTGGAGTCCTACAGGCTATATCCGGGGGTGCTGAATGTCTGATTTAACATAGAATTGCTTGGTTGTTCCCAATAAATCATGGTGTATATCCTATTTTGGTAAAAATATGAGCCTATTAATAATGCTGTTAATACAGATTTTAAAATAACTCATGCTTGAGAATAAATGGCCATGTAGACCAAGTACAAGTTGCACTCTCAAGATTTTCGGCATCATCGGAGCAGCATCTTGGGAATAGCCTCATAAAGGCTAAATATGTTTCAAAACCAAAGAATACATAAGAACGTAGCACTATCAGAGCACTTGCATCACGTGTGAAGAGGCAAGAACAGACCAATCAGATTCGACTATCGGGGACGCTCCTAAAAGACTATTGGTTTCATATGCCAAAGTTTTTGGAGCTTCGCGCACACTAGAAAATAAAGGTCAGGATATCTCTGCCTCTGCTGCATCAGTCTTTTTTTCCCTTTTATAAGAGTGCAATACAACATTTCTAGAATAACGCTTTGAGTAAGTAAAAAAAAGGACTTACTAAAACACAATACAAGCAGAGAGTAGCGCTGGACATTAAATCAGACTTGAACACAGCATGACCAGAGCAGCCACAGGTGTGTTTTGGGAGAGTGTAATTAGCAATTGCATTTTAAAGTCACAGTCTAATTGAGGCCAACAATGCAAGAGAGCAAGTATTGTATCATTTTAAAAATACGTATGTTTATTTCCTGTATACAAACTGCAAAAACGGTATACTATGAAGCTGTAAATATAATAATATACTATGAATCTTCTCTCCTCACAGTGAGGCGGACTCTGAAGAACGGCCTGACCCCAGAGGAAGCTCTTGCTTTAGGACTTAGCGATTCTCCAGAAGCACAAATGTGATCATGCGACCTCCCGACCGCCTGTCGTCATTGCAGTGGAAACACCGCGACAGAGGTGTTTTCCTCCAGTCATAAACCCTTTTAGGTTTTTACCAGCTGCTAAGTTTGCCTGATGTGTCTGAGTGATGAAGCTGCAGCCATGATAGCGTTTTTATTTTTAATGCAACACAAAGAAAAATTGTTTGGGAAGAAAACGTGGAAGCGAAGAAAGAACTGATGTATTCAGCTTGGCAAGCAAAAGCACATTTTAATTCAGTGCTGCTGCCTCGACTTTGATCCATTTTTTGAGTCTAAAGAGTTTTTGAAACGTTGCATTAGTCCAAAGGGATACCTTTAGCTTGTGAGTTTCTGCAACTGTGACTTCACCATTTTTCTTTTATTTAAGCTGTGAATTTCAGTTGTAAAGATGAACGGGCTGAAGAGGAAGTTTGAATTGTTCTCTTATCCAGTTTCAAAGAATCCCAAGAGATCATCACAAACAAAGAGGCAAATGTCTCTGCAGCTGCACATTTGAACGAGCGACGAGTGTAGTTGTGTTTAGTAGGACTGAGAGAGGTTTACAATCTGATGTGATGTGCCTTTCATTTAAAAGGGACGGTACTGTACCTTTTGGGTATCCCTTCTTCTTGTTTCAGTCACCTCCTACTTTTCAGATAACTCACAAATGTCACATTCACAGGTGTAGTTACATCGGGTACGACCGTTGATTACAATTTGCTTTTATATTTTGGCAAAATATTTGTTCGCAAAACTCGGACATCTTGCACCTTACTCAACATCATTAGTTTCTAATGCTGAAATGAAGGACTGATTCAAAACACAGACAAAAGGAAGTATTTATCTCAGAGGAAATGTTTGTAAAGTGTACAAAGACAAAAAGATAAAGACATTTTTTAAATTTTAAATCTATCTATTTTAAAGGACATTGTAGAGAATTCTGCATAAAATTGTGTAAATGCCCTTTTCAGCTGCCAGGTACTAAGTACTGTATAACTACAGTGTGCATGTTTAGTGCGGTTCATTTGATGTATTATTTTTGTAATTTCTGAGAGAAAGGGTAAAAAGAGGTTATTCTGTGAATTGTAATAAAATAAATGAAAGATGTGTTTTCAAAGTATCGCTCCGTGCTGAGAGGGGAGCAGTATGTGGGCATTTACTTTGAACTCTGTGGTCACATTGTACTTTGTATGAACTTGAAAAGTTTGTGGATAATAATAATAATAATAATAAGTCTCAGCTGAACCATCTGCTCCTCTCACAGTACAACAAAAAACAGGGAAATATCGCTGCATAAATATGATGTGGTGAGCTGAACATGAAACTGTGGTTACATACACTTTCACTTGAAATGCTGTGTATAGACACTCTGCAATAAAACACAAAAAAACATTGAGTGAAAAAAAGGATATCCATGTCATTCTTCTTCACTGCTTTCACTTCTTGAAAACACACTTTAAAAACATGTGGATGTGTCTCCTCTGACCAACCTTTGGATTACGGAGGTGCCATAAACATAATTTTAGTTGTGTTAATGCACATGTGTCAATAACAAGGCCCGCGGGCCAAACATGGCCCTCCGCAATATTGAATCTGGCCCTCCTGTCAATCCTGGTCATCAATTTAATGTGGCCCGCGAGCTTGTGTCTGTGACAATGCAACGCTGAAACACAAGAGGGCGCTGTCGCACGTCTCACTACGTCAGTAACGGCCGAGTAACCTTCTCTGAAGGTACGCTTTGCAAAGGAGATTGAAAGCTAGCATAAACAAACGATGGTGAAAAAACAAAAAGTAGACAAAGATTATCGACATTTTCAGGAGAGGTGGGAAGCTGAATACCTGTTTTGTGAATTAAAACAAAAGCCAGTGTGTCTCGTATGTCAAGAGTCGCTGGCAGTGTTCAAAGAGTATAACATCCGCAGACACTTCGAAACGAAACATGGAGAGCAATATGCTAACATGTCCATGGAGCAGCGGCTGCAGAAAGCCAAAGACTTGAAACGCAACCTTCAACATCAGCAAAGCATGTTCACCCGCATCAGTAGTGAAAGTGAGGCTGCTACCAAGGCAAGTTTTATTATTGCAGAGGAAACCGCAAAGGCTAGCAAGCCGTTTAGCAAGGGAGAGTTTATTAAAGACTGCCTTGAAAAAGTGTGCAGCGTTGTATGCCCTGACAAGAAGCAGGCATTTTCAAACATCAGCCTGTCCCGTAATACTGTGGCTAGTCGTGTTGATGAACTGGCCTCCGATGTAGAGAGCCAGCTAAAAACAAAAGCCAAGGACTTTATTTCATATTCACTAGCTGTAGATGAGAGTACAGACAGGACGGACACAGCCCAGCTGTCCATATTCATCCGCGGGGTTGACAGTCAGCTGTCCGTCACTGAGGAACTTTTAGACGTGAAACCGATTCACGGGACAACAACGGGAAAGGATATTTTCACCCAAGTGGAGCAGAGCGTGAACAAGATGGAGCTACCCTGGAGTAAACTTGTTGGACTGACAACGGATGGTGCACCGGCGATGTGCGGGGAAGTTCGGGGTTTGGTCGGTTTGACCCGAAAGGCGATGGGGGACACAGGAGAAAACTTGGTAGTTTACCACTGCATCATCCACCAAGAAGCCCTCTGCGGTAAGGTGTTGGGCATGGAACATGTCATGACTGTTGTGACTAAAACTGTGAACTTTATTCGTGCACGGGGCTTGAATCATCGGCAGTTTAGGGCTCTTTTAGAGGAGGAGAACTCCGTGCAAGAGGATCTGCCCTATCACACAGAGGTGCGCTGGTTGAGTCGGGGGAAAGTGCTGAGGAGGTTTTACGACACCCGCACTGAGATCGCTCGTTTCATGGAAAGCAAACAGAGGCCCGTCCCCGAGCTTGAGGATGAAAAGTGGCTGGGCGACTTGGCGTTTATGTGTGACATTACTGAGCACCTCAATTCACTGAATGTGAAACTCCAGGGAAGAAAGCAGCTGATCACAGAGATGCGGGACTCCGTGAAGGCATTTGAACTGAAACTGCGTCTGTGGGAGGGGCAGATGCGTAGAGGTAATTTGACCCACTTTCCTACCTGTCAAACAATAAGCGCCACCGTCACCATTCCACTCCCGACCCAAATGTATGCTGACAAACTGAACACACTCAAAGAGGAATTCAGCAGGAGGTTTGCTGATTTTGAATCACAGAAATTCAACATTGACCTGTTCGCAAATCCTTTTGCAATTGATGTCGACACTGCCCCTGAGCACCTGCAATTGGAACTCATTGAACTGCAATGTAACAGCGCTCTGAAGACCCAGTACCAGTCAGTCGGGGCTGCTGAGTTTGTACCTCTCCTCCCTGAATCTGTGCCAGAGCTGCGTCTTCATGCTGCACGCATCATGTCCATGTTCGGGAGCACTTACTCATGCGAACAGATGTTCTCTATAATGAACTTGAATAAGACATCCCACAGATCCCGGATCACTGACCAGCATTTGACGTCGGTATTGAAAGTGGCCACAGCAAAGGACATTAAGCCTAGAATAGATGAGATCATCTGTAAGAAAAGGTGCAGAGTGTCTGGTAAAAGTTAAACTACAATGCATTTCAGATAGGCCTTGTTGCACTGACTATTTTGTGTTATCACAGAAAACATTTGTTGTGTTGAAAGATACAGTAGTAGTCCTAATGGTTTTGTTTAATTGTGAACTATTTTGTTATAAACTGAACCTACTGTAGGCTAGACTGCTAATGTAGTTTGTTTAATTGTGCACTTCTCTTTTTTTCTTTTCTTATTATTATCTTTAAAAACAGCATTGGTTTTGCACTTGATGCTATTGACAGCACTTTCATCTTATTTTGCTGATATAAAGAATTATCCACAAATATGAAGGGGGAACACACTATTTTTATTTTATTTAATCCACCTGCTAGCCTAGTTCTAAACATATTTGTTATGGTCCTGTCATCCATGTGCCCTCTCCTGGCAGGTTCTCGCCAGTCATGTGTTTGGTTTGATTGTGAATAAACACGCCAGTTTGGCTGCATTGACGTTATCTCTGAGTCATGTATATGAGTTGTAACCATAACAAGAATCACTGTAATGAATGTCATGGCCCCTGGTTTTATTCACAACCGTCAGAATGGCCCTCAGTAAGTTTGAATTTGACACCCCTGTGTTAATGCATGTGGCATACATTTGGCTGTACATTTTGTGTTTTTTAAGAAGTTCAACTTCAGCTCCTATAATACGTCTATAATAAACTGTGTGGCCAAGGAGGACAACAATGTCCCCCTTGTAACCCATTAAAATCACTTTATTTTTTATTTTTATCCCATAGCCATTACAGCATAAAATCATGCAGTCTACTTTATCAAGCTTTCAATCTAAATCCCTAGCTCTAAAAAAATTATTTAAAATAATTTACACATGTTTGCCATGTGAGGCAAATACATTCTATTTTACCTAGCTACACCATTTTATTGTATATCTGTAAATTCGTTTATGGTCAAATTATATATATATATAAAAAAAAAAATGTATATATATCATTTTGAAACAAATTGTGTATTTTATTAGTTTATTTTCCATTAAAAAAAATCTATATAATAATAGATAGATAATAATAATAGATAATAGATAAATAAAATACAAAGCTGTGATAAAGTGATTTTGTTTTTTTTAAATACCATAAATTATAGTACCTCCTCCTAAACAGCAGGCGGCAGTATTACTTTATATTATAGCTTGAGGCCCCCCATGAACTGTGGAAAGAGTTACAAGTAATTCCCTTTTTTCTTGTACGTGTGTTTGGTCTCTTCAGTTTCAGAGACAACTTCAATCTGAAACCATGGCCCAGGACATGACTCTACTGTGGGGCTCCGGCTCTCCTCCCTGCTGGAGGGTGATGATCGCTCTGGAGGAGAAGAACCTGCAGGGCTACAACCACAAACTGCTTTCGTTTGAGAAAATGGAGCACAAGTCCCAAGAAGTGTTGGATATAAATGCCAGGGGACAGGTATGGCCTTAATCCAGCGTAACCTGTAAATTAGTAAATTAACGTTAGAGTAACGCTACCCTTGATATTTCCCTTCCTCAATGACACAGCTTGTATTATTAGCACACGCAACCTACAATTCCACCATTTTCATAACCCCTGATAGACGTGCTGTTTGGCTAGACAATGCCAAACTCCATTCAAAACCATATCTATGCAATGTTTTCCAATTTACCGGCAAAAATATATACTTGCTGAAACATGACGCAAGGCTTAATCCTAATCACACGTATGTGCCTTTTAATTCGGCTTATATTAAATTCACCAAAAAAACGGATTTATTTAGGATAATGTGACTGGACTTTCTATTACTTCGTCGGTGCCTTTCACACACGCACCACAGGGGGCGTCAATGGCCTAGCTTTCAACGATAAAGTAAAGTGTTTTTACAGTGCATCAGGTGTACTATCATCATGCCGAAATGTTCATAAAGCTTTTAAGTGTCATTTAAACTTCTTAATTATTGTTTTTTGTGGTACGTAGTTTACTATTTAACAAGATAAGTTTGTATTGACTGGATTTTGAAGGTAGTTTGGCGTAAAGCGTTCGGTGATACGGGGCTATGGGGTGGCAGCTCAAATTCACTACCCGTAATTTCACCCTGAAAACACTACACACTGTAATTCTTAGCAGAGTTAGCTAACTCATATGCTTTGTTAAAACACGTACCGGTAGTTTGTTCTCCAGTTGCTCCCCATGAGTCCCTGTGTGACACAGCTCAGCAGGGTGTCTTAATTAGCTCCCATTGGCTTCAGCATTAAGACAGCAGGGTTTGTGATGAGGCTCATGTCATTTAACCCTTGAATAGCCAGTCTCTTTCACTTTATATTCCGTTTTTAAGCTTCCCTCCTTCAAACATGGGGACGTCATCGTGAATGAATCCTATGCAGCCTGTTTTTATCTGGAGGTGAGTGAGTCTGTCCGTCCACTAACTCGTATCAATTCAACATGCACATTTACAGTCTAACACTAAATTCAACATTATGAAGTGTGGCATCATATGTGTCTTTTTTTTCTTTTTTTTTTTTTTCTCTCTCTCTTAATGGCAGAGTCAGTTCAAGTCTGAGGGAAACAAACTGATCCCAGACAGCCCGGCGGAACAAGCGCTGATGTACCAACGCATGTTTGAGGGTCTCTCATTCTACGAAAAACTCAGTAAGACAAATGCATTTAAATCCCTCAAAATCCCATTTTAATACAAGCACAAATAAAGAGACCATTACAGAGCAAAACCAATCATACTGGGTGATATGTGTCATTGTTAGGACACATTTTGAGTCACATACACTGTCCCCTATGTGGAAAATACTCCCTGCAACAAATGCTTGTAAATCTGCAGATTAAAATAGTCCACAACAAATGTGCTAAAGTTTGCTAAAAACTACATTGCCCAGCTGATTGAGGGAACATCTGTGGCCTTTTATAAAAAAAATAAAAACTATATACTAGTGACCTGCTTTTCATTGGATATATAGACACTAATAAAATGTTGAATAATGCAGCTTTATCTTTTAAACAATAACTTATTGATGTTTGAAAATGCTTTATTTTTAGCAGTACTTTCCGACAATGAGATACGATTGTACACCCAGTGAAGCCACTATCCCTTGAATATGTGTGTGTTTTTTTTTTTTTTCTAGATGCAGTTATCTACTATGACTGGTTTGTCCCTGAAGAAGAGAGGCATGACTCAGCGCTAAAGAGAAACGGGGAAACTCTGAGCACTGAACTCAAGCTCTGGGAGGGTTACCTGCAGAAGGTAGTGCATGTAAAGTAAAAACACGTATGAACAAACTCTACAGTATGTACATTGGCGAGTTCAGACGTGCTGTATTTGTCACCTCTTTCTTTCAAGCTGGGGCCGGCCTCTCACCTGGCAGGAACGTGCTTCTCTCTGGCAGATGTGACCGTCTTCCCAACTGTTGCTACTCTTTTCAGATTCGGGTAAGTGGGAAAAGGCTGTTGCATTATCTAGAAGTCACATGGAACATAAATAAATGATGTAGGTCTTGACAATGCAGTTCAACTGTCTCCTACCTTCTGTTCGGCAGGTTGTCTGCTGAGCGTTACCCTGTACTGGGAGAGTATTACGCTCTGTTGAAGGAGCGGCCCAGCATCAAAGCCAGCTGGCCTCCTCACTGGCTGGAGAACCCCAAGGGACAAGACGCACTCAAAGATATCTGAGATCCGCGGACTCTTCACAGTCCAGTCTGCTTGTGATGTTTTGGTTTCCATAAAAATGCTTTTTTCTTTTGTTTTAATATAGTTTCAGCTCGCATTTTTGTCAAGATGGCTCTTTTTATTTTTTTCTGATCTGGAAAGAAGGTGTTGAGATTACGATCTTCTAAATATGTATTAGTGTTTTTTTTAATAAGGGCAGAAATGTGCTTTTGTATTCCGTTTAAAGCTCAGTCGTGTTTCTGTCAAGTCTTTGACATAAAAATCGGTTGAACAAAGTCAGAGTGATTTTTACTGTTGCTGAATTTAGTATCACATAAAACCAATAAACCCTAATCACCAGGTCAAGTTCTAAAATGGATTTACAATCTCAATCAAATAAATTACGCGGAGTCCTTGACCTGACTCAGCGGTGAGTGAAATGCCCTGCGGTAGCATGACTTTGCATAAATGAGATTAGATCGTTTACATAAGTTATAAATGACTTCACTTGTTATATAGAGTGCAAAGCTTCTTTTAGACATTCACAGCAGCTGCACTGTACTGTGTTTTGTTCTGCATCACTTTAATAAAAGACTTGTGCGCCTGCTATGTGGAGGTGTTTTTACATGCTTATCAACTTGGGTTCAGATCCTGCACACTCTACCAAGTGTACAGAAGCTGTGGATTTGGGGCTTCCCCTGTCCCCCCCCCCATCAGCTGATAATCACAGGGGCAGTCTATATTTTATTTAGAAAACACCAAATAGCTCACGGGGCAGCAACAGCCTCTGCTGCCTGTGCAACACAATGCACTGTATGCTTCTCAGTGGCAGTGAGTTCAAACACAAGGAGTCCTCTGGGAATATACAGTTTATTGTAAGAACTACAAAAACATTTATATCTGATCCTATAGCATCCTCTTATTTGCCATTATGAGATCAGTTTCCGGAGACCGAAGTTATTCCTGGCAGGAAAAGCACTGAGTAAGACTCGTATACATGCATCAGTGAAGTTGTTTGCTGGAAAAGTCTACAGACACAGGTCCCACTATTCATGACTGACATTGAATTAATGCTGATGATCACATGCTGACAATCGGCCGACAAGAGCACCTTTGTGTTATTCCAAAAATAAAAACCAAATGGTGGGGAAAAACATTAAAAAACATACATTATAAAAGAAAGATCTAACGATTCCAGTAGACGGCGAGCCTCCCAGCTTGATTTCCATGAACGCCGGATAGACTTTGCTTTGCGGTAGGATCATGCGAGTCATCTGGATTAGTACCAGCTCGAATGTTTAACTGAACCTCCATCTGATCTGATCTCAAATGTCTCTACGGTCATCAGACATCGACTTGGAGGTTACTTGAAACTGGAGAAATCCCAAATAAGGATGAATATGGCTTCAGGTGCTCGCCAAACAAGTTTCTTAAAAAGACAATTTTCTTTGGTTTAAAGGGCCCAGTTTGTCCATCATGCCTCTGCCTATCCCGTTCTCATGAACATAATAGTTTCACAACACCTTGAGGGAATTTCAAAGATGAACTGATTAGAATTTGGTGTTCAAAGGTCACTGTAACGTCACAAAAATGAAGAATTCATATGCAAATTATGATGATTTCACACAAATGTCTAATAGGCTAAAATGACGAAATTGATGACATTTGGAAAGATATGGATGTAAACTGAAACTTGATGAGTTAGCGAAGACAAACGACCAGCAGGCGGTAATTCTAGTTTTTCATATCCATGTAAATGTTGCAGTTGTTTTGCTATTCATAGCAAACCGAGAGCGATGTGTACTTACCCAGTAGAGGGTCACAACTGCATTCAAATCAATTCAGAATTTAATTATACAGAGTGGGAGCAGTCTACTCTCTTTTGCATGGGCACCCTGTGTACACAGGATACAAAGCAACGTATTAAATGTGGGAAGTCAAGTCATGCATGTAGAGCAGAACCTGATGTACTGGTCTACATGATATTATACAAATATTATAGAACAAAACAGTTGTATTGTAAACATCATTGCTTTTCATTCTTCTGAATATGCTTTGTCAACAGAAAACTGTCTATGTCATGCTAGTCAAGCAAAATGAAGCTGATGAACTGACTCATGCAGTCACTCAACACTCTATTGAACAGCAAGAATTTTAGAATAGAGATGAAACGATATGAAGAGGTGGAATTCCACCAGAGCACTCAATCAGTCACACATCGCTGGAAGGGGCAGGCTTCAGAAACATGCTTTTCATAAGATTTCTTTCATGCAACAAGTTGTCTTTTGAATGCAAGTGCAGATCAAAATAGCAGAAAAAAAGTGAGTGCAAACTGTATCAAAGTACATGAGAGCGTTGATTCTGACAAATGCTCATGTAGACAATGTCTGGAGTTTAAAGACTCAGACAAAGAGGCACAAAGAAACTGCAAATATATAATTTGCAGTTTCAGTGAACATTTTCGGAGTGGCTGCTAATTTGTTTACGTCACACCCTAATGTGTACCCTAATAAGTTAGATAGGTGACGTCTATTCATACAGCAACTTGATTAATTAATTAATTTAAAGTGCTTTAACTGCTTTTTTCTCTGTGTACAGAGGTAAGTGAAAAATGCTGAGTCACTGTGAGTTTTCAACAGTCAAATTTCAGGATGGCGAAAAACATGCACCAGGTAATAGTGAAGTAAATCACTGCGGGCAATAGTTTAAAAATAATAACAACAAACCGAGATAATATTTAATAAAAAATAAAAAAAAGTTTGTTGAAACGCTATAATAAAATGACTATTTAGCATAAAGTACTAACATCAGTGAATAGGGTGATTGTTGATTACTATTTCAGTGTATACGTGTAATGATTATAAGTCCCCATCACTGAACAAAATCTATTATTATTATTATTATTTCTGTGTGGAATTCACGTGTTTTTCCTTTTTGCCCCATGTAATGTCTGCATGACTGAGATCAAAGAGTATTGATGCAAAGCAAGAGAAGTCTCTGCTACTCATATGTGACTTTCCTAATGCCTGTAGACATATGCAGCCAGAGGCATAATCCACATTAGATTCATTTAATGCAGTTACTGAAAATGTGCAGACTGTTTCATTAGGACATCATGTTGCCTTGACTTAACAGAAGGGGGGTTAACATACTTGGGTATGGTGTGAACTATCTTAACTGTCTTGAGTCACAGATCTTTGGTGATTACACAAAAATGGGATGGGACTTAATTCCACCAATGAATGCAAAGGACCTTGTTATATAGCCACGTATCTGACCTACTTCAGCTTCACTCACAACTTCTTCCACCACTACTCACAACTTCAGGTGCTGCAATTCAATCTGAAACCATGGCCCAGGACATGACTCTGCTGTGGGGCTCCGGCTCTCCTCCCTGCTGGAGGGTGATGATCGCTCTGGAGGAGAAGAACCTGCAGGGCTACAACCAAAAACTGCTCTCTTTTGAGAAAGGGGAGCACAAGTCAAAGGAAGTCATGGACATGAATCCCAGGGGACAGGTTAGTTCACTTTAAACATTACCGAGACTCAATGCAATTCCTTTAATACTGTCAGTCTGCTTTTTCCTGATATGCACACATTTATATTCATTAAATAACCAATGTTTTCATTCCACTCTCTTGTTTTCTCAAAGCTTCCTTCCTTCAAACATAAGACATTTGTCCTGAATGACTCCTACGCTGCCTGCATGTACCTAGAGGTAAGAAATTGGCCCAAGTGTTGAACTCTGTCACCTAGTTAAAATTTAATGCAGCCATATGACACCAAAGAGTTAATAAGTAGGTGGGCTCATTGTGCTGTGTGTGTGTGTGTGGGGGTGGGGGTGGGGGTGTGTATGTATGTGTGTGTGTGTTCAACAATGCCTCGTTGACAACAGACACACTACACCTCCAGAGGAAACGCAACCGGAGCACCGTGCAGCTGTGATCATAATGGTTGCTCTTTCCATGTCTCCAACAACAGAAGCAGTTCAAGTCCCAGGGAAACAAGCTGATCCCTGACTGCCCAGCTGAGCAAGCAATGATGTTTCAGCGCATGTTTGAGAATCTCACATTGCACCAGAAAATGGGTATGTTACCCTGACACGCAAAGTTGAAGTATTTTACTGTTTTGCAAACCAAAACGTAGCTGTTGACCCTGTAAATCCTGCATATTTATTATCTTCTCAGTAAAAACTTTATGACGAAGATGATGTTGTTGCCATTCCGAGTTCTGCCTTATGGGACTTTCAACTTCATTGCTCTTGGATACATGCATCGTACACCAAACTGCCCCCCCCCAAGGGAGCTGACACATGCACACTAAGCACTAATGAGCTGTGTATTCACATCATTAAGCCATGGTACCATGCATTAAGGCTATGTAGTGCACCCCTTTTTTTTTTTTTTTTCTTTTTTTTTAAAAAAGGTAGTATCGTTAAAAGGTCATAATAATCCCAGAAAGGATCACAAGCTCAGAACAGCTTTCATGAAAAGCTCAAGTCATGAGACAGCGTTCTTCAGTTTTTGGGGGAGGGTTGCAAAAAGATGAGGGCTGCATTCCCAATGAATTGAACTTGTGCATAAGCAGAAATGCAGTTCAGTGAACATGGTGTTTTCTAAGTAGGCTGCTTAAAACTTTATTTGAGCCACTTTTTTAGTGTGAAACTGAAGTTATGTAATGTCCTGATGGACTCCACCCTCAGTTGCAGGGGAAATGAAGGCAAGTTTCTCAATGTCTGAGTGTATGTTTGTAAAAGAAGTGGATACATTTTAGCTCGCTTACCTCTGACTCTGAGGGCAGCCTTCGTGACTGAAAGCCTGTTTTTACTTTTTTTTTTTTTTTTTTTTTTTTTTCCAGCGGATGTTCTCTACTACAACTGGAAGCTCCCGGCTGCAGAGAGACACGACTCTGCTTTCAAGAGAAACCAAGAAGCTCTGACTGCTGAGATCAAGCTGTGGGAGGGATACCTGCAGAAGGTAAGTGTATAAATACTATACCCTCGCAAACATGCGAGACAAAAGATGCAGAGGAAGGATTTTAAGTGAAGTAACAATTGCTCAGGGTTTGAACTAACTTTGCAATTGCATGTAAGCAATGCTGTTCTGTAAGGGCAGCAGTATTTTTGGGAGATGGGCTACCCTTCTTTGCTTTTCTTTCTGTGTTTTGATTAATACCATTCATGTCTGTATGGTAATTTATGAAGCTACCACCAGCAGATGGTTAGCTTACCTTACCTCTGGCCCTAACTCTTTATTTGTCTTCTAGGCATCAGGCTCTTTCATAGCAGGAAAGACCTTTTCACTGGCGGATGTGATGCTTTTTCCAAGCATCGCTTATCTCTACCATTCTGGGTATGTGTATTAAATTACTAGGCTGCTTGACAAAATGAATGAATGCATGGATGACGAAGGAGTAATTTGAAGTTCACACCAACTTTTCTCCTTTTTTAAAACATAAAATTATTATTTTTTTTTTATAGGTTATGTGAAGAGCGTTACCCTAAAATGGCAGCATACTATAACTCTCTGAAGGACAGAGCCAGCATCAAAGCCAGCTGGCCTCCGACCTGGCTGGAGAACCCACAGGGACAGGACCTACTGAAAGACATCTGAGATTCAAACAGACATCAGCTGACACAATGGAACTGTTCCTCGTGTGTAATTTGGTACCACTCTTTGCATTGCACAATTTCAAAAAAAAAAAAAAAAAATGTATTGCTTTTACTGTGGATGTTATTTCCCTTTTTTACATGCGTTTGTGGCTTAAAATGCAGATAATTCTTGATGTGCTCTAAACAAAAACCATTAATAAAAAAAACAAAACACTTTCAGCTTTGAGTGCTCTGTTAAACACTTCTTTACTGCCTGGCTCTCTTCCTCCTTATCTCTTGACTGTTTCCCCCATCAATAATATTGAACAATCTTCACTCTGTGCTGTTTCTCCTGAAGTGTCAAAAGGTTGAAATTGACCAGACTCTAGTGTCAGCGTCATGTCCCCCACAAAAAATGAATTGCCACAGTCTCTGGAGGACAATAACTTTTGTTAAATCATGCTGCTCAAGCAAAAAGCATGGCAGAATTCAGCAGGTCATTAAAAACTGCATACCAATGATAAAATGGCAACATCACATTTACTGTACATTTGAAGTAGAGAATAGGTCCATGGAGTGGTATTTCTAAAATAAATCACCTTCTTGTAAGAAATGTAGAAGTTGGAACAAATTTGCTGGTTAGCTGAAAGGACAGATGACTTGCACCAACGTGTGTTACAAGTATCTGATCCCGAGTATACAGGAACACAAATCTTATACGGTAGGATTGCTTGGGCAGGACAGCAGGTAATGCATATTTCTGTATACCAAATGGCAACAAAAGCACAGAGACATCAGACGTGTTTATTACAGCCGGTAACATTTGCTGCCTGACAATGGTAGCAGACACGGGGACGTCAGACATGTGTATTACAACCATGGAAAAAACACAGGGTCGGTCACTGTAAGACCAAACAACTTTAGATTCAAA
>CALSBV010012213.1:4045040-4072355 GCA_943590825.1 Bovichtus diacanthus
CCAGCAACTTTCATGTTCTGCAAGGTAAAATTACTTTTTTTTTTTTTTCTTTTCTTCAAAGGAGTTCGGTAGCTTTGATAAAAGGACATAGACTTCTGTCGGAAAGGCTGTTTAGCAGTAAACTGTGAAACTAGTTTTCTAGATGGATAACACTCATTAAATATGAATTGACACAAACCTTTCTGTAGAAATGCATGGTTCCCAGAAGACTCTTCCTAAAGACTTTTGTGATCCCCTGACTTGAGTTGATTGGAATGTCTCAACAATTGCCATGAAATGTAGTACTTTTCATAATGTCTCATGGCTGTGGACTGTAAGTCTTACTTGCATTGTGAAGCTTTTTATTCTCTGCAGTTAGAATAAGAAATAAAGCCCGTTGTTGGAAGTCAAAATCTAAAAACATTTTACTCAAACCTCACGAGTATAGATAAGTGATCCAATATTACAAAGACTGGAATCATTTAGACTTATGACTGTTTATCTATCTTTTCAGTTTGTTAGTGAAGTGTTTCTGTAGTTTAGCCAGCCGCACAAGTTTAACCCTGTTCCTCCCTGCTAACAGACTGGGTTAAGGTGGCTCACGCAGGAGTCGATTACCGAGGTTCTGACATTCGCTTTGAGCTGGTGGATGATGCAGACATATGTCAGAGGAAATGTAATGAGGATCCTAGCTGCCAGTTCTTCACCTATGTTGAGGAAACCTTCCCTAATGTTGAATACAGGTACAGTATTCTTTATGCAAACCTACACAAACATTGTCCATTTTTCCTAAATACACATATACTAGCAATTCAAGTAATACCTGGACATTATGTAACATTGAATCACCAAGCATTATTGTAGCCTCACTTTATTATTTGACAACAGCTGTATTTATAGTGCAGGATTTAAGACTCTGTTTTTGTGTTCTAGGCGTCGCTGCTTTTTCAAGCGCACCATCATCATGCCTGCTCCTCCTAAAGTTACCAAACTGGACAATGTTGTATCAGGGTTCCAACTGAGGAACTGTATGTAGAGTGACACACACACACACACACACACACACACACACACACACACACACACGTGTCTAATACTTGGTCTGTTGGTTGTTCCTTACATTATTGATTGCTGTTTAAACTGGAGTTGCTTGTTTTTGTGTGTAAACAAGAGCAATAAAATGGCAAGACCATCAGTTTGCTTTCAGCCTGCTTCATTCATTAGACACTCCGTATTCACACAACCCTGTTTTAGCCCACTTCATGTTTTTAAGAGATATGTATGGTAAAATATACCTGTTTTCTACACAGACAGATTTTCTACAATATTTGTATAATATTATTATATATTATATACAACCCAAGATAGTTACGTTTGGCCTTTTCTTGTACAGGTATGTCTCCAAAGTAAAATCATGTTCTTCTTAATCTGCCACTATTTGGCCTTTATTTTGGAAAATCATAAAGTTGCTCTTGTAGGCTGATAATCAGCTTGTGATCGTCAGCATTGAAGCATTGGTTCAACCAGTGCCTTGCACTTTTAAAGCGTCTCCGTTCAGAACGGGCTTTTGGCCTTTTTCTAGAACCGCTGATTAAAAAAACTTAAAACTCGACACTGCGCTCCTTCTACTCCTGAGCAATACACCTGAGATTACGCAACCACCTCTTGGACAGCAGCTATGTTTGTAGATTTATTGGCTTTAATATAGTAGAGAACATAAGGGTTAATGGGTTAATAAAGTGTTGATTGAAAGCAAAAAGAATGAACATTTTGTTCTTTTAATCTCAGGTTTGCTAAACGGGCGATCCTCTTGGACAGTAAGAGAAGATATGTTCAGCCACCTGTGTCTTACAGTATATCCTGTTACACCCTGAGCAACTCCACTGGATCACTTCCGATCGCAACCCTCTAAACTTTTTCCCACCAACGTCACCCTGAAGCCTTTTCCTATCCATTTGATTCATATTTGTTGAATTCTGCTGGGTGTCTCTCATCACTGCCCCCTCTCCCTCCATATGGAAACTTCCTAATTTTATCATTCATTTTGGACCACAACTTCTGCCCTCTCCATACTTACCTACCAACTCATCCCCCAGACATGAGGGGAGTAATGATATTAACATATATCTGTGGGTTTATACATCACAAATACTGTCAACGTTGGTCTCTAACAGCAAACTTGAACTTTGAATATTTGATAAAATGTTGGTTGAGGGAAAAGCCTTTTTGTCCACGTTGTTCCTTGATTCCTGCACTTATGTAGTTTTGACAGCAGAGGTCACTAAACTATATGTATACACCCCTGCTGATCTGAGTCCAGGAACTAAAACAGGAACTGAAATGTTTTGCAATGTATTGTATGCCCCAGTAAGACACGTTCAGAAGGTTTACCACCCCTTTTATCAATCCAGCAATGAACTGGTATTTATATATACACTGTCTTGTCACCTACACTGGGGTTCAAAGTAAAAGTAACTTAATCATTACTACACAGCATACGCAGGCATACATCATACGTTTATATATCCCTGTTGAAGAGCGTGTGTGTGTGTGTGCCTGTTCACTTATCTGGGTTATATTCCAGAGTGCCTGTAGGCGGAGTTAAGACCAGGGTCGCCAGAGGAGATGTGACACACCTGTACTGTACTTTATTCTAACTTTTACACACACCTCATGATACACTCACCCCTACACTCCTGACGCTACTTTTAACGACGTTTGTCTTGATGTTCATGTTATTCAGTAGTTTAGCAGAACAATACCCTTCAATAAATTATTCAGCATAGATGAGTTTATTTGCACATCAGAGGAGAACTCTCTCTCTCACTTCCTGATTCCAGACACTTTTTCTCTTTCACTTCTTCGTCCTCCCAGCATCTCTTCCTCTTTCAACCAGAACAACAACGTCGGCCTATGCCGTACACCCTCGCCTCGCATGCGTGCACTTCCCTCCTTCTTTCTCCATCGTTCCCTCCCCTCCTTCTTTCTCCATCGTTCTCTCCCCTCCTTCCTCTCTTCTCTCCTCCTGCCTCCCCTCCCCCGTGGGAAACCCAGTGCAGTGTGACTGTGGTTGTCCTTCCTGGAAGCTGTGGTGGTGACTCTGGCTCCTCCATGCAGAGGCTAGAATAGTGCCAGCCAGCCTATGTGTGTCTATGTTTGTGTGTGTGTGTGTGTTTGTGTGTTTGTGTGTGTGTGCATGCACGCACCCTCCACAAACATTCCACCACCGTACCGTCCGTCCGTCCGACCGCCGGCCGGCCTCGCACGAGAGCCACGCCGCCACCGCGGTTCAGTCCTGACGCCAGCCCTGAAGACTCACATTTCTCACACACACACACACACACACACACACACACGTTTGTGCACACAACACCACATAAACATAACACTCAGCAAGGCACAAACCCACACACACACACACGCACGGGGCAGCGAGCACATGAGACTGGCTAAAGCACACACCAGCACACTCACTCAAATAAACAATATGCACTTTGCGGAACACACACACTTTTGGGCCACAGACCACAGACATTGCATCCTGAAGTAGATCAAAGCGTTCTCCAGCAGTAAACACA
The DNA here is from genome assembly GCA_943590825.1 of Bovichtus diacanthus. Lineage (NCBI taxonomy): Eukaryota > Metazoa > Chordata > Actinopteri > Perciformes > Bovichtidae > Bovichtus > Bovichtus diacanthus. The sequence continues at coordinate 4,048,598 of CALSBV010012213.1, forward strand.
CACACAAGGCTCTTCTCTGCTCTCTCATCCCTGCGGAGCCGTTTTGGTGAAGCACGGCACAATTATGCTGATCCTCTTGAGGAACAAGTCATTGCAACTGTCATTCATCATTGTTCGGGGGGTTTCTTGTGCACCCTGTAAGTGCTGGCCGACTCTCAGTGATTCACACTATTTCTCTTCCTTTCCTTTTAAACCTTCGCAGTCCCTCTCATCTCCCCTTAACCCTGTCTCCTGCCTCCCCACCACCCTGTTATTGAACGTCTACGCCAAATCAGTCACCCAACCACAGCCTTTCAGATCTTTTTCTTTGTTTTCCTCTCTCTCAGTCTCTCGATCCTCCCTCTCGCCCTCTCCTTTACTGTCTGTCCATTGTTGAGGAGACAGTGGCGCAGACAAACAGGGAGAGAAGATATCCGCTGGTGTACCACAAGACTGAAGAGAAAGAATGGCAGAGAGACAGCAGAGGAGAGGAAGATACATAGACTGATATGAGGGTAAAGTTAATTATAGGGGACTGCCAATTAGAGGGCAAAGTGATGGGTCTTTTTGCCTCGCCGCGGCATCCCAAAAACATCACCAGCTCCCACCATGTTTATCCTCTGCAGCCACAAGACCACAGCTCCCATCAGCCATCACTGGAGACAGCTTGGAAAACAGAGGGGGTTACGGCTGGAGAACATGCAAGCAGTGTTTGCAGACAAGGCTAATATGTGTAAGTGGGTAACATGGAGCATTCAACCATTCTTTTTCCATTAGTATTGATAGCACAACACGTATAGCTGCAAGTACATGTTTCCATTTGCTTACAGTCAGAAAAAACACACGGAGAAAAACATAAACAAAGGTAAAGGCACATAGTCTTTATAGTGATTTTTGTCAAACATTCTTCAGACTTGGAACATGTAATGAAATGTATAAATGTTTTGGGGAAAAAAAACAAACAAATATCACAGTTAAAGATCAGTAAAAACTCAACGTCACTCTGTTGAGCGTTATATATATGGCTCTGTTGGACACTGTATTTGTCAAGCAAGATCATGAACATGACTTTATTCAAATTGTCTATTCTTTCACATTCCTTCATTATTCCGTTATATATGATTGATTGTGATTATCTGACACTTCACCCACAGTCTGATATGGCTTTTAGAGTCCCTCAAAAGCAGAGACAATCATCAAAGGTTCAATACGTCTTTCTCCGACGGGTTCATATTTGCTACATGGTGCACATGGGAGCTCCATGTCCGCTGTACAGAGTTCATTTGGAAAACAACACCAGAGTTGACCCTCAGAAAGCTCCAATTTCAGTCCCCCATCCCTGGGCCGACTTGGCTGGTCCGCTCAAGCCCCTGCGCTGGGCTGTAGGAGCCCCCAGAGGTGCAAAGGGCCTGAAAGAGACTTGCAGTGGGGCAGAAGATGAGGAAATAGAAGTAGAGGAGGAGGTAGAAGGAGAGGAAGAGGAAGGGGTGGGGAGGGGAAGAGGCGAGGCCCTGGTGGCGCTGTGAGGGGACGGCTGGGTTGGTCTGGAGGGGGCTAGGGACGCGGATCCTGCGAGGGAGGGCAACCTGTGGACGGTGGCCAGGGCTGTAGGCGCATGGAGTGGTGGTACGCCCTGCTGGCAACCAGCCATGGGGCCAAGGCGGAGGGAGGCGTGCGACGGGTAGCTCCCCAGCAGGGCCAGATCCCTTCGCCCACTGGGGAAAGGAGGAGAGGAGGAGACCGGTGAGGTGGCAGAGATCTGAGGGAAGGATGCCCACGGCCAAGGAGGAAATGGCAAGGCGGATGCCGGGGGCGACTGCAGGAGAAGGGGGTCTAGCTCACTTGCACAGTGGGAAAGGTGGGAGACCAGGCGGGCTCCTATAGGGTCCGGGGACTCCCCATCAAGGGAGCTGAGGTACCGCACCACCTCTCCAACGCATTCCCTGAAGCCCAAGGTCCTGTAGTCGACTGCCAGGGCCCTCGCATCAAAGTAACCTTAGAAAGAAAAGAGAGGTTAGTCATACAATGAATAATAGTAATGGCATGCAGTTAGTCATGACAAATAGAATTACTGTACTGTGTGCTTCATCTCTTGTCCAAAGAAAGAGGGCAATAACTCCTTATACTTGTCTGCTTTTGGATGGGTTTTAGATATTCTCCAGCATTATTCCAAGGGCTTTTTGCATCCATGTTCTACGGAAAATGGGCGACTTGAAAGCCAATTGTTTTGCTCGTCTCACCTTTTCCTCCCATGGCATGCAGGAGTTTGAGGTGGTCCACAGTCATTTGCAGGATCTCTGCTTTCTCCAGCTTTGATGAACCCTGCACAATGAGCAACATTTTACTAACTTGCATCAGATTTTATGAAGCTGGTTAATTATTTATGTTGTCAGTAGAATATTTGATTTATGAGCTGTCACCTGTTTCTCAAAAGCACTGGGCACCAGCCTCCTGAGCTCTGACAGGCTGTGGTTGATCCGGTCTCTGCGCCTCTTCTCTATGATCTACACAACAAGAAGAGCAGAGGGACAGTCAGGGCCAACCACAACGATGGGACTAAAAAGATTAAGATCCAAGGCTATAATCCACTCACCCCTCTTCTCTTCTTTCGGGCCAGAATCTGCGAGGCGCTGCCAGGAGACATGGACCCGGTGACTGGGCTGTACCATGGAGATAGAGAGAGAAAGAGAGAGATGAGGGAAATGGAGGGGGGAGGGGGGGGGGGGTCATTGGCACAGAGAGAAACATCTTAACTTTGATTCTGCTGCATATTGTTATTATTACCCTCCTTAATATGACACAGAGGCGGGATGGCACATCAGCTCCCTTCAATCTAATTTGTTTTTGGGCACAGAAGAGCATAGGAGTGCGCGGGAGAGGAGGGAAGACGAGATTGTTTTTGGTTTAATGCGTTTCTGGACATTAGTCTCAGTGAAAATGACATGCTGTTCTCCTTTCCATCTGAGCGAAAGCACTTTTAGAAAGATGATTATATAGCCTAGGGGCGATGCTTTCGTTTGCACGGGGCTCCAGCGTGCAGTATGCGGATCTGAGCTCCTCTGAGTACAGTCACTCAATATGGATTGTGTTTGTTTGTGAGCTCTCATCTTACAGGCCCGAAAGAGCCTGACAGCTTGGAGTTCCCTTCAAACTGCCCCACCAAAGACTTGCTGCGTTTCTATTAGATTTTAACATGAAGGCTGCCAATTTAGCTGTGTGTTTTTGTTTAGGTTCATGTTTGATGGGGCTGACTTGAAAAGACGGCACTGTCTTCTGTTTGCATGTCACATGACAATTAAATTTATCCAAACCGTCTTTGGTGTTACTGGCTTGCTTGGTGCTTTCAATTTGAATGTGTATTTTATATGTACTGTAGATCCACTTCCCTTTAATCCACATTTCCGTAATTCTTGAAGAGGAATTTGGATAATTCACATAAAAATCTAAATGGTGTAATGACTTTTAAAGAGTGTATGCTGTGTTGGGAGTCATTTTACTTACATACACGTTTCAACACTGAAAGAAGTTACACACAATAGACTGCAGTTACACAGCTTGGCATTGAAGGTCACATTTGCATTCAAAGTATTTTTTTCTATCAAATAAAAAGTATTTTAGTTTGTAGTTTTCATTTGAATTCTGTATATAACTGTATATATTTAACTATATGAATAATGAACAAACTATGATTAACTGTATTCATTTGTGACACTTTAATTTCCTGTATGTAAAATTATAACCTTAATACAATAAAGCTGAAAATAATTATTTTATTCTAGCCTTTTAAAATATCAGTATTTTTGACAGTGAATTAAATCTCAAAAAAAGCTAAATGTTTGTATGTAATAAAATATAGTAATAGTAATAGTTAATAAAGTTCAATTCACACAGTGTTCCTCAAATATTCAGACAAAATAATTCAGTATATTTGATGTCCAACTATCTTGCTTTGGTGTTAATTTGAAAGTTCAGTTTTTATGTTTTACAAAGAGTTTCCGAACTGGAAAGGATAACAATGTTTTACATTGCTACATTACAACAACTAGCTATTAAAAATAAATTAAACATTTGATGAATAAATTCAATCCTCACTGACAAGAGTTTTAAAAATGACTTTGAACGGAAGATATTTTCTATATTAAATACATTTATTTTCAAACGATACAGTGTCAGAAAAATTCTGCTCGTGACTTCAACCCGTCTCCACGTTTCAGACATCTCAGGCCTTACCTCATTTTTCACCTATACTTATTGTAATGCATGTCATGCGTGCAATGATGATTACCATCCTCTTAATTGAAGTAAAAAGAGCAAACATGACATTGTTTCAGTTAAAGAGCAAAATGCAATGCAATTAAATGTCATTGAATATTTCAGAGATTTGCTGCCAGAGGCCTGAAGTTAAACTTTAAACTAACAGTAGGAATCTTTTTTTCTTTTTCTTTTTTTTTTTTTCCAAATCACTGCTTTATAAACCACATCCGAGACTTAAAAACTGAAACTTTTCTTGTAGTTTTTCAACTTGTCTGCAGTTTCGTGCAATGGCAGCATCTAAGTGTCAAAATGCCAAGTATGTTTTGAGCAAATTTGTCTTTAGCTACTCATTTAAGCATGTGTACCATGCAATGTTCCTTTAAAGTGTGACTGAAGGGTGTGCGTCACAACCTCCGGTGTGGTTGTCAGATGCTCACCAATAGCCGTCTTCTTGTCCCACGTCAATAAACTCGTCTGTGTCCGAGTCTGGGGAGCTGTAGTCGTGAGGTCTCTTCATGTCTGTGCCCCTTCCCCACTGGACTGGACTGACGTACGGATGGATAGATGATGGACTGATGGATTTTGGGTGATCCTGTCGGCCGCTCTCTCTCTGCTGCGTGGAGACTGAAGACACTGTAGACGAAGCGCTCACCCTGTGTGCCCCTCACACTCACTTTCTCCTGCGCTGGTACTTATAAAAGCCTTGTTGTCCTTAGTTACTTCTTGTCACTTGTGATTGTTTTTTGTTGTTGTTTCTTCACATGTCTTCTGTCCTTTCCTCTGTGAGTCAGCGCTGCCACTTGATCGACCCCCAAGGGCCCATGACAACTAGGAAAATTCACAAGCTGCTTTAGTCTTTTACTCTATCACTGGCATCCAATCATAGTCTCTCTCTCTCTCTCTCTCTCTCTCTCTCTCTCTCTCTGTTATTTCTCTCTTGGCTCCCTCTCTCTGTCACAGCCACCCAATGACAAAATAGGACTGGCAGTTGGGGCAGGGTTGCCAGTTTCAGCTCCCCCGCCTCTTCTCCCTGTCCCTCCTCCCTCCCTTTAATCTGGCCTTCCCCAGTTTGACCCCCCCCCCCCCGGCCCCATCTTTCCACCCCCTTTGCTCAGTCATCCTCAGTCAATTAGCCTCCAATCTCATCCTGCTCTCCTTCCTTCCTTCTCTCTATCCTTTCTTTCTATTTCTGCTCCTTTAATTACACTGCTTTGTAGAACAATGGCAGCGGGAGGGAGGGAAGGAGAGAGGTGAGGAGTGTGGGAATGATGGACTGTGAAAACACTTCATCATCCACAGGGGAGTGTGTGACAGTGCATGAAGCTCGACTCTCACACAATCGCACAGGTGACCTAGAGAATGGAGTTAGTGAACGTCTTTTTGGGAGTGAATGAGAGCGACAGAGATGACTGCAGTGATACAACGATGGGTAACCCACAATGACCTCTATGCAGCTGTCAGTGATCAGCAAATAACCACAATATGAAGATTTTTCTTTTTTTTTCTTTTACATATTCTTCCCATCTACCCTCTGTGAAAAAAAAACTTCATATTGCTTTAATAGCTCAGGTGTAAAATGATTTATGTCAGTAATTCCCAACCAATCAGGCGTAGCCCCAACATCCTATCAGATGACCTCAAGTACCCCGAAATCTGTTCTGAATGTCTGTATGAGCACTATTGGGTTTCAGAAAAGTGGTATTGCTACAAAATACTCTATATAATTTTTTCTTAAACAATTTAATTGTCAATGTATAGTTTGTGTTCATCAAGTTTACATAAATACTTCTAGCTATAATACTTTTGGCTACTTCAACAGTTTATCCATTACTTTTGGCTAAAGGTAACTATTTTAACTGGTTTGCATTACTTTAAGCTACTGTTTATCCATTAATTACATTTGTTAAATATTTCAACTGGATGCACTGCAGTTAGATAACTATTTCAACTATTTATCTATTAGCTCACTTTTAGATAACTATTTCAATTTATTTCCCTTTCCAAACGTGTCGGAGAACACAAAGTGGCCTTCAGGCTCATTCTGAGCTAATAAAAAACACAACAATTCTTAGTTTCAGATGATTATACACTAATAAACAGATAGTTATGAATATTATATTCAGTTTCTGACAATAAATCCCCCTAAATCCTACACTCTGGTCCGTTAACATTTGCTATTTTTAACTAACGTTATTTCTGTTTATCCATTAACCTTACATTTAGCGTTAGCTAACTGTATTCCATCTGTTTTTTGCATTATTTTTATCTAACAATTTCAACTATCTATTACACTTAGCATAAGCTAACTATTTCAACTGTGAATCACAGATTTTAACCATAAAGATTGTTTTTTGAAAATGGGACACAGAATCTTTTGACACAGATTTGGCAGTGTGTTTTCCCAAATCCTGACAGTAAAACATCCTGCTGATTAAGCGAAAGCTTTGAGCTCAGAAGCAAACTTTTACACCCAGTTTCCTCCAAACCTGCGTGTGTCAGTGTGCGACATGAGGGCAGGTACTGAGGGGTCAAGAGAGGAATCAGCCCAGTGAGTGTCTGAACATCTGGGCTCTTTACTGGACAAGATAGTGCTCTCCGTGCACTCACACACACACACATCTACATCCCCCCCGCCCACACACACACACACATACACACACACACGGTTCCTTGTAACACTTAGAGCTCGGTTCCGCTGCCACCGTGGGAAGATTGCTGGTACAGATTGCCATGGAAACACGAGGCCCAGGCGCCCGTTGTTAGGAGCGATGCCTGACTGACCCAGCGGTGTGTGCATGTGTGTGTATGAAAGACGGAGAGAGGCCAAGTGGCATGCCCCCTTCACACAATGCCCAGCTGAGTGTGTCTCTTCCTGCCCAGCAGACTGGAAGGGTGTGTTAGTTTAAACATACTACAATGCATGAGTGCGAGATCGTTGTGCATGTTTTTTGAACAACTAATGTCCTTTTTATGCACTTAAGTTGGTCCCGTGACTTGCAAGGAGATTGGTATATAACATCAGGTATATTTAATTTCTCTTACTCCAGATGTTTCTTTTTCTTTGTCCTTATAAAATGGTGTGCTTTTCAATGGCTTTGTTTTTCTCTTGCATTAGATGTAACTTAGCGTTGAACCTGAACTCATATGTGTAAAGTAATAAACTAACTTAAAACATGTGCGTGTGTTTGTAATACCCAAGTGTCAGTAATCAGCGTGACCATCACCAGGGGGCTTATAGTGCGGTGAGTATGAGTCAGGAGGACTAACAGAAAAGAGAAATCCCCCTTTCTCTCCCTCCCTCCAAACAGCCCCCCTCCACATATCCTTTCATTACCAATCATTCCTTAATTCAGATCTGGATCTCATTTCTGCATCAGAAAACAGGGAAGAAAGAGTCTGAAAGAAAAGAGACATCTATGAAGTCAGGCTTCGGTCTCTTCTCAGTTGTTATTTTTTATCACCCACCCGCCCAGCCTTCTCTTCAAAGAACAACTTTCTTCTCTGTATCACCAGTCTTTCTGTTTCTTTGTTGTTGTTTTTTCTAAATGAAATCATTCTGGTTTCACTCATCGTTTTCTTGCAGTCCCAGTTGTTTCACGATGATGAGGCAAGTTGCATTAAAAAAAATAAAATAAAAAAGCATGCACGTAGTGGAAAGTCATTAAGAAGATGAATGAATAAATAAATAAGTTAATTATGAAAATAGTTTCGTGGTGGGGGTGTGTGATGGAGAGAAACTTAAGAGGGACAGAGAGAGAGAGAGAGAGAGAGAGAGAGAGAGAGAGAGGCAGAGAGAGAGAGAGAGAGAGAGAGAGAGCTGGCACTGGATGGTGGGATGGAATTCTGGGAGATTTCTGGCGATCTTGGTCAGCCACTTCAAGTCCTCTCCCTCCCATCCCTCCAAACCACAACAAGGCAGCATCCCTTATTGAAATTAACAAGCTCATACTTTTACAATTTGCACACACACGCACACATGCGCAACGCGAATATGAACGTGTGAACGCTGACTCGCTCAGGGACATACACACGACTGATTCATACAGGCGCACGCACACACGCAACCCTTTCACACGAATGTGGACAGTGCATACCCACAATTTATAAGGCACAAACACTCAGCTGCAATTATTGCTTCTGATGCATGACTATTGCTATTGTTTGAAATTCTGTGAGATGGAACCAGCTCAGCAGGATATTTTTGTTTGTGACTTTTCCCTCTGAATTCATGTCCAACTGAATAAGTGGTCAGATATGTCTCAATGCATGGTTGACTTTGATTATTTGTACTGTACTCAGCAACAGAAAATCAACTTTTAGAAATATGTTTTTCCCAAAATGTTGATGTTCTAGTGTAAAAAATGACACTCAAAATAATTGTTGAAATGGAAAAATAAGTAAAAACCATTGAATATCAAAAAAAAATACCAAGGGTCTTTTCAGAGCATTTTATTTCACGCAGTATCTCATAAAACTTTTTTATTTTTTTTTATTTTTTAATTTTTTTTACTGAATTTGTAATATTTGACATGCATACATAGACTTTCAATGGACAAGGCCCCAAAACGGGCTGGAATAAAAACTCTATGCATGTAGACTGTTTCATAGTTTTGTTTCCTACATTATTCTGCTGAATTTGTGTTGAAATTAACAGCAAGCTTATGATAATGCAAGAGGAAATACAAAAAAGACATGAGGGACCAACGCCTTGATGGCCACGGAACTGTTAGTCTTTAACAATTATCGCTTTTAGATTTAGATATTCATAACAATGTTTTTTGCCTTGAGGATATATTTTTCGGTTTGGTTTGTCGGTTTGTTTATTTGTTGTGTTGTATGTCAGCAGGATTACGGAAAAACTACTGGCCCGATTTCATGAAACTCGGTAGAAGGATGAAGCACGGGCCAAGAAAGAACCCATTAGGAATCCTAATCATGGGCCGGATACACGCAATATTTTTCACGTATGGAAACGGCCTTGCTGGGTGTTCTCTCCGAGTGCCCTTCTAGTTATCTTCATTTTGTTGTTTGTTTTGTTTTTACAATTGTTAAGCAATTCATAACCATGATTTTAATCCTCCAAAAATGTGAAGAGATGTTAAGAAGACTAATGTGTCTTTTAGATAACACGGTACCCAAAAATAACTCCTAAGATGTAATCTGATAGCATTAGTCAAAAGGGAATGTTTGCTCACTGTCTAGAACCCCTGCAGGGAATATATGAAAGGCCAATTGTGGTCAAAGGAGCCCTGCATGGTGCCCAGCTGTATGCAAGTGCTATTGACATACACCCAAAAAATCTGTAGATTTCTTAATGGTCTGAGGCCCTCATGGTAGTCTGCCTGTGGCTGGGTGCTCAGTCACTGGGGTCAAGATTGGATTGGCATGGGAACTGGCACTGGAGCAGCTTGGCACTGTCTAGGCTGGACCCATGAGGGAATTATCTGCCCTTCAGACACATAAGGAATGCCTGGGACCTGTGGTACTGCCTGTCTGGCCGTCTCCACGATTCACTCGGAATAACCTGGATATGTGAGGCATTCCTGGGAACGTCAGGTTTGTTCCTATAGGGTGTTTGCCAAAGAGCTGCATTTTGTGGTTTAAGATCTCATTGGGCTGATATGAGGTGTGAATAAACCTCCAGAGAAATCGGCTTAGGCACAGTCAGTGTGTTTGAGGTGTCAAGAGGGCAGGAGGGCCGCGGCGACAGGTCATGCTGCCTGTCAGAGAGTGGGAGACATAGAGAGAGAACAGAGCGAGAGAGAGAGTCCTCCCTCCTCATCCGGCTCCCCTACACACAGATAAATAAAGAGGCTAAAAGCCGAAGAGAAGAAGCAGAAAGGAACTTTTGTGGCTTCCGAGTGGGGTCCCTTTCATGGCGGTTCCCACAGCACTAGGCCTGTGATGACATTCACCATGTTTCACAAACACACACACACACACACGCTGATGGGCCCTGTGACTGCGGTGACTTTCGCTGGTGCCGGGCCCCAGACGGGACGGCGAGGGCCCCGAGAGCCACAGGCAGCCATTGTGCTGTCGCCGCGGAAACCAGCCTCTTTATGTCAGACATGTTTTTCTGTTTGTTTTCTTTTTTATGTCTTTAATGTGGGCAAGGGGGAATGTTTCCCCTCTCATCCACACCCCCTCCCTCCTCACTGCTCTGCGTTATTTCCCCCCAATACCCATCTTCCTCCTCCTCCTCCTCCTCCTCCCCCCCATCCCTCCCCATTTGTTTCTCCTCTTTCTCCCCCCCCCCCTCCTCTCCCACTCACTTCTTCCCTTATGTTGTCTCACCCCTTTTCCCCCTGGAGATCGTCATTTGTAAAGCTCTTTGCTTGGACAGCCCATATCTTTGTCGTGGTGCTGCGGCCTCCCTCTCACTCAGCTCCTTTTTATCTATACTTTGTGAGGTTTTGGCACAAACTGGCACTTTTTGTTGCTGCACTGAAAAAACTACAACAATGCGCACAACTCTAAAACAACAAAACCTATCCCCAAAAGAATTCTGCCTTTCCCACGCTAAGCCAATTTTCTTCACAAGATTAAACAAACTCCCAATAACGGAATGAAAGAAACGGCGAGGGAGGGGGTTTGAAGAAGAATCTGGTTATGATTCCAGTCTCCAGAAAAGCCAGCAGAGGATGCCCCAAAGTCCTCCAATGAGAAAAACAAACTTGAAAAAAAGCCAACTGGTACTATTTTTAAGTGCTTGAAGAATGTCGTTCTGTGCCATGACTCAAAGGCAAGCCGGCCCTCGTCCGTAATCAGTTCATTCTGACTGCACTCCTCCGCCACATCACACACAGGACGCAATCTTTTACGAGCCGCAGAGAAAGAGGAGGAGAAAAGGGGGAAAGTGAAAAATGAAAGAGTTCAAGGCTAATCCACTGTGTCCCCTCAGCCATGCATGCGACTGTGCCTCATTTGATGACTGGGGGTTTTAAAGCTCGGCTAATATTAGCTGTTGTAAAACTGGTTTTGCTCAAGCGTCTTCACTTGGAAGCTGACTATCATTCAAGTTTATGGAGGAGACTAATTTTTATTGCACGGCACCATGTGATGCTTAATTCCTGTATCAGCTTTCTATTTCTGTCAGTGCCTAAAGAAAATGGCCTTCAGTGTAGAAAGTACACGGCAAGGATGTGTTCGGGAAACATTTGCATCTGTTCCCTGGTCAGCTTGAAACGCAAAGATTTATTATTATAATAATATCATTTGATACCAGGTCGGCTCAGAGGAGCTCTCACAGAGCCATTAACCCAGGAGATGGAGCTCCATCCATGTTTTACGCTGCCCCAGATACCCTTGGCTGCAGCTCTTTGACAGCCTCTCACTTTCCCAAATCCCTCCTATAACTTTACACCTCAGATTACGGCCTTATCAGAGAGGCATCCAGCCGACACCTCGTTCCGACGGCAGCTCGGAAGAGCAGGCATAAGCCCCCTAAAAACCAGCATAAAAACTTGCCGCCACCGCACTGCTGGGTAATTTTTAGCGTTCCCAGAAGGGGATTACAGTGAGTGTGCAGGGAAAGAGAAGAAGACTTTGATGAAGGAGAAGAATGAGGGTAACGGCACACATAATTTTAATATCCTGAGGGAATTGGGAGCACTTCTATTGGTCTTGATAGAGGCTTATAATTATAATTACTTGAATTAAAATAATGGATGCACTGTGTGGCAGTCCCTCATTCTAGGGTACTTCTTGTTGTTATTTCCCTTTTCCTAATTCATTTCAGATGAATGTCACAAATCCCCCTGAGTTGATTGGAGGATTACTCAGATCACCTGTTGGCTCCTAATTAAGAATTGAGAGCAGCTTGGTTCATTTCCCCTCTCGGCCAATCCGGGTGTGACGACGCTCTTTATTTAGGGCTTAGGAGAGGCAGAGAACTGTAAACTCAGGGCATTCTGATCCTTCCTTGGTTTAATGCAAACCTCATTTCAGCAGATAATGTCGGCCAGAAACTCTGGTCTTGAGGCCATTTTCTCAAAAAAAAAACAAAAAAACTTTCGAGTAAGTTACCTGCATCAGGGCAGATTTTAGAACTATTTGTGCAAGAGTCTATGCGTGCCTAACAATAACCTAACGCCCGCAGGCTTTATTTTGTTTATTGGTTTATTTTTATGGAAACCACCATCATACACATTTCCTTATTGTCTAAGAGACATGTTTATAATTAAAGAGGCACTTCATTATGATTGAAGAGGTATTTTTTCATTATTATTATTAAGGAGGCATTTTTTTCATTGTGAAGGCACAGTTAATATATATATTTTATGTGGTTGGGAACTGTCAAACTAAGTCTGCATTGTTCAGTAAAACTAATGGAATTTTAGTTCAGCTAATCTATCGGCTATAGTACTATATGTATTATACTACATCATATATAGTCTAATATACTGTATATTAGTGTATCGCACTGAGAAACTAATATTGCTCGTATCTTGAATAGATATCCAAGTGGTTCTTGTTTGTCTGATGAAGTACCATCACGTTCCAAATCTGTTCCTAAGAATAGATTATAAACTGCATGTTATACAACACTATTAATTATATAAATAATATATAAATTATAAAAAAATTATATAGTAATTATCTCCGTCAGGCGTGTCCGCAGCTCATCTCACATACTACTGGACCCATCAACCTAATATTTCTTGATCTCACATATGACTGTATGCCCGAGTACCTCTCGTGGTTTCGGTGATCCACAATTTTTGAAAAAGCTATTTTATTGACTGCTTCATACCATCATTGTCTGCCGACTCCTCACTCCTCTTAACCGACCGGTAGGGGCCACAAGCGATCGACAACTGCTTCAGTAGCAAAAGGCGTTTCCGCCAATTGCCGTGGCCAAAAACAAGCCTCACCTAGTCTGTTGCGGGCCACAATTCGGCCTGTGTAGTGACTCAAAAACTGACATTCATTGAAAAGTTTGGTCTCGTTTTCAACCGAAGCATATCTTAATTAATTCCATACCCGATATGTTATGATCCACTAAAGTGAGGATGCGATACGAGAGGAATAAATTCCTGTTTTTTAGTATCTTCACCTCCATCTTGATTGTAAGCCGGGCGGGACAATTGAGTGAGATTCAACTCTTCTTCTTTGTTTATTTGTTTATTGATTACTTTTAGATAGCTATTTCAACCCCTCCGCTCAGTTGCTAACTAGGTTTTCACGCAAACAATTGCTCATGTGGTGTTGGTGTGTTTCAACTGACTTTGATGGGCTGCACACTTTGCTCAGCATCACACCAGTTTGTAATCCTAGTTGGCTGTCTGTTTCCCTCCTTAACACAAACATGGGAATGTGTTTTTTATTTTTTTTTATCAAATTAGTAGTTTAGTTGATTTAATTAGTTGAGTTTTCCAACTGAAGATGTACCCCCTGGTTGGAAATCACAAATATGTCAGATCATATGTGATGCTAATTATGCTCGTTGAATGTCGTGATACAACTTCCCAGGCCACCACTTTGTACATTTAGTTTTTATGTAAACGCAAATGCTGTCATTTTTGACATCAAACAAACACAAGACAATGCCATGACAAAGCTTGGCGTACAGCTCAGAGATATATCGATGTGGACAGACACGAGCTCTTACACACATTCAGAAAAGAACACACAACAGATGTTCATGCAAAAACTGCCTTGCTGAAAGGCATACTTGTGTAGTGAACTAATTCTATGCACTCTGCATGTGGCTCATGCACTAACACACGCTGTCTTTCTCAGACATGAAAAGTTGCTTGAGGTCAACGCTTGAGGACGACTAGCTAACTGTATATAGTACAGGAGGCTTTGATCTTTGGACTTGGCTGTGGCAGAGACAGCCAGCCAGCGCTGAGGCTCTGCGCTACCGGAAGCTTGTGGTCTGGGACGGCTCCATTTACTACTCTGTTCTGGTGCTAAATATACAATAATAAAAAGGCTGGCAGATTTATTTCAGACTGTGATACATTTCCTCTCCAGCGAGGGAAGAAAGGACCAAGCAAGAGACAGACGTCTCCAGATCACCGAAGAACATTAAGTGATAATTACAGAGAGAGATAGACAGAAAAGAGAGGGACGAGGTCTCCCCCTCTCGCTTTTCTCTTCCTCTTCCTCTTCCACCACAGAGGAGAGTGGCGTCTCCAAACTAAAGAGGGGCGCCCGCTGTATTAGACTTCCAATGATTGGCAATGATTGCATTATCTGATCCCATGAAGGATAAAAGGACAGCAACACACACACACACCACATGCCTGTATTTCATTGCTCAATGATCACTGCCTCCTCAGAAGTCAAACATGGCTTTTTTTTTTTTTTTTTAAACATCTTAAGACATGTAGCCATAAAAGAAAAATATGATTAAAATTCAAACATCGTCTTCATCTTTTTCAAGTCCGTTTTTCCAAAACACACAAGCACGCACACACGCATACACACACACACACACACACACACTCATTCTCCCCTATGTACTCGACTTCACCACCAGTCCACCGCACTCCTCTCAAAGCTCTTTGATCCCCGGTCGAGGGTCCTCTCCGCGGTGCCGCTGTCTGAATTCCAGAGATTCTGGGATAATTCAAACGTTTCACGGCACATACTTGGTCCCCCCAGGAGACAGCGGCGGAGATGGAAAATGCCACCACGGTCTCGCTCCCTCCATTGTCCCTACTCTTTAATCAGGCCCTCTCTGTGGCTCGCGCTGCCACCGTGGTGTGTTGTCTCAGCCTGGGAAAATGCCGGCCTAAGTGGCTGTTATGTGCTGAGGCCCAGACCACAGGGACCCAGAGGGGTGCTGCTGGAGCCCTCTGTGCCAGCCGTGGGTCTCGCAGTGGCTAACACACACAATGAGTGAGGTCCCAAATCTGGATGCAGCCTCACATAACAGCCATCGCTGCATCAATTTACTTTTTAGACTGAGCTTGGCTCTGTAAATCATACGCCATCATAATCATAGGCATAAGCCAAAAACCCAATCATAAATCAGGAATATTATTTGTTCCTAAGGGGATGATGGGTGTAAACCAGCATTAAACCGACACACAGATATGTCAGTATTGCAGAAACGCCGGCGTGATTGCTTGGCTGTGAAAGGTCTGCGGAGAGGGAGTTTCCTGCCCGTATGTCAACAAATGACCAAAACAAAGGCCTTGTGTTTCCCTGAGTCAGAGCAAGAAGAAGGTCAGCAACCAGAGCTACTTCAGAGTTCAACCCATTTCAGCTTTGCTTTGGGATAGACTCGTGTCAGGGCTGGGCAGCTGGGTCAAGCGGCGGTTGGCCTGCCTTCAGCCGGACACAACGCTCCATCAGGTCAGGTTTACAAGGACTGAGTCAAACCCTGCTGGTTTATACTAGTTTATATTTAGTGCTTATAAGCGTGAATAGAACTTTTATGAGGTGCCATAAATTTCATTTTCAAAAGAGGGTGAGTATGGAGGCTCATGTACGCCTACCCTGTGGTTTCTCCAGGCCACCACGAAGCCTTTGTATTCGCCCTGTTTGCCATGGGAAAATATCTGAAACAAATAAGTCGCTTGGTCGGCACCCATCAGTGTAAAAAAACACTTCTAAGAGCTGTGGATTGTGCTGAGAGGGTGTGGCGCAGTGCTGAAGGAACTACTTGTTTACTCTCGCTATGTCCGAAAATAAAAAAGGGAATTATTTTCTCTCCGAAATGGAAAGCAAATAAACAAGTATTCTTGAGCAGACAATGTGGGCAATCGCGAGCCGCCTGCGGCCGTGCAGCGGCATGCTGGACTCGGTATGAGAGGGGATGGTGACACTTTGAGGTTCTTCTGCACAACATCATCACCATCATCATCATTGTCATTATCACTATCAATGAGTTTGTGCAATGGAGAAAGGCAGACGTAACGGAAACTGAAAATATTTTTGTGTCGAAAACACATAATTACCATCATGTCTCTAAGGGTGGTTATACTTTCAATTGCCCAATGATGTAAACGTCTTTGTTCTGGAGTGAAAAAAAGTCAGTGATACATTTTTAGCAAGTCTGCTTGATACCATATTTTACATTTCTCTACTCTAAATGCTGGAGACGTGTCAGTACGGGGTCAACTGAAGGTTATTTAGGAGGTACATTTTCTTTTTTATTTGTGTCCCTGTTCTACAGATGGTTATTTTTGTTTTGTGGATCACAAACGAGTGGAACAATGTTTAAGATAATGTTTCACATCTGTTACGTGACGCACAGTGTTTAAGCTCTCTTTTAATTTAATGAAATTGTGTCAGTGTATTGCAACTATAACCGAGCTACAGTCGCCGCAGGGGACAAGAGCATGGAATGAGACAGGACTAACCACACTACACTGCAGCAAACGAAGGCGGTCACTGTGATGTTTATTTGATGTTGAACACTTCATTAGCAAGAGCTCTGTATTACAATGTATGAGAAGGTGTACAATTACAGATTCTAAATTTATTTCAAGTCGACTCGATTACTGTAATACACGTTTGACTGGCCTCCCGAAAAAAAAACCCACTGAGAGACTTCAGCTCGCCTGACCAGAACCAAGAGGAGTGAGCACATTAGTTCAGTTTTAGCTGCTCTGCACTGCTTTCCTGTTACATTTCGAATTAATTTTAAGGTCTTCCTCATTCAATACAAAGCCCTTAATGGGCTAGGACTAAGCTACATTGCTAACTCCCTTGTTAAATATTTACCTTCAAGAACACTGCGATCATCTGCTGCTGGTTTAATGGAGGTTTCCAGCAACAACGGAAAGAAACTCGGGGATTCAGCCTTTGTGAATTACATCCCATCACAGAGCTATGGAACACACTACCTATATCAGGGAAGCCAGCTCTCCAAATAATAATAAAAAAGCAAACAACTTTCAACTTAGCCTTTAATTGAATTGTTACACTTTGCTTCACACTTAAACACTGCTGCACTTCTTTTAAAATGTGTGTTTTACTTGATGTTATGCATGATATAAAGTGATCTTAAAGTGCTTCAATGTAGTATTGATCTTATACAGATTTTGTGTAATTTGAGTCTTTTAAGTTAAATGTTAAAGTCAGTGGTTGGCCAATAGATTTGAGATAATATCAATAATAAGAAGAGCTGAGAACAGAGTAGAAGTGAATGGACCCCTTTTGATAGGGCTGTCGTGTTTATTGATGTTTACTTGAATGCTGCAAATACGGGTACTGATTTTTATATCACTATTTACTATATTTAATATGCTTTATTTTTACTATTATTATCAAGTGGGTTTTATTTCCCATTAATTATATATACCATTTTATTTTCCTCTTTGTATGAAATACAGACTTAAATACTTAAATAATTGTATAATGTTTTTTCAAATACTTTATTGCAATGTTTCTTTTGTTGTAAATAACATAAAAAACAAAAACAAAAGAGAGACATATTTTTGTTGAAAACTCAATGAATAAGTTTTATAACATAGATAAAATATTGTATTATAAGTCAGTATAAAATATACAATTTACATACAGAATCTGAATCCTTGCATAAACACACTTTTAAAGGAAACATTTGACTATTTTTTTGATCACACCACTGGATAGTCTTGCTATTCATTAAATTCCCAATTTTCAAATTAAATAAAGAGGATAAATTATTTTAGACCAAATTAGATTTGTCTGTTTGACTGTACCTACAACCCACACGTTTTACCAGTGTCCCCTTTGTTTGCAAATCAGTTTCTACCCTCATAAGTAATTATTTCTTTTTAACTCTTTATTGTAGATATCTACACTTACAACATGTGACCGTAAGTCAAAACAGAAAGCACTTTGGCATCAACATAATGAAATAAGGATAACATGCAGGCATGACTCCACTCTCAATAGGATGATAAAACATGGTAGCAGTGCATCGGACAAATGTAATATAGTAAACAAATAATAATAATACAAATAAAATAAAAAATAAAAAAAGAAGAAGACAGAGAGTAAAATAAAAAATTAAAATAAAATAATAACTTAACAGGAAATGTATTTCTTACAAAGTTCATTGCATGTAGCAGCTGTCGGCGCTATTCCTCCGTCGGCCACTGATTGGATGAAGGAAAAACGTCACTGGTTGCTGAAGGCGGAAGTTGCTATGGACAGGACAATAAACGTTGCTCAGCTCTATCTTTGTGTTATGATAAAGGTTTTCTAAACTTCCGTCGCGTAATTACACAGGTGAGACCGTAATGACATGTCCTTTTATCTCACTGTGTGTCAGCATGCTTCGTAAAGTCCTGTCGGTGTTGTTAGTCTGACGTTTTGTTTGTTAAAGTATCACCAACTTGCTACTCGGCGCTAGCAACACAAGTTAGCTTGTAAGCAAACAGAGAGTTTAGCCAAATGTTCCCTTCCCTTTTCTGTTCCCTCTGTCAAAAGTTTCTATGTTTAAGCCTTGTTGTCTTTTAGGGTAATACACGTTAGTAATTAAAACAATGCGCAAACCTAATGCGTATATTAGCTCATTAAGTTAACTTATTGGTGAAGGTTTACTTCTTTCCATTTAACCCATTTCAACTTAGTACTGTAATAATTACATTTCTTTACATTTGTATAGAAATTGTCCCCTAAACAATACATTTTAAGTCACAAAGATCCTAAAATATGTCAAATGTTTAGCATTACAGAACCAAAAAGTCCAATATCAACCTTTTTGCTGTTTCACCTTTTTAAAGTGACAGACCCTAAATGATTGTCTCTGTCTTCCCTCTCCCTGGCAGGTAAAGACATGGAGGTGCCTTGCTACCTGCCCAAACTGCTGTTTGAGCTCAATGAGCAGCGTAAGCGGGACTTCTTCTGTGACTGCAGCATCCTTGTCGAAGGCCGTGTCTTCAAGGCCCATCGCAATGTGTTGTTTGCTGGAAGCGGCTATTTCCGGGCTCTTCTGGTTCACTATCTGCAGGTGACAATGGCTTATATCAGTGCTTCCCAATGTTTTAATTTCAAGGAGAGGTGGGCAAGTGTGGCGCATGGCTTTTTAGAAAGAAATGTAATGATTTGGTTAAGATAATGTATTTATTATTGTGTCTTCAATTGTCGTTGTAATGCCTTAAAATGATACAAAACTGCAGATCCGTTTCTATGAAAGCAGTGCAGAAGAATGTGAGAAATATATATGAGTTTACCATGTTTGGACGGTGGGAGATGGGGGAACTCTTTAAGTAATCAAACAAGTTTCTGGCCTGGTTTGTTAATGTGACAATCTGATTCTCCATTGTTCTCGTGGGCCACACATTGCTGATCTTGTCAAAGTGGGGCATCCAGTATGCTGCTAAAATACGTACTTGGAAAAATTCATCAGAAATTACAGATCTGTAAAGTTAAGCCAGGCCGAAATCATTGCACTGCTTCTCCTTCTAAATTATATTACTGTTACTAACTTTGGAAGTGAGCCATATTAAAAAATCATGAAAAGGATTTGGTTCACAACGTAGTTCTATGAACAGCAAAATTTCTATTTTCAAGTCATTAAAGTCCTGAATTATCTTAAACTTCTACATCTTCTTATACATCTCTTTTCAGGATAGTGGACAGCGCTACAGCACAGCGTCGTTGGACATTGTGACAGCCGATGCCTTCTCTATTATCCTGGACTTCCTTTACTCTGGCCGCCTGGCACTGAACAGAAGCAATGTCATTGAGGTGATGTCAGCCGGCAGCTACCTGCAGATGACTGATCTGGTAAACTTCTGTAAGGGATACATCCGCTCATCTTTGGAAATATGCAACAAGGAGAAGGAGAGTAGCACAGACAAGGAGAATCGGGATGGAAGGATTGGTCCTGCAGACAGCGGCACTCCTGCTGCGACGGTCTCCAGTGATGCAGGGGCTGCGGAGCCTCACTCACAGACTGCAGATGCAGATCGAGGGTCGGGTTTAGGCTTGGAGTCTATGACCTCGGCTAGAACCCCCTTGTCTATCCCTGCCACCACATCTCTGGGCACCAGCAGAGACATGGACAGCGACTACCATTCCAGGGAGGAATTTGCATCTGGGAGTGAAAGACAGAAGGGACACATGGATCAGACTAACCTCTCATCCTCTTCATCATCTGTTTTGACCCCGGAGTTGGTGAACCCCAAGATAGAGTACGACCCAGATGAGGAGCTTATAGAGTCCCCTGACACCAAAGACTTGGCCTCATATCCCGGGGCCTCTCTTCATAACCCTCATCATAGCAGATTACTTCCTCCCTCTCCCTCCAATGAGCGCTCTCCATTAGGATACAGTCCTTCCTACAATACCAGGCAGGTGATGGAGATGCTGGCCAGAGGGGAAGGCCCCAGTCCTCTGGGGGACAGAGGGGGGCAGCGCTTTAACCAAGGACTGAGTAGCAGCACAGGAGGATGCAGAATGGATGAAAGTTTAGGTTTTGTGGGATCATCTATCATGGAGATCCAGTCGGATTGGCTTGGAGAGGACACAGGTAATTGGCAAGATCAATCCAGGCTCATGCAAAAGGGTAGATCCGATCCAGGATCTGGTTACGATAATTCATTCATAAGATATCAGGCTGATGTTACCGATCCACGTACTAATCCATATAAATATGTAATCATGGTTGAGAGTGTCCCCCCACAAACAACTCATTACTACCGTTTTTATTTTCAATTTGACAGTCCTCTAGCTTTCAACCGGCCCTTTGTTTTCTCACAGCAACAGTCTTTAAATGGATGGTGAGAGTCACTCGCAGTAATCTCAATAAATATTCATTGAAACGCTTAACTAGTAGGAATGCGGTGATTGGGAATTTCTGGGCAGTTCAAAGCTTGATTCATAAATTTGACAAATTAGAAATAATATGTATAAATAATCTAGTTTGTCGTATATTTATTATAGCAGATTTTCCGTCATTAAGCGGGCTATAGGGGGTACGTGCTTCTAGGTCTGCATGGTAACAATGGCAACCGCTCACTTCCTCTATTCAACGTCCAACGCAAACAGACGCCTTCCCTCGCCTTTTATTACTTGATCAAAATGTATTTGCATGTACATCATCTGGTTTGTCTTCGCGCGTCACACCACACACTATTTTGTAACTAAGCAGATTTAAGAAGCAGTCTTAAATCTAAGACTTTGTCTTTTAACTTATTTGATAGTGTAGATATTTATTTCTCTACACAGTTGTTACAGTTTAATTTCAAATATTCACTTTGAATATAGTTCCAATGAAGGAGTTGTCAATTAGACACTCTTAATACTTTTGAACTCGTTTATAGAAATCTACATACTAGTAATTAAGAATGCATTTCTGTGCACTAGATTTGTTCAAGTTTTTCAAAACATTAGAGTTTCCATAGCAATTTGCTCTCCTATGCAAAGCCTACTTAACCTACTGTACAGTTCAAATACATTTCTTTGGAATACATTTATTTAATGCAAAATTGCAATGCAATGCAAATGTTATGCAAAAAGAACTCTGGTATTGGCATTGGCAGATTTCCAAATATCCAAAGTGGATCTCTGCATCTCTAGCAAATGGCCCAGTGGAAGACATGTTTCCCTGGAAACATCTGGAAACTAACAACATGTTGCATTCAATAGATTCTCTAGCAGAAGAGTAAGGCTGCACCGTTAGCAGTGCTGTCCTACTGAGGTAAATCTGAACTTTTGGCTTCTCTCTCCCCCTGCAGGTGATGGTTTGGTAGTGCCAGTGAAACTCCACAAGTGCCCATTCTGTCCGTACACTGCCAAGCAGAAAGGAATCATGAAGAGGCACATCCGCTGCCACACAGGAGAGAGGCCCTTCCCCTGTCCGATGTGTGGCAAGAGGTTCACAAGACAGGAGCACCTTCGCAGCCATGCCCTCAGTGTAAGAGTTCAACGTTATTTTGTGTTGTGTTGCGCCACCTGGTCTGGTTTTGATATTTAGGCCTCTTAGTCTTCGGTAGCTTCTGATACAAAAGTTAATTGAAGCAGGAATTATAACTAATATAACTATTGTTATACTATATTACTATTATAACTACTACATGCCATTTCAGTTACCTACTGTCTGTTTAGTGGTGAGTTATTTTTATTACGTAGCCTGTTCTACAAAAACCGGCAGTCTCTCCTGTTTTTGTTTTTTTAGAAATGATTAATTCCATTTTTCAATTGTAATCAATGCTGGGTCATTAATTGGATGTGATACTTATACAAATGTTCACTTTGTCAAATTACAAGTGGTTTTGAAATGTGAGTTATTATTATTTTAAATGACTGAGGAAACATTTCATGGCCAGTCAGATGTTGGCAGCTGTCGTACAGATTCAGAGTTCACTTGTTGAGAACAACTTTAAATTAAAATGTTGTTAATTTTGGATTTAATCACATTTTAAAACCTTTTTTATTTTATTTAATTCCATTGGGAAATTGCATGGTGGCAAATGCATGTTGTATTTTAGAGATTAATTGTTGTTTTTTGTCTCGGTTGTAGTAGAATTGTATTGTCAATACTAAGATATCATGGTTTGTATAAAAAAAAAAAAACAGTTGAAGCCAGTAATTGGTAGCAATTACTTGTAAACAGTAATTAGCTATAACACTCTTTAATTTAGTGCTTCTTTTTTTCCTGTTGCTTGTGTTTTTTATGCAGGAAAAAAAAGGTATTATGAGAGCAGTAAATCTTTTTGATCCTATATTTTGTATTCTTCGCCTATAATGATCTAAAAGTTGGAGTTGCCTGTGCAAAATAATTCACAGCATGTTGTCTCTCTCACTGTGCTGACCACCGACAGGTCCACAGGCACTACTGGCCAGTGTCATGTAAGAGCTGCAGGCGAACCTTCACTGGATCCGGCGTTTCATCGGGACTCAGGCGCTTTGGCATCTGCGACAGCTGTAACTGCGTGACCACCACACATGATGATTCCGCCTCCGTTCACCCCGGCAGCCAATCGGAGCCCATGGAACGTGCAGACGGGGGTACAGATTGGTCCAGTTTTATGGACGATGTAGATGAGGTGGAGGTTGGCAGGGTGGAGGACTTAGTAGAGAAACAGATACTTGAAAGGCAGCTGGCTGTCTGCACTGATGTAGGTAACACCGTGAATCTGTAGCCCGCTGCGCTTTCAGAAGAAAACCGTTCCTTAAACTGTTCTACACTACAGTGAACTGTGGCCATACTGTTCGTGATGTTACATTATTAGAATAAGACGGCCTTATTTATTGACTCATTTGTTACCAGAAACTGTCTTTTTAAATGAGATATTATGCTCCAGTGGTTTTAAAATGTTTTAATCAGACTTTTTTTGTCTCAATTTTCTCTTTCTTTATCTTGCACAGTTGCTCAAATCCAAATGTATCTGTATATGGTGCGCTTAAAGACAAGATGGCTCTCAAAGCTCACAGATGATGGATTGTTGCATGTTTCGTTTTGTCCAAAAAAATTTCAGATCACAGACAAAATGTGCTTTGTGGTTTTAATGGGGCCATTGTGGGTTTTGTTGCAATAAATAGGTTGTGTAATTGTTGACATATTTTCCTTTTTAATTAAACTTTGTCTTTTTTAATGTGCTTTTCTACTTATAAATAAATATATATA
>CALSBV010012213.1:4072755-4092134 GCA_943590825.1 Bovichtus diacanthus
ATATATATATTATATAATATATATATATAATATATATATATTATATATATATATATATACTTTCTTGTTATTGGCTTTATGTACATGTCCCAGCTTCTTGTCACAGATTTGCAATCAGGTGATCGACCTGCAGTATTGACACAAAATTGCCACCTTGAGCCCTCTAGTGGTTGAGCAAAAAAAGATTCAGTGTTTAGAAATCTTTGCCTGTGGCCATTGAAATCACAGGATTATTATTATTTTTTTCGCAGTAAGGAAGCAACTGACTACTTTACAATGCATACAGAGGTAAAAAAAAAAAAAAAACCCAAGTAGGATGGACGTTGTAGTTTGAAGAACTGTACCACCGGAGGGCGGATACACCGACGGTTCGCCCTTCCCATAACATCGTTCAGGTGTAATACAAATGGTACAAACAGGTAGAGTCAAAGTCACGTGTCGCGTCTGACTGCAAGTGACACGATTTTCGTAACCGGCACAGATAGACTACAGGTTTACTCACGACGGATCATGTCTCTTCAACTACGACTCTCGTGCATCCTTTTGATTTGTGTCATACCCGTCCTCGCGCCGGGACCAGGAGGCTCAACGCGCTACGCAGCAAACTGGAGCAGCCTGGATGCCAGACCCCTGCCCCAGTGGTACGACGAGGCAAAGATTGGGATTTTCGTCCACTGGGGGGTCTTCTCGGCCCCTGGCTTCGGGCAGTTTAGTGAGTGGTTCTGGTACTGGTGGCAGTCCGAAAAGCGCGCGGAAGAAGTTCAGTTCATGCAGAAAAACTACCCGCCGGGCTTTAAATACGCGGATTTTGCGCCCGAGTTTCGCGCTGAATTCTTCAATCCGGATAACTGGGCAGATATCTTCAAAGCCTCCGGAGCCAGGTACAGTTATCAGCTCTCGTGTTGCCATTAAGAATGTGCACAAACCTGCTTTGAGTTGGGATTTGTAATGCAACAAGTCTCTTTAGGCTCCAGTGTTAGTTCCGCAACAGCCGCACCTGCAAGTGGCATGCACACGCTTGCCTTCAGGCAGTGTCACATGGCATTATAATATATAATATGTAATAATAATAATTTTTAATAGAGGTCCCTGATCCATTTCATTGTAGAAGTCTAGAATTGATCGTTGGTGCTTTTATTCAATATTATGTAACACATGTTGTGGTTAAAAAGTATGTTTTCAAATGTGTGTGTGTGTGTGGGTCAATGTTTGTCTTTATTTTTTTTTAATAGAATGCTGTAGAGTGATGTGATTAAAGTATTCACTTTTTGGGGATATTTTGTTATGATACTTTTAACAGAGTACCTTCTTACTTTCATGTCCCGGAAATGTGAAAGACATTTGTGTGTGTGTGTGTGTGTGTGTGCGTGTCACAGGTATGTTGTATTTACAGCCAAACACCATGAGGGATTCACAAACTGGCCCTCAGCAGACTCTTGGAACTGGAACTCAATGGATGTAGGTCCTCACCGGGACCTGGTAGGAGAACTGGCTGCAGCTGTCAGGAAGAGGTGAGGAGATCTGTAGCGCAAGTAAAGGAAGGATAGTTGTGAGCTCACCCGCTCACACAGGGAATAAAAGAGGGAGAGTTCTCGCGGAGGGTAAACAGCTTATTAAAGGAGGCTTCACTCTGCGCCAGGTTCTCCGCCCCACGATTGATTCACATATAGGGAAATATTTCAGGGGTCAGGGTCATCTGCAGGACAGCACCCAATTTGTGGAATAAAAAAAAAAAAAAAACCTAATATTTACATTAATTCTCTAATCTTGTGTAGGTCAGGTTGGAAAAAGTTGACATAAAAATGACTGCTTTGTGTATTCACTCATATTTCTCTACCAACAGGTCACTGCACTTGGGTCTCTACCACTCTCTATATGAATGGTTCCATCCACTTTTCTTGTTAGACCAAGCCTCCGGATTCAAGACCCAGAAGTTTGTTGCCCGTAAGACTCTTCCAGAGCTAGTGAACCTTGTGACGACGTACAAACCTGATCTGATCTGGTCTGATGGGGACTGGGCAGCACCAGATACCTACTGGAACTCCACCCAGTTCCTGGCCTGGCTCTACAATGACAGCCCAGTCAAGGTGAAAGACAACAACAGGTTTCATCAGAGCATGTTTATTGAATCACAATGTTTTAGTACTGAATCCCAATTTTATCACACGTGAGAAAAACAACTATATAACCTACTGTAGATAACGACTTGTGTGTGTCTTTAGGATGTGGTGGTCACCAATGACAGGTGGGGTAAAGGCTGCTCCTGCAATCATGGAGGCTACTACAACTGTGCTGACAGGTACACGCCTGGTAAACTTCCAGGCCACAAGTGGGAGAAATGCCTGTCCATCGACACCCGTTCCTGGGGCTACCGAAGAGACATGAAGCTGAGCGAACTCATGGACCTGCCATCTATCATAAAGGTGAAAGTTCAGAGTAGGTCATCACCTACAAATAATGTACGACTGTTATTTCGTGATGAATAATTTGGTTAATCTAACGCTACCTTTCCTCAGGACTTGGTGTACGTGGTGGCAATGGGTGGTAACTACCTGCTGAACATCGGTCCGATGGCAGATGGCATGATTGCCCCGGTGTTCGAGGAGAGGCTGAGGGGACTTGGTGCCTGGTTGGGGATTAATGGCGAGGCCATCTACGCTTCGAAACCATGGAAGGTCCAGACGGAGAACAGCACTGTCACTGTCTGGTGAGATTGGGATTTTGCAATTGTTTTTTCATTCCACTTTCTTCCTCGATGCGAGGCCAGGTCTCAGTGGCAGCTTTGTGACGTAACATAAGCCACTTTTTGCTCCTATCATAGGTACACGACCAAAAACAATACCGTTCATGCCATTATCCTTGGCTGGCCGCCAAAACAACTACTTCAGCTCACAGCACCAAGGATGTCTGGAGCCACAAAAGTAAGCCTTACATCTTTTGGCCTATAACGTTTAATCCCAGTTAACTTGATTTGGCATAATCATAAAATCTACACATTACTCTTTTACATCCACAGGTTACACTTTTGGACTATCCTAATGTACTACTGAAGTGGGCTCCACTGACCCCAACAGCTGGACTGATGATTGTTATGCCTCCTAAACCAGAATCTCCTGCAAATGCCTGGTGTCTGAAACTGGAGGGAGTAGTTTAACTTTTTAAGTGATCAATGGGGATTTTTACTTTTCATTGATGATGCACAGTAGTAGTAAAAGGCTGTCAAAGCTCACAGCAGGATTTAGAAAGAAAATCCAACATTGTATGTTCAATCACAGTGGTATGAGTCATTAAATTTCCTCAGGTATTTACTGTAAGGATAAAGCTCCTCTGTTTCCCATGTAATATTAGAGGTCTCTGGATGGGTAAATTTCCTTAACCACTGTGGAAAATTCACTAGTGCTAACCATGTTTGTATTAATTGTGGTTACAAGCCCATTTTTATATAGAATATCAATAAATCATGTGTACAATACTATTTGTGTAGAAAGAAGTTTTTTTATGTGTGAGTTATTTGTTATTTACCTTATTTATAGAGGGAGTAGCAGCACATCAACACATGTATAACAGCTGGCACCAAATATGTGCATTGTGATTGGGTGTTTGGCATCCCTTTATGCTATGTCATATGTTCATATTTTAGTGTTAGTTTGCACTACTGTTTTATCTCCAGCACATGCTAAAGAGTGGTGGTGGCAGGGAAATCACAAAGCCAGCTGAGATGGGCAAAAATAACCCTTTGTTGGCTCTAATGGCCCAAAAACTATAGCTTGTTATTGAATACATTTTTTTTTCAAGAAGAAAATATTACAGCGTGCAGAAAAAAACCATTAATGCCCAGGGTGTGATTAGATTATTCAGTTTGTATTATTATTATTATTATTATTATTATGATTATTATTCTTAGTATTTATTATTTATATTACATGTTGATTACATACATTTTGTATTTAAATTCTTATATTAGTTCTTATTATTAGGCTTCTATATTATATTATTATAAAAACTCAAATTATCTGGGATTAAAGTTACATAATAACATTTCTAAATAATAATAAAAAGTATTAAAATTGTTTGTTGTTTTTACCTTCAATTGCCCTAATACGTCATGTACCCAGGGAGCAAAAAAAAGCCATGTAAATTTTATTCAGGAGCGTTAAACAAATTCAACGGTAAGAAGTTTGATATTCAAACTTTAATTGGTGTTAAACACAGCAGCCAGTCAGAAATGCAAAACAATTTGCACTCTTAAGTGTTCCAACGGAAAACAAGCAGCCGAACAAAGGAACAAGTCTGAGTGAGGATTCCTCTTAACTTTAAAAAGAAAAAGCTAACTTGCTTTCACAGTTAGTGTGAGCCCTGCGTTTGGTGTTTTAATGCTTGCATTAATGCTTTCAAGCTGGGTTTTTTTTTTTTTTTCAAGCAGCACCCGCCCCGTTGAGAACACCTGGATTGGAGACTAAGGTTCAACCACAGAGGAATTAAATAAAACATTGTTTCTGCTAGAGAAAAGTATATCAGATTAATGCTCAAATGTAAAGTTTGTTTTTTTAAATTAAATTATTATTATTAATACTATTATGTAATTATTATTTACATAATGTTTTAAAGCATGAGTCTTCAGCGTTTTTCAGGCCAAGGACCCATTAGCTGAAAGAGAGACAGAGCAGCGACCTCCGGCCTGCTACATATGTGTAGAATTGAGATGTATATTAAACTGGGCCTACATTAACACGTAGGGCGGCCAAATGTGCCATGTATAAACATATCTTTTTTCGGTGCATACAATACTCAACTATTAAAATAATAATACGTAGCCATAGCTAAAATAATTTTTGAAAAACAAAGGAATTTCCACTATCATTATGAAACTACAATTTGGGGACACCTGCAGTAACTCTGAGGACCCCCTAGGTGTCACGGACCCCCTGTTGAAGATCCATGCTTTAATGTAATACGGGAACACTATTTTATACTACACACTCCGGTACAGTAGGTGGCGGTATGCACCTTATAAGTAATGGTTGCAACCCACCATGAAACCAAAAGAGGAAGACTTTAGCAAAACGGCTGCGGTGCTGCTCAAAATGTTAAAAGTCGGTGGGACCGAACGCTGACACATGGGGAAGTCGCGAGATTTAAGTGAGTTTGAGCGAGGTATGATAGTGGGCGCGCGACGCGCCGGCTGCAGCATCGCGGAAACAGTGAACCTGTTGGGCTTCTCAAAGACTGCGGTGTCCCGAGTGTACGGGGAGTGGTGTGCGAAGCAGAAAACCTCGAGTCAACGGGGGTCCTGTGGGAGAAAACGCCTCGTCGATGAAAGTGGCGAGAGGGCGATGGAGAGAGTGGTGGTCGCCAACAACCACGCAACGAGCGTGCAGATCCAGGCTCTGTACAACAGCGGCGGGCAGGAGAAGCCCATCTCACTCACGACTACCCGGCGGACACTGAAGCGGCTGGGTTACCACCGCAGGGCTCAGGGGCGGGACACGCTCGTCCTGGCCGGGCTGGACGCCGCTCTTGCTGCCTACACATCCTGCCCAGAACAGCTGGAGACCTCCACGGACTTAGTGTGCAGCAACGAGAGTGACCCGGCATGATGTGTAGTAAAGAACTGGATACCTTGTTCCGATGGCGTCCTATTAAATCCAAAGAAAGTTGCCAACTCTGCGCAAAAGAAATCTATGCGCATAATGTGTTTAACAAAAACAGTTTATGACCTTCTTCTTTCGCTTTAGCACGTCTTTTTGTAGAGGCATATTCAAATAGGTCTGGGCAAAAGTTAGCCTTTTTGAGTCGGTCCATTTCTTTCTTTCTTTAAAAAAAAATATAAAAATATGTTATTAAT
Source organism: Bovichtus diacanthus (assembly GCA_943590825.1). Classification (NCBI taxonomy): domain Eukaryota; kingdom Metazoa; phylum Chordata; class Actinopteri; order Perciformes; family Bovichtidae; genus Bovichtus; species Bovichtus diacanthus. The sequence goes on from CALSBV010012213.1 coordinate 4,078,601, forward strand.
TGTACAAATAACATCTTTGCCTCTTTCGTTGCATTAAAAACAGTTTAAACTGTTCTGTAGTTGGAAGAGTTTCTCTTTTTATGCTTATACCATACAGAATAATGTTATGTACAGTATTTACAATGAAAGAAGAGACTGCAAGTAGTTAACATGTCTTATTAACAGACACATCATCACTGGAAATATCATGTAAACAAAGCCATGCTTACTTGATTATTACCACACTATTTATCAAATATTAAACATCAAGACATGCTCAAAAATATCCCCGGGGAAACAGCAAATAAGATCTTCAGACATCATTAGTTAGGCATTTCAAAGGGCCATGACAAATCAGAATGAACCACATAAATAAATGAATGACACATTTAGGGCTGTGTCTACCATTGAGGATCCTCTTTTGTATTTTTTTGGGAGAATGTAGGTTTTTCAGAAACCTGGGGGGTAGTTTTCCTTCCGCAATAAAAAATAAAAAAAAACTCACATGGTGGGTATTTTAGATGCTGATTTTAGCATTTATCGACTTGATATGTTTTATCGGGACTACTGGTAGCAAACAAAATAAAAGGATTCACTATTTTTCAGCACACGTAAAAAAAACCTTCATGTGGTACATAAAGTGTACAACAAATACAACAGGTAGCTGAATAAATATATGATATATATTTATATAATATGTATGATGAAATGGGGGTAATCCTTTCCCCCCAAAACATATTGTAATTACGACTTTATGAATCTCAATTTGTATAATTTACACAGTGTGTGCAAACTGTTTATTTAACAAATGACAATAAACAGTGCACAGTTCATACATTCAAACATGGAGGCAACTGCCGAAGGTACGAACAATAGACAAAAAATAAATACCTAAAAAGTATTTTTAAATAAGAAAATAAACAATAAAAATGAGAAAGGATTATTTTAGGCATACTTTATAATTATATATGTACATACAGTACATACCCTACAGGCAACACATGCCCTTTCACTTTTTATGGCCTTTTTTGGTACAAGATTGAATAGTTTGTATGTACAGTTCAAAATCTTTGTAAAAAAACAATAAAAAGGGGCTTGTAAACTTACACTTACGTTTATAGAACTTGGCTCAATACGTGTATAATATATGCCTTTTCCTCAAGTTTTTTTTTTTTTTTTTGTCACAGGTTAGGAATCAAAATATAACACGTTCATAAACTAACGCACAATCTTTGAAAAATATGTCAATTATATCATCTTAACATACAGTATTTGAAGAGTACTGACCATACCAGACCTGCTTCATGCTATGTTTATTTGTTAAATAAAGTTGTAATAAGAAAAACAAACTAGACAGACAGGTCACGTGATACGTCATATGATTTCAGTCACGTGAAGGATCACAACACAGTGCACGAGAGCTTCCAGCGGTGGAACAACTTGACACTGTCGGAGGCTGGTCTGCCAGCTGCTGACCCTGGAGCCGTGCACAGACAGGCTAACCTGTTGTAGTCATGCTGGCCGTGTGCGTCCTCGTCGTTGCGGTAGTTTCTCAAACGGCGGCTCGCTACACCGCGAACTGGACGAGTTTGGACGCCCGACCGCTGCCTTCTTGGTACGACGAGGCCAAGGTGGGGGTTTTTGTCCACTGGGGTGTGTTTTCTGTCCCCGGGTTTGGTAGTGAGTGGTTCTGGTGGCACTGGCAGGGCCAGAAACCTCCGGACCAGAAGTGTGTGAGCTACATGTCAAAGAACTACCCGCCTGGGTTCAGCTACCCCGAGTTCGCGCCCCAGTTTCACGCTCAGTTCTTCAACCCGGAGGACTGGGCGGACATATTCAAGGCTTCTGGTGCAAAGTGAGTATGTATTTCTTTAGCTAGCTTAAACATCGTTGCAGAGCATGTGATAACAGGCATTTCACTTCCGGTATCGAACACCTTCTTTGTGCATGCATCTGCTCTGGATTACCGAAAAGTCACGCATGCTGTGTGTGACACTTTATCTTCATTGCAGATATGTCGTCCTGACTGCCAAACACCACGAAGGATTTACTAACTGGGCTTCTCCAAACTCGTGGAACTGGAATTCAGTTGATACTGGTCCTCACAGGGACCTGGTGGGAGACCTGGGGGAGGCAGTGCGCAACAGGTGGGCCATCACATGTTATGAAGTTCAGGGAAAGTGTTATAGCTGCTACTTCTTAAAGTGTTGACATGAATGTAATGATAATTTAAAAAAAAAATGGTCTACAGAACAAAATACAATTGTATACACACAGTCGTGATTTAAAAACAACAAAAACCAGCCACAGCATCCCTGTCCTCGTGATACATTGCGTAAAAATTATTCCAATAAGTTCCATGCAGTGAGTTACACAGATGTTCAATTTAGGAAAAAGAGAAACCTTGCATCAGATCTGATGTCGTTATGTGTTTGATTGGTGCGTACCTACTCCAGATATCAGAAATGTCCAACACCTAGAATAAGATGAAACTATTTACATATTGTGTTGTTGAATTTGTGGCTTTTGCATTTATCGTGGCATTCACATACCTGGCTGTGCTTAGTTTGAATGCCTGAATTTTGGATTCTAATTCTTTTTCTTGTTTAGGTCATTGCACTATGGACTCTACAACTCTTTGTATGAGTGGTTCCACCCACTCTACCTGACTGACAAGAAGAATGGATTCAAAACGCAAGAGTTTGTGATGCATAAACTTCTACCAGAACTTTACAACATGGTTGTAAGGTTTGTAACACTTAAATTACCCCATCAGCTGTTTGCAATAAAAATGTGTTTATTGCACCTAATAATGATAATAAAGTTTATACAGGTTACAGGCTTGTTTATATTGACTGTATGAGATAAAAGCGCATGTGAATACAACTTCATGGCAGTATGTTTAAACCTTTTTATTTGGTTGTTTTGCAGGTACAGACCTGAGGTGATCTGGTCTGATGGGGACTGGGAAGCACCTGACACCTACTGGAACTCCACCGAATTCCTTGCCTGGCTCTACAATGACAGCCCTGTCAAAGTCAGTGTTTTTACGAGAGATGCACCGTTCGATTTTTTTGCTTTTGCCATTTTTGCAGTAACACGTGAACTAACAGCAAGCGAGCGTCCCGACAATCTAGTTGCGTAGCGTATCATCGAACGCTCTCTGTCCACCCTGAATCTGTTCAATATGCACTTCTGTTGCTTCATGTAAACAAACCGCACACCATCAATAAATCTCTTACACACTGGGAAAGTAAACCATGTTAGATAAAGTGGGATGTACTGCAATTTATTTTCAGTTGGATTCTATTTGTCCAGTAACCTAGAGCACTTTTTTTTTTTTTTTTTTATGTGTATATATATATATATATATATATATATATATATATTTATTTTTTTTAGTGAGGGATGGTCCTGTAACTTAGTGTAGTTTAGGAGAAAATGTTAGTTCTTCAATATTCAATGTTTTATTATGATCATAAAATTGAATTAAAATTTTCCATAAAAGAAAAGTTACAAACATAATTGTGTATGCAGTCAATTATAGTGCTGAGAAAGGAAGAGAATCGGCAGGTCATACTTAAAAAAGATAAATCGGAAATCGAAATTTTTCCAAGAAAATTCTTATCTGTGCATCTCTAGTTTTTTATTTCAATCTGTGCATCTCTAGTTTTTCTAACACCGAAGCAATGCATATCTATTATCTGTGCGCGAATGCTATATAACGATTTTTAAGCAAGACATTTAACTATTAATCATTGCAGTATGGTTGCATGTACTTGTTTTCTTGTCTTAGGATACCATTGTGACCAATGACCGATGGGGAGCTGGCTGTGCCTGTAAACATGGTGGCTACTATAACTGTGAAGACAAATATACTCCGGGCCAGCTGCCCAAGCACAAATGGGAGAAGTGCACATCTGTGGACACGTTATCCTGGGGTTACCGTCGAAACATGAAGATGAGCGAACTGATGGACTTGCCCTCTATCATAGAGGTGAGGATATGTGAGGGCAGCATCATTGTCTTACCAAATCTGTAATGATAGTTAGGCTGGGTCCGCTTCTGGAGGCTCTCATATATGTAGAATACAGGTCATTTCTGCTCTTGTGTACAGCCGTCATGGAACAAGATTCCATAGTTATTATGTACAGTTCAACATCTTTTGTAAAAACAGTAAAAAGGGGGCTTTGACTTGTAAACTTGCACCTATGCAGCCTATATAGATCTTGGCTGAATAGATTTATTTTTTCTCGAATTTCCTTTTTATAGGTTATGGAAAATCTAACAACTTCATAAAATAATGCATAATCTGTGAAAAGATAATAAATATAAATAATACATTTGGGATCATCTGTACTGACAATGCCAGACACATTTTTGTAATTGTTACTTGTGGCTGTATTTAATTGCTATTGTATAAATCTGTCATGGAAGCCAACATTCCCTCATGAATCAATATAATCTGATAAGGAAAGTGTTTCTTTTTTTAATCGGTCAATTTGCTGATCCATAATTGGCTATGTTACGATCACGTGTGCTTCGAGTTTGCCGTCATTGTCAAGAGAATACTGATCCAAAAATAAGCCCAGCACATGACGTGTCAGTCATCTTAACGGTCACTGCTTTAAAGTTATATAAGAATAACACTGTCTCTTTCTCACTGGTTGTCCTCCTCCACATTCTTCTGTTACAGGATCTGGTTCGCACTGTGGCTCTGGGAGGTAACTACCTTCTGAATGTGGGTCCCACCCCTGATGGGATGATCCCCGCAGTGTTTGAGGAGAGGCTCAGGGGTGTGGGAGCCTGGCTAAAGATCAACGGGGAGGCCATCTACGCTTCCAAACCCTGGAGGGTGCAGACCGAGAACACCACGGTACCAGTCTGGTAAGAAGCAGAGCGAGAGCTCAGTCGCGAGAAGCAGTCTGTGATCTTGTGGTTTTCTGTCATTTATTATTGAAAGAAATGCATTCATCTCATTGTATAGAGAAGGGCTGTACTGAATAGTTTCAAAGCTTTAAAGCTTTCATAACCTTGACGTTCGAATTCTAAATCAACATTTAAATTCTTCACAGCTTCTTCTTATTTCATTCATTTTCTGTTCATTGTGTATAAACCCGGTATTTCTGCACAGTTGCGGAGAAAGACAAGGCTACACTAATATTAGTATTATACTATTTGTACAATTTAGATTCCTTGTGTGATCGAAACATTTCCAATAAGTACGGTTGTAACAGTATGAGATTTTCACGGTTTCAAGGTATATGGTATTACATTATTTTTATTGTTGCTGTTATTATTATTTTATATGTTTTTATTATTATTATTGTCAATTACAATGACTCTTTAAGGAATAACATCATTATTATAATAATAAAAAATAATGATATACCTAGGGGGAAAAAAAAAAATAGCATGCAGGTATTACATGTTATATAACTAGCGTGTTTGAGACAAAAAGGAAATGCAGAGAGAGAGAGAGAGAGAGATATAACATGCAACAAAGGACATTGTATTTATGTGGTATGCGTCTTAACCTCTCAGATACTGGATGCCCTGAAATTTAGGTCATTATTGTAATTCTACTTTAAATTTTTCTAGGTATACGTCTAAAGGAACCACTGTTTATGCCATAATGACAACCAAACCACCCAAGCTCACATTGAAACTACTGGGACCCAAAACATCAGCAACCACTAAGGTAAAGAGACCAAGACAATGTTGTCGATGTTGTTTTAGTAGATTACGAAAACTCAACAGTAAAGCCTTGGCAAAAAAAATGTTTTAAACCAGTTTGATATACCAGTATACCGAGCATTACCACTAGGTGTCGCACTTGACTCAGCAGGCTCAATTCCAATCCGGCCCCTTCACCCTCTCCTTACCCACTTCCACTCCGTTTGTTCGTTGGCGTGGAGGGTCCTCCATATTAAGTGCCGTTCCAAAGCAATTAGCGGGGAGTAAAAGTGGGTTACAAAACTCTTCAACAGCGAGTCTGCGCCGATCCGTCGATCAAATGTAGACGTGTTCATTTGATTGTACAGTTTTTTTATATTTACAGGGACTGATGCAAAAAACCAAGAAGCTCATATACATCAGAGAAAAAAAAAACAAGAAGAAGTTTGGAATGAAGAAGAAGAAATGGCACTAAAGAATTTAGAGTTTTATTATTATTATTATTATATACATTTTTTTTTTTCCGAGAGAGAGATGCTGATTCTGTTTCTGTCTGAGAGAGGGAAGTTTACCGCTGTATTTACACCCTACACCTGTGAGTGTGACTACAAACAGAGTTCAAACTTTCCTCTCTCTGACAGAAACTATAAATAATAATAATAATATAAATAATAAAACTCCAAAAATTCTTTAGTGCCATTTTTCTTTTTTGTAAACCTCCTCCTCGTTTTTTTTTTTTTATCTCTGATGTATATGAGCTGCTTGATTTCTGCAACAGTCTCTGTAAATATACAAAACTGCACAATCAAACGAACACGTCTACTGTTCTAGACTACACACGGGTGTATTCGATCCTAAGTAAAATATAAAAATACAATGTAACACTTGAGTTGTTAACATCCGTATGACAATATTAAATGTCTCGTATTTTGCGCAGTTTACTAGTAAACGTTTGCCCGTAACTATTTGTACACAGCGCGTTCCATGTGGATTGGAACGGCACTTAATATGAAGGACTCTTTGCACGAACACGTGACATATGACATGACACATGCGGGTTCAGCCAGTTTGCATTGAATCAAACCGGTTTAAGCTTGTACAACGGACCTGATGGGAATACCATCATCGACCCAACTCTACTAGGTATGATTCCTCATACTTGAAATATAAGAAACTAAATCATTGATTTTTCTCCCTTGTCAAGGTGACCTTGTTGGGGAATCCGAAACCTCTCCCCTGGTCCCCAGTCCTCCCCAATGCTGGCCTTACTGTCCTTCTGCCTGAACTGCCCTATTCCCCCGGTCAGGCCTGGACACTCAAACTGGATGGCATCCAGTAAGCCATAAACCTCTAAAAGGCTTAATATTGAGAATTGTCTCCATCTCAGGTTGTCATTATGTTTGTGGGATAAAAAGGGGAACTTATTTGCACTATGGTTGAAAGGACACCGTTTGTGCAATGGATTAGTGTTTTGTGCCAAAAATGTCAGAATGTAACACTCCTCCTTTTGATGATTCCTTTTGTAGCTCTGAGGACTAAAGATTTAATGTGTCGCTGCCTCTTAATTGTGCTCTTTTAAAAAAAAAAAAAAAAAAAGATGATTGAACGATTATGAACGAAACGTGAAATCTTCTGTTCAGCTCGTGAAGCTTTCCTGGCAGCTCCTCAGCTGTCTAATTGCTGTTTCAGGAACAATGAATGTTTTTTTTTTGTTTTTTTTTTTTTAGAGGTTTGGTGAAATATTAACCATTTACATATAAAACACTTTATTTTTCTACTGTATGCTTTTAAAATAATTTGAATAAAAGATGATTTGTTTTTTTTCCTGAGGAATGGTTGTGTTGTGTTACAGTATATTAGTAATCTTTGATGTTATTTTCCGAAAAAGCTCTGGGACATTTCACCCCAAAATCCCAAATAATTTTTTTTTGTTCTCCTCTTAACTTCAATCCTTCAATCTAGATTGATTTGGTGTGAGTTGATGCCTGCATTCTCTCGAATATAATGGCACTAATGGGTTGTGGTGCTCGAAGCGCCGAAAAAATACATTTGAAAAACTCAACAGCAATGTCTCTTTCCAGAAATCATGACCCCGGTTACTAAAGATAATACACACACCTTGTTGTGAGAAGTTTCATGTTGGAAATATTTCCTTTCTACCAAGCTACACCCACCCACCATATCACAGTGCAGGAGGAAGCGTGCCTCTACTCATGGAGGAGAGGCTGGTGCTCACTCGTTGGCGGGTGTAGTTTGGAAGAAAGAAAATAGTTCCTAGATGGGTCATGATTTACTGGAATGAGAGGTTGCTGCTGAGTTTTTCCAAATGTATATATTTTTTTTGAGCTTTGAGCACCACAAGCCGAGGGCCATCTAGTTCCATTCTATTCGAGGGAAGGCTCACATCTCTACGGAGGATAACTCGCAGCAGAACAATCTGGATTAATTTAAAAAGCACTACTTTTTTTCTTCTTTTTTTTTTTATAAAAAGATATATCAAGATATATATTTCGCTTTCTCAAAATGTTTCTTGCCGTGCTCTTAGGCTGTACGGTTTTCAAAACATTTAGAATCCCTTCAGAAGAGGTCAAGAAACAAAGTTTGTCTAATGGCGCTTTAAGCATCCGCTCAACACGTCGGAAACTTCTAGTTCCTTGTTGCCGCGTTGTGCTCGGACACAATTGCCTCCCCTTTCTGCAGTCTCGGATAAGATGTACAAACCTCGAGAGTGCTTTTCGCACTCATGTATGATCATTTCGTTTTCACACTACGCAGTACGGTCACGATTGGGCAGCACTTGTTTTCAGCAACTCCCTTAAGTGCCTCAGGATGGCATTACTCATTCACCTCTGACAATTTTTATATTTGACTAACTCCTGATCTTTGAATGCAACCTGCTTCTCTCACTCTAAGGCTTCCCGTGCATGTTCTTAAATCTCGCTGGGACACTTTATATTCAGAAGCAACGGGCTATATTTGTGAGTGCAGTTCCTTTACCACGACTATCGTGCGAGCGGACAAAAAATGTATCCTCAAAAGTGTCAGTCTGACTGGATGGGAAGAGTTTACCCGCGGAGACTCTGCATTTGACTCAGAGTGCCAATGCTAAATTGTTCTCTGTCCTCTCTTTTAACCTTCCTTAATAGGTGTTTGTGTTCTGCTCGGCATTTGAATTTGCAAAAACCGACAGGCAGCGAGAGAGAGACAGACGGAGGACGAAAACAGGACAAAAAAAAAAGGGAGATTTTCTTTTGAAAATCCTTCTCTTTATCCTCTGCTTTGCATTTTGGGTAGATGCTGCCCAGGTGTCTGCACCGCAAATAAATGTCCATCTACTAAGTCATTTATTTTATCATCAATGAGAAGAGACAATGCCACTTGCTTAGGGAAGACTTAAGACTTTCAAACATGATAAAAAATTGTTTTCACTCTCCAAACACAGATGTTGTAAAGTCCCTAAAATTGTATATTTCTCAATCAGCTTGTTACTTATAAATAAATAAATAAATAAAATAGGGTCTTGCTTACATTTTCTGTAAAGAAAAAAGTTAAACATTTGGAGTTAAACAAACAAGTTGGATGAGAAGATTGACACCGCTCTCATGTCCCATTAAATACGAAGCTACAGCCGATTAGCTTAGCATGAAGACTGGAAACGAGGGAAACGGCTTGCCTGGCTCCATTGAAGAAAAAAAGGTAACAAAATCCCAAAAAGTTTTCAGGGACTTTAAAAATATGACTGGCCTAATGATTCAATAGAGTTAAAAAATAAAATAAAAAAAAGAGTCAGAAAATCCACACAAAAGAAAGACACAGGAGACACGGCACCTCTCATTTAACTCGCTAAAATAGCTTTATAATAATCATATTAATAGTAATAATATTAGCCATTAGAAAATGTTTTGACAACGTTGACAGTGTTACATTCTGTGTTGGGGTAAACCACGTCACAGTGTGCCATCTCTCTGGGCTTCAGCGCTATCGGACGTGCTCCTTTGACACATCGAGATCCATAAAACATAGAAGATCAATAAATAAATTTGTATGTACAAAATGAGAACCACAACACAACAAACAGAATCATGATTTTACACTTCAGTGTGCAACACCCGCCACTGTTGTCCAGCACAACCTCCGACTGCGTCTCCTCCGTCACCGCGGTGTTCTCATGCATCTCGTGTATCCACCGGTGGCATTATTGAAACACAAAGTTCACGTCTTATGGCATCGCTATTGCTATATGCTCCAGTCAACTGTTTTCATAGGAGAAAAACAAAAGCATTTAACGTTTGTCTGTATAATATGCTGTCTTGGCACTGAATCAAACGTGTATAAAACAAGAGAACGCGAGATAGAGCTGAGCTTAAAGACAGAAAAGCTCGCTGTATCAAACCCGTTTGATTAAAAATCATGGTGTTCAGTGAGAAATACATGAAAGAGGTGGAGAGAGAAGACAACGAGGGGCTATTTAGTTTTTGCTACATTATAGAGTAGAATACAGAGAGTGGAGAGTCTGTATCGGTTTGACGTCCGTGTTGTTCTCCCCCCATCGGCAGAACTGAGACTTCAGAGTGGAATAAATGCGCATGGAGAAAGAAGGTCTTATGTTCGGATCTTCCACTCAGTCAACGCTTACTTTCCTCTTGTGATCTCTCACTCCTCATTGGTGTGTCCATCATTGATCCCAGAGAAAAAAAAAGTCTTCCCAGAGTTATTGTCAGTTTGCTTAACTTCTACTCCATCTCCTCGGTAGCAGCAACTTCAGACTTGCCATCATAGATTCAACGTTTCGTTATTGTACACAAGACCGGCCCTTGAATACAGAACAATGTTTACCCATAGCTATAATTGACAACACCATTTATAATAATGAGAGTGATGGCAATAATTAATCCTTTTAATGACGATAATCATACTAATAATAATCATATTGTAATAACAATATATGTTATATTGAGAATAGCAATGTCCATTGGCAACAGGTATTTACATTTTTGTAAACGCGAGGGTGGCAGGGTATAATTTCTTTTGTTAATTACACAGTAATTGCTCAGTTGTCTCTGACCCACATGGTTACCTGTGTGTGTATACTGTAAAGCAACATTACAGTGTAACACACACACACACACACACACACGCACGCACACACATAAACACAATTACACCTCAGTGCTAAAGGCACATTGGAGTTTCAGTTAAATATATTTTGGGGTTGGAGCTGCTCTGGAGGCAGAGGGAAGGGAAGTGAAGCCTCTAACAGGAGAGCCAAATATTGATTTGAAAGAAGTTTGTTATAGATCAGAATTAAAGATATAATTCCTAAGATTTTAATGAAATCAGACCCTGTTTTTGGTACTGTTTTGTTGTTGGCTTTTTTTCAGTAACAGTTACCAGTTTTAGTGGCTGGGTCTGCTCCTGCATTGAAATTGTCTACCGATGCACAAGAGATTACACTGTGTGCTAAATTACTGCTAATGCTATCTCGACACGTCGCATTCTTGCTAGTAGGTTAAAAGTGTTCCACTGCTGAAACACCGCAGGATCGTTCATCGAACATGTGCCGCTACAAATCGAGACACGGTCATTTTCAAAGATTTTTGAAAGCGGATCGTTTTTTAAATAATGCAGGGAGTAATGGAACAAGAAGCCACAGCTCGTAGCTCTGGTTACTCAGCCAGACAAAATAGGTCCTTGGCTTTTCCCCCCTGAGGTTTAACTTAAACAGTGATTTGGCCTTTTCCTCCAGAGCAGCTCTGCCTCTCAGAAATGTCTGCATAACTAAAACTCAAATCTGCTGCTACAGCATCCCTCCTGCTCCACTTTTGCTGCAAACGCACAGCATACTGTACAGCCCACACACGTTGGCTACACTTGAGCTTTTCCCTCAACCACCACTTCTTCCACTACCTGTGATTCTGTCAGTCTCAGAAAATGGCTCCTAGAGAATCTGGGCTCGAATGATTGCCCCTTTTATTCAGAGAATGTGGACAACCTTCCTGCGGGACTGATCTGGTCCTGTGTTATCAGGGTCCGTCGGTGTGAGAGAATCCCCTGAGGACAGAGGCCTTGTTCGGGGGTTGGAGACACTGCTGCTAGAAACTGAGGTACTCGGAGTTGACTTGTCCGTCTGGCTGTCCGCGAGGGGTTTTTGCACTTCTAGAAAGAGGTGAAAGGGTTCGTATAGCAGTCTGTCTGGTGTGTTGGTGAGTGCTCACATCATGTTTGTACAACTATACACCCAGGTGCTATTTCTAGCTGAGGCTCCTGTATTTATACTGTGAAGATATAGGACGGATAGATGGGTAAATACGGAAAAAGCTCGGAAATCAAACCACCAAAAAAATGTGTTTGCGATGGACCTGTTTCAAGGCAAAGTGGCTGGCTAACACCGTAACGTGATCAATAGTATAGAGGAGAAAGTCAGCGAGAATTGAAGGAGAAGTAGTAGTTGCTACGGTGGATAAATATCCAACAAAAGCCTCTTTGATTCCTGGTGTCCTTCAAGGCCGACTCGTTATGGAAAGACCGTGCCACCCCTCTGCGTGTAGGTTTGAGGATAGTGAGGGTGGAGTCAAGAGGCCTTCACAGTGGAGTAACAGTATAAAAGCAGGTATTTGTGCTTTGTTTGATGAGGACTGTGTCAAACACCACTTAGATGTTGTCAAGTTTGAGGGTAACAGAGAAGGATGAGAGGATAAAAAGGGTCTGCAACCCACACTGCTGCGTATGAATTAAACATGACGTCCGATTCGCAGCCCTTTTTTTTCTTTTTTTTTTTTTTTTTCTCCATTGCCAGGGCAGCTTGTTTTACACGGAGGCTGTTGAATTGATCTGTCATAACATTGATTGCCAGTATCATAGTCCTCCAAGGAGATCATCTTGGTACAAAGGTGTGACTCATTGAAACAACGGCGTCGTAAAATCCTGTCAATTGTTTTCAATCACAAAAAAAGGTTTGTAAGCTACAAATTTTGCTTCGCTTTCTATCAGTCAAAAGCGAGATTCTGCTTGATATTTCAAAGGAGGTTGACATAAAACATGCAGTAGTAACATCAACAAAATCCGCCAGTCTTATGTGTGTATTGCAAGTGAAAGTGAGGAGAGACAAAGAATTGCGTGTCAGCACGATAAAAACTTTTTCTTCAACGATATTCTCTGAAGACTTTTATACTTTTCTAATTACATATCTTTCTATATATATATATATGTCTATATATATATATATATATATATATGTACTGTAAACTGTGTTCAAAGAAAACCTCCACATATAGCTGGTTAGGCACATGTAGTTGGTTCTAAAGGGGGAATACAGGGAGGGGATACAGCAGTATATGTTAGAACCACAGACAGATATACAGTAGGCCTAAGGAGGATCATACTTGGCAATTAACACTCTTGCCAGTTATACCCTGTGAACCTGACCCAGCACTCACAAACGGAAGATAATATTCATTTGAAATTATTTTTCACATGTACTGAGTCTGGATATGCCACACAGCTGTAGTATCACACAATGCTATAATCTATCATAATAATACTGTAGTATTTCACGTTTGATATATGCTGTTTTTGTACATATACTGTACTCAATAGTCTCTACTAATCTAGAAATGTAGATTATATTATAAAATATACATCTCCCATTAAAATATCCCATTTTGCCAACACATTCCAAATCCAAATGTTAGAAAAGAAAAAAAAACAGGTCATGCTAAAAGATTCTTATATTTTGTGTTTTTTTTCCCCCTCTCTTTAAAACGGCTGATTTGGACTTTTCATTGGGCTTCATCACATGTCCCTCATGACACACAGCCCCTTCATATTCATACCACACACACACACACACACACACACACACACACACACACACACACAC
>CALSBV010012213.1:4092144-4115610 GCA_943590825.1 Bovichtus diacanthus
CACACACACACACACACACACACACACACACACACACACACACACACGCCAATTCCCACCATCCGTACAAAACACTCAAATTAGAAATATCTGTTCGGACATATAAATAAATAAGACCCATTCAAAGCTGTTAAAATCATGCTACACTTGGTTCCGCGGAAACACCGGATAGTATGATTTCAAGAAGTAAATAGAGAGGAAGGGAAAGGAACAATAGTGCAACAAACACACAGCAATAATTCCATTCACAACAAGTGTAACTTAATCTCAGCATTAATCACCAAACACTATCTTCTTGTCTATCATTTCAAAACAGATGGTTTCCTCTCTTTGATGACTCTTTGGACAGGCTTTTGGGGGGGGGAGCTACAATAAACACGACTCTTTTTGTTTTCTTTCCATTCGGATAAATCGTTTCCTTCTTTCGTCGGCGGCGTGTGAAACTGAGAGGATTGTACTTCAAGTTAGGCGTGGAGTGGATTCCCGCTAAAGACTTTGGCAGCTCTCCCCACATTTACTTGGTGACCCACTGCGTTATCTTCGCTGTTATGCAAACATATCATGGGAAAGTCCATTCAGAATATTCAAGAGGAGAGAAAGGGAAAGAACTGAAAGAAGTAAAGAAAGTGATCTTCTTTCATGGCTGTTTCATCAGGGCGTTTGTTAATTCCTGACTGAGGTGGAAAGAACTCTCGACAGACCACTGTTGTTGGTGTGGGTCCTCATTTGACCACTTGGTGGTGCTAAAGTCTCACAGTGAAATTGGGACCTTCTCAGTTAAGTCCTGAAAAGCCACCAAAAAATATCCCCCTAAAAATTCCCAGCAACCCCACCCCTGAACACTTGAAACTTCAGAGAGACTACATAAAAAGCAAATGGCTCTTTTTTTTTTGTGTGTGTGTTTGTGATGCTCTCTAGCTGTCAAGGCTGTGATGCTACACCGCCAAAGCTCCTTTTAGCAAACACGAGTGTGCACACTATGTACAAATAGCACTTGCACATTCAAACAGCCTCACTGCTGAATGCTGTGGGATGGATACGCGGGAGGGATGAGGGAAAGAGACTGAAAATAGTTTCATGTTCTCTGACTGGGTGCCTGGGTGGACAGATGGCAACTGGGTGAAAAGTGCCAGCTGTAGTTGACTGACTATGCTTGGAGAATGTTCTTTGGGGATTGCCAACCATCTGACTTTAGGGCATTTAAACTGATGCTGAGAAATGAATCCATGTTTATTCATCCATACTGGTAGCATTCACGAGATGGCAACAGGGGATCCTAAGGGAGATTCTGTCATCTCCTCGTCTCTACAGAGGTTTTGTGCCTGTTAAGCCCTTTATTTTCAGTGATGGAGAAGTGCTAGGTGAACACGCACAGGCATGCTACTACTGCGTGAACCTCTGCTGACAACTGTTATAAAAGTGGTTTCTTGCTTATTAGCCAAAAAGGAAATTCAGAGAGAATTCTTCAAAAAAGTCTATAACTCATATCTGCTAGCTACCGTTTCAGGTCTAGGCTTCTGTGTCAGTAAAATGTCCAAATTTCAAGACACTAAAATGGCTGTCATTGCTTGTTTAATGAGCAAGAGAAGTGAATTTGCAGTGGTGGTAAGTGAAGTGATGTAAATGCTGGAGGGAAGGTAGCAGATAAACAGCGATGACCTGCAGAGGATCCAAAACTGGGCTCAGAGAAACACTGAGATTGACGCGCAGGCCAGCTTCGCAGGGGCTGAGGGTGAGTGAGGAGGTTGGTTGGAGACACCACGATCTTGTGTTCAGAGTCGAGTCTGGGCTTCGGGGATGTAGATCTCGATGCTGTCTGCGCTCTCTGTGGCCGAGTTCTGCCTGAAGGAGGCAGTGCGCTTTGTCTGCAGCAGCCTCCTCCTCGCTTCTGTCCTCTGACGGTCCCCGAGGTCCAGGGACTTCTCCCTGATGGGTAGGGTATGTCCACCAATGCGAGGCACCACCAGGCCCCCCGACCCACCTCCTCCAGCACCGGCGCCCCCATCCCCGACGCTATCGGCCCGGAGGCTGCCACTCACCCCGCCTGCTGGCTTCTTTGGTAAAGGAGGAGGAAGCTTCTTATCCTCCTAGCCCGGCAATGGTGAGACGTAGATATAAGATGAAAACGGACAGTGGATGTATCGTGTCGGGTGGTAAAAAAAAAAAAAAATAAATAAATTCCATGCAAAAAAAAGTGGAGATATTTGGAGAAACAAAGAGAATGACGAACCAAAATATAAAACCAACAACAAAAAGGGTAAAATTCCAGTGAGGAAGAATCACACCACCGAGACATTATGAGAAATAAATAACCATAGTCGACAAAAAAAAAAAAAAGAAACAAAAAGCATCTCAGCATGCATTGGCATCAGGTGACGTAAAAGGAAATGAAATGGGAGAAGAAGGAGGCAAACAAAGATAACGTAAAAAGAAAAAGAAGAAAAGAGAAACAACTGTTAGTTTGTTATCAAGAATAATGTTGATCAGTGAGTAGCCTAACTTTTATAGACAATCATGTAAACGACAAGTACTTTCTTCTGTCTGACCAGCTGCAATAAATGCAGAAAAGCTGATATGCATTTAGATTTCTAGCAGTTTAAGACTCCACGGTCTTGTGGGCAGCTCGGCTCAGATCCTCTTGCTGTTGTGTATTTTCACAGCCTGCAAAGGCTTGGAGGGCACGACCATCTGCGCTACTCTTCTGCACACTGCCATCTTAGCTCTGGGGCAGTGCTGTAGGGAAACCAGGGCTGTTTGGACCCCTGGGCCTCTCACCTTCTTTTCAGGTGGGAGCCTCCAACTAGAGTCCTTGAGCCTCTGGAGGTCCTGAAACTTGACCCTGACGTCCTCTATGTTGAGCTGGAGCAGGTCCCAGAAGCCTGCCAGGTCCTGAGAGGTGGGCTGAGGGTACGCTGATGGGTCCTGTGAAGGACAGGGGGACGAGATATGACATGTGAAACAATACACAAGAATTTGTGAAAGAGAGAAAGACGACAAAATGACACAGAACTATTTCTTGCAACAGTGTTTTTGCAGCCAAGCTAACTGAGACAGTGAGCCTCGGCAAAACCATGTACCATACGTAATGTGTTTTGTCTTGCTCTTGCATGCAATCACACATACTCACCACACTTTGTTGACAGAGGCGGAAGAACTGCTGGACCTTCTGAGACATGAGCATCTGGGCACTGCCAACTGCATTTCGTATCAGCTCAAGAACTAGAGAGGAAACGGCACACGAGATGTTACAGAAATCCAAGAATCATTCATTGTTTATACTTTTCTCGGATCCTTTTTCGACCCTCCTCCCACAACTCACTCTCCTCTGGCAGTTCGTTCTCCTCTGCCTCTCTCTCCATGTTCTGGCACCAGCCCTCCATCCTCTCCACCTCTGTCTGCAGGAGGCGTAAGAAGAATTCTCCGTCTCTCATGCAGGGCGAAGCTCGTCCCGAGTCGGGCAGGCTCCGGGGGCCCTCCAGGGACGGCGTCCCCGCCCACGCTCTCTCAGAGGTGATGGGCAGAGGTGAGTGGGAACGCGGAGGCAGGTGCGGGTGCTGATGGGGCCGTGGGTCCGCTGGGCAGGCCTCAGTGGTATAGCCACCCTGGATGAAGTCCTGTGACACATGGTATATGGACCATTATTAAAGGCAAGACACTAAACATTTTAACTAATAGATATCACCATGAAACTTCCCTAGTTGATTACTTACATAAAGACAATACTTTTTTTGTATTTCAAGTTTTCTGAAATGTAATGTTTAAATATGCAAATGAGGCGATATCTTATTAAATATGTGCTAATTTGCGTACATTTCCGGAATAGAAATGTGAACATTGGACAAAGCCAGGTTCAAAATGTTTGTTTCATTTTGTTGACATCATAGACTCAAATGTATTTACTGAGGGAATCTTTTTGATATGTCTTTGGTATCACTCCATAAATCAAAAAGCACTGTCATCAGCCTAAAATCAAAAATCAATTTTCAACATGTTTTTCCGGAACAAAATGTTAACATATAAATCAGGCTATCAATGATATATGAACAAACCCCTCCGTAAAAACCTTCATAAATATATATATATATATATATATAGTAAAAATAAGCACCTTAATGTGTATTTATGATGTTTTCTTGCCACTAGTCCGAAAGAAGGCATGTTATGAAAGCAAAATAGCCCAAAATCTCAAAATTGACCAATGCATGAAAAATAAATCTTACTCGTGGTAATTCATCTGACCATAAGGTATAGTTGAACTACTTCTCGAACCTACATCTACATCTACAAGGGGACACTGGCCCACTGACTAATGAATGATAAGATACAGTGCAGTAGTTTTTTGCCCAGCGTATCACTGCAGACCTACCTCTCTGTAGGCCCATTGTCCCTGTGTGTGCACGGTGCGGTGGCACTCTGTGTACTGGCTAGCTGACTCCGGCTCCGACGAGTGCCTTTGGAAGGAACAGCCGAACTGGAGACTCTTGTCCTGCGTTGGCACGGCGATGCTGAGCCCGGGGAAGCCCTCGGGGTCCAGGTCGGCCTGCACGCTCGCCGTCACGCTGTTGGAGCGCTTGAAGCGAGCGCGCCTGCAACACAGGGAGTCACAGCAGGCCCGGAGCCATCCGGTCACACACAGTATCGCATGCAAAAGCAATGCTCAAATCATTTTTTCTAATTTGAGCGGGGCTAGTCACGCTGTCACTGCAGTCACTACTACTCACTCGGTTGTGTTAATCCCTGCTAAATCCTCTGGCATATGACGCACCAGTGTCTGCAAATGTCATGTCAATGGACTCAGTGATGAGTGTTGACTCTATTACAAGTTTATACCCCACCTCCCCTCGTCCTGCTTTGCTGTCTGAAAAGGTGTGAAGGCGTGACTCAGATTTCCGTTCTCGCACCTCTGTTTTCTCCCCCCACGTCACACTGTCATCCTTGAGGATTGCAGGAGGTGGGGGACATCGTTAACAGGTGCATGATCACACACTTCTCGGGGTTTGGGAGTGTGTGATGTTGCGAGTGCATGCATTCATGCGCGCTAATCTGACCCATAAGCGATGCTGGATATAGTTAGGAGAAGGGCTACTGGGAAAGTCATGTCGAGTGTATGATGTGCAGTAGTCATGGCTACAGTCGACAAAAAAAACAAGACATTCTCGGAACAATGTGTTAATGAGCTCAAGCTGTGATCTCTGATGAAATGTTAAATGAAATAATAGGATCTATCCTAGAAATCAACCATAGGTGGCTGCCCTGTTGGGCGCCCACGAGATGAAGGCCTTTTCAAATGATATATTACAATTATTCACATAAATTAATGTGCAAAGACCAAAAGCTCTTGATGAAGCCACACATTTTTAGGAAAAATTAGCAAATAAACAAATCCACACTGTAGTTTGGAAGTTTCTGTCCATAATTAGGGCAAGTTAAATGTCAATGTTCAAGTTGGGAAGAGATTTCAGAGATGATGACTTTTTCCCTTGTTTTGATTACGATTTGTGTGTGTCCATTACCTTTTGTCATCTTCAACTTGGACTCCTATAGAGTGAACCTCTGTAAGAGCTTTGCCATCTGGGTCTGAATCTGACAGAGTCTCCGAGCTGTCCACCTGAAACAGAAGAAGCCCCGAAGCACCAGCGTCAGAGTGCTGAGGTATTGGCTGAAACACACACCCTAAAGACGTCATACACAACTGGAATTAAACGAATAGTCGGACATTTTCTTTTCTTTCATCATTCATTGTTGGGAAAATAGCCCCAATAATATCTGTCCATGCAATACAAGGATACAGCCAGCAGCCGGGTTAGCTTAGCGTAGCATAGCTATTGGAAACATGGGGAAACAGCTAGCCTGGCTCTTTCCAAAGGTAACAAATCTGCCTCCCCGCACCTCTAACCATCACCAAATAACACTTTATATGTTGTTTGTTGAATCTATACAAAATAACAGTACAAAAACAACAAGTTGTGGTTTTTACCAAAGATATAATGTGTTGATTAGTGAGCCTTAGAGGTGCTGGTAGACATATTTTTCTGTTGGACAGAGCCACACAAGCTGTTTTAACCTGTTTCCATTCTTCATGTTGAGCTAAGCTAACCAGCTGCTGGAAGTTGTGTTAGCACTGTCCCTGGTTAATAGTTATAGATTACATATAAATAGATACAACCTGTTAATTAGCGAGTATAGTAATGCCATATTTTTTTAACATTGGGGAGAGGCAGGCAAGCTGTTTTAACCTGTTACCTGTTTATGCTAAGCTACGCTAATTGATTCCTTAGTCTTGTTCTGCAGTTAAAGCACACACGAGGAGTGGTGTCAATTATCTCATATAACTTTTAGCATATAGCTTATTCACATTCCCCAAAATGTACACAAGGTGTGTAATTTGATTGTACTTTGATTACCACTGAAATGATTGGTCGATAGATTTTTTTCATTGATCAATAGACATTCTAAGGTTTTCGCGGCTTCAATGTCTCAAAGCCTGGATTTCTCCCAGTTTTGGGATGTTTTGGAAAGCTAATTTAGGCAGATGTTTCACAGTTTTGTTTAACTCAAAATCCCCAAAGATGGCGATGCATTTGAGAGCTCAAAGAACTGAACGTCTGTCTGTGACGGCTCTTAAACATTTCACTTTCACCTGTGAGCTTGTAAAATACAAAAAACAATACAAAAAAATAAAACACTCAGCAAATGATAATGATTATCAATGACCTATTTCCCTAATTATGCACATTTCAAGGTTGTAATTTTCAATAGGTTGCTCATTTCTGAATATATTTACATCAAACCAGTTCTCACGTGTCTTGGGCACCGTGGCATTTTCCCTGTAAATACCTTTTGTACATATTTTTTCACCCATTTTTGTCGTTCCACATTTTGCATTGTATGCACCGGGATGCACAAAATATATCCGCTGTACCAAAATGTTTTTGTGGCAATTTGATTGACAGTCCTTTTGAGTGACAGCAGCTGCTCTCCTGGCAGGCAGGCTCCTCGTTAGGAGACAACTATCTCAGTTGGGTTGAAGAAGGTTTTAAAAAACCTGGCACACCCAGCTCCTTTGTTCTTTCTCTCACTTTGTGTTTGCTTTCCAGAGGGTGAACACCTTCAGGTCACCCTCTTTCTAGATAGGTTAGTAACTAGTATTTGGTCCCACTTTGTTCTTGTTAGTTACCCCTACTATATGGTAACTTTCATTGAAGCTCCACTTTATTTTGGACTTTTGGTTTGCCCATGTCTTGAGGCAGTGTTGGTGGGCACGGAACCCTTTTTTTTTTTTTAGCCCTTTTTTCGTTAGTTCCTCTCCTCTTAGCGATCCTAGTTTTAAGGGAACGTAACGCCTCCATCTTTCTACAGTGCTAGTGTTGTGTAACATGTTATGTAGGTGCTCCTATTGTACTGTACACTATAAGTAGCCTACATACTTCAAAATTGTGGAAATGCCTCTAAAGTGAAGAGAAAAGCAGGAATCTTGAGACACAAACTCCATACTTAACTTTCACAGCTGTTAGTTTGTGAAAAAGCACTTAGGAAATCACTTAGCACCATTATCAGTGACCTATTGCCTTCATATATGCACTTTTGAAGGTTTCAATTTCGGTAGCTTGCTCATTTCTGAATATATTTGCATCAAATCACTTCTCATGTGTTTTGGACATCCTCCACTTTCACAGCTGAAATTTGAGGATCAGGGCATACATTTCAAGGCTGTAACTTCAACAACCTGCTCAATATTTGCATTTCTTGTGAACATTATGGAAAACAAGGTTTATTGATCATCAGTACATAATTATCCCCTCTGTCAGTACAAGGTTGTCCTATCCTAAGCACGGCAGGGTAGCCTATTGTGCTGTGACCATTTACGCTATAAATATCTTGATTGATCTCTAGATTATTTTTTGGGTCTATTCACCTTTTGCACTGTATGCAGTGAGATGCACAAAATAAATTTGCATTGTAAAATATTTTTGTGTGTGCAATTTCCTAAATTAGATGTCTATTTAGTTTCTTTTACTAAGATTGAGGTAAGAATTTACACAAACATTTTATTCATTTAGTAACCAGTATTTGGTTCCACCCTGTTCGTTTTTATTTGCCCCAACTCTGTGGTAACTTTCATTTTAGCACCACTTTATTTTGGACTTTACTTTTAGATTGCCTACATTTTGAAGTAGTTTTGGTGGGCCTGTTTTTTTAGCGCTTTGGTTTTTAGTTTTAGTTTTCCAGTGGCATTTTTGTTAGTTCCAATCCTAGTTTTAGGGGAACGTAACACTTCCATTTCATAGTGGAAACGCCTCAAAGTGAAAAGAAATCAGGAATTTGAAGACACAAACTTCCATTTGCAGCAGGGTTCGAAAGGCTCTGCTGTTCATAATATGACACAATGCCTTGAACACAGCTCATTGGTTCATAGATGTAGTTTAATAATGATTACCAGCACCTATTACACCACCAAGATGTCTGCCATAAAGATTTAATCAAATACTATGAATAGGACTGGGTTAATTTTCATGCAATTGTTAAGTCTTTTTCAACACCTTTTTTTCCACAACAATGAATGCCCCCCCCCCCATTATATATGTTATACACATTGGTCTGTTGGAGATTGGAAATGTCCTCATCCATACAACATGAGTGATCACTTATGAAAACCCATGGCCAGTAACCGGATTACAGTTACGGGAGATTGTAGAATAACATGTGAAAAAGCATCAACAGTCAGTTGATGTAGTTGTTCCCTGTTGACTAACGCTCAACGCTTGAAGAAATGTTGTGTCTGTCTGTGTGGCCTAGATAACTGTACCAATAGTCAAATAAGGACAGCATCACTTTCTTTTGCAAAGATAGTTCTCAAGCCGTGGGTGGAGATACTCGGGGGGGGGGGGCCACAGTTTGGGGGTTGGTGGCCACTCCAGATGTCCACGTGTAATGTGAACAAGCACTGAAAAAAAGTGAGTATCACATGTCCCCTTTAACTTTCCCCATACCATGCACTTTTCTGCGGCAACGTGCAGGCACTACTCTCCCACTATGGTGTCATGCTGGGTGATGTGGCCCAGTATGCTTCAGATGCACCCTCAAAAGTGAAAGCAGAGAGTGCAAACTGCCATGTGGAGAACTGGCTCGGGATAGTGAAGAACCACATCATAGGTCACGGATAACGGTTTTAAGGGGTTCCCAAAGGGCTTTTTCCACAAACTAACAGCTGAGAAAGTTGTGAGAGGATGTCCCAGAAATATGAGAAATAGTTTGATGTCAATATAAAAGAAAAATGACAAACTTGAAATGTGCGTGATTAAGGAAATGGGTCATTGATAACCATGATTTCCTGGACAGTTACTTTTTCTGTCAACTGCACCGTCATCTTCTGTGATTTTGAGTTGATCACAGTTGCGACACGTCAGCCTTAAACTCTCATATCGCAAAACTGGGAGAAATTCAGGCTTTGACACAGAGCTATTGAAAGGTAACAGCCGCGAAAACCGACAAATGTCCAAACATTTTACCAAATATTTTCTGGTTTGAGTTTCTCAAATGTGAGGATTTGCTGCCTTAGTTTAATATCATTGTAAATTGAACATGCTTGGACTATGGACCGTTGTCACACCAACCAAGCGATTTTAAGACTTGTGACGGACATTTCTCACAATTCTTTTGACATATTGTAGACTAACAGATTATGACGAGACCAGTTAGTTGCAGCCTTATTTTGATAACGTAAAATGTCCTTTCTCACCTGCACAGCTATGGATGGCCTCCACTTTCTCCCACCACGCCCGTCGTCCTGTCCCCCTGCTTTACTCAGCACTATACTGTTCTGAGGCAGAGAGATTGACTTCCCCAGGCTGCCTCCGACCCTGCTGTCCCTCTCCCTGGCCGGCCTCGGTGGCCCCTCCAGCAGACTGTCAGCGGAGCTGCTGTGTTTGGCCCTAACTCCAACTCCCGGACCCCCTCCGTAGGGCACCAGCTCCCGCGAACCCCTCACCCCATCTAGGCTCTCTGCCGAGTTACTGTGATATCGGGAGCGTGCAGGGCCTGTGGTGGTGTAGTAGCCTCCTCTGGAGGAGCGCCCCGAGGGGCCGTCAGAGCTGCCCAGGTCCACTGAGTTGCTGTGCTGCTTGGGGCGCCCTGAGCTTGAGGCCAACTGTCCGCTGCTCTGGAAGTAGGTGTCCTGGGTGGACTCGGTGCTGCTCTGGGCTCGCACCGAGAGTGAAGACTTGGACATGCGAGGTGGGAGTGGGGGAGGAGCACCTTTACGATAAGGAAAGACTGAAAAGAGCAGGAGAGAGGAAGACAGAGGCATAGTGGGTTAAAAACTAAATGGGGACTATATGAACAGGGAGAAGGTGAGGTGGATACTTACAAAATGGACAGACTGGAAGGTGAAATGAAAGAAGTAAAAAGAGGGAAATGTGTTGACATGAAAGGGGGTGAACCAATACAGAGAGAGAAAGAAAACAACACATAATTACATGATAATGCCAACGCAAGACGTGACAGAGACTGGTAAACTCTATTTCTTTTCACCCCCAAAAACTTATTTTGGTATGAATTTCAGTGGGAGGCAGGGAGCAACGTGGTGGAAAAGACAGAAGTGACAGTAGTGACAAAAGAAAACCCTTTCCCTTGAGCTAACTTAACTGTGCTTCTGAGGAAGATACAGCAATTTCCTGAGAGAAATATTAAAATGTGAAGCGCGGATTCCGTTTCTTCCTCCTCCCTCACAGCTTCGCTCAAACGTAAGTGCACGCAGGCACGGTTTATTTTCAGTGAATAAAGGATCAAACTTTAATGCGTTTTGTTCAAAGCGTCTTCAACACCTATGATCTAAGCTCCAGTACGGGAGCATGCGTGTATGTAGACGTATGTGTCTTTTAAGTTTGTGTGCTGAGCGCATGTGTTTGTAGATGATGTATAAGGCAATTCACAGAGGTAGAGATAGTCTACAGTCTCCACACACGCACACGCACACACACAAAAACACTATCACACATGATCGCAGATTTACTGTACATTATTCTTAAATGGGAGCAAAGATGGAACAAAGATAAAAACCAAAAAATGATCAGAGAAAAACACAAAATGCACAAAAACGCATTTCAAATAAAGAGTGATGCAGAGTAGGAAGGCAAAAGAGTGAGATGCATACTGGAGACGGGGAGAAAAAAGCAGCTGGAGACACTGAGCTATCATCATAATCATAAACACTCCTGTACCTATTACTGCGCCTGTGGAGGGTGATGGAAGAGATGAGAATACAGAGACGACAGAGAACAAAGAGCATTTGCAATAACACACAAGTCTATACTTATAGGATGCACGCCTATACACAAACGCAAGGAAAGTGCTGCAAAATTATTAGATGAAAAAGTGAGATCATAGAGATTGAAAGGAATTGAGAAGAAAAAAATTATTAAAGAGTGTGTGTGTGTGTGTGTGTGTATATATGTGTGAGAACTTGCTGTTGTCGAGGTAAGCAGACACAAGCTGTCATAAAATGCGTTCTCTCTCCGGCTGCCCTACTGCGTCTCCCACCAGGTTGCTACCACACACTCTTCTAAGGCTTGGACACCGTAGACTTGTGTGTATTGGAACCGCCACGTGCACACACTCACCGGCCCCGGCCTTGATGCTTCCCTGGGGGCCCGACATGGAGAAGACAGAGAGGCAGTCGTCGTCCTGGGAACAGCCGGCCTGGATGGCGCGGACGTAGCTGTGGCTGCGAGTGCGGAACACACCAGGAAGGTCCAGGGCCTCGACGGCTTGAGACTCCACCTCCCCAAACATGGTCTCGCACACGGCCTCGAACTGACGGTTCAACGTGTCTCCCAGCTGAAGGACGAGAGGGAACGTGAGAGAGACACATCGCTGCAGTCAAGACACTTCAACTTTAGCTCAACATCCACTCGAAATCTTTATAAATACAACATTCACACAAATAAATCACATTGTTACCTGTGAGCTGGTCAGAGAGCGGGTGTAACTACGAGAGCGGGTTTGGGTTTTGGGTGTAGTTCGGCTGTTGGGGAAGGAGTCTGTACACTGCTTACACGAGTACCTGAATTAAACAAATAACACCCATAATCAGCATCACTGACGGCGAAACGGATCCAAGTTATTTCTTACTTACTTGATATTATTATATTCTGGCTGTAAAACCTTCAGCTGTGCTATTTTTGTCAAAAACTCGCTGCAGCAATGCACATTTGGTCAATCACAACTATCAAATAAAATGTCATTCCCCGTGACACGGCCAGCTGGAGTCATTTTGAGTGTCGTGATGCTGCATACCCATGTCAAATGGGAAAAAAAACGGCGATGCATCACATTCTCACTATAATTTGTGTACGTTTTTTTGCTATCAATCTTAACAACTTTGAGTTCATGTATTTTTCACGTTATTCAGAAGTTCAGTTAAATCCATCCAATGATAAGGTTCCCAAGGAGCTTGCCTACATGAGGTTATCCACTACTCCACTATAAGGACATGAATGCTACTCATGTTTTTCTTTCAATACAGGTAAATTAACTGCGCTGACCTGTTAAAACGTTTAGATTTGTTAAAGTTTGTCCTAGTGTCGGGCAATAATTCAATATTAACACAAATTGTCTCTGTATATCATATTGACCAAATCAATGGAGTGGGGCTTGAACCTTGCTTCGTGCAGAGCAGCATGCATAGCTGAAGGGTCTTTCAACATCCATACAAACAATCCATCTGGGACATTTAACCTTTGATCCATGCTGATAGATCGTCTAAAGGCATCTCTCTGGGCGATCAGGGTGGACTTGGGCGAGGCTTTTGGGCTGGTGTCTGAGTCCGCACTGTCATCGTCGCCCATGGCCTTGATGTAGCTACCGCTCCGCATGCGGCGGCATGGAATCTCTCCTCCGCTATCTGTTGCACCGCCACCGACATATCCACCACCCCAGTCATCTGAAGGGACCTGAGACGCAATCATATTCACACGAGCATTCGCACAGTCATAGATGAGTATAAAAAAAGACGGAGGAGGATTAATCTGCAATTGCAACATATGGTGAGTAGGAAAATCAGTAGAGTATGGTCAACCATTATTTAGTAAGTAGTCAGTCTCAGTTTTAGAGGTGTAAGTATGGGTTAAAAGTAGGTATGCATTCTTCTTCTACACCAGCTGTTAAAAGGGAAAAGCAATTGATCACAGTGTGAATGAATTAGTGTTGAGATATCGAAGGTGTTATCACTGCACGGTTGGCAGCATCTTCCCGATATCTGTTAAATAAAGTCAAAGGACTTCTCGAAACAGAAATATATTTCACCGGTGAAAAAAATATTTCACACCTCGAACAGAAGGAGAGTGATGAATCAGACGTACGGTCACGGCACACGTGCACACAGTGTAAAGCCAACGCACCCGTAAAGATGGCTCGAGCATGCTCTTACACACGTTGAGAGCTGACAGACACACACACACGGACATGCACGTACATGGGAGATGATGTTAAAGAAAGAGACAAAGATCCAAAAGAACTTACAGAAAGAGAGAAACTCTGACAGCTGGAGAAACACTGACACAGAGAAGGAGAAGCGGCGTAAGCTGGAAGCCGACAGACGGAGAGAAGAAAAACCGATGCACTAAAAGGCAGGTAGACAACCCGAGTGGACAGAATGTAGGTGGACAGACAGGAAAGGTGGTAGAGGTGGGGACAGACAGGTGTACAGAGTGGAGATACGGGAAACGGAGAAGCTGAATAACAGACTTGAGGGGGAAGACGGATGGGCAGATGAATGAGACTCTGATGAGAAAAAAGGAATGAAAAGCACACACACAGGAACACAGTCGAGACAAGAAACTAAAGAGGAAGACGACACATAGAGAATTGACACGGAGCAAAAAAAAAATACTTAGACAGGTTCCAACTGTGGCCGACATTTAAAATGTATGACTTTTCACAAGTCAGGATGCTTTCACAACTCTTTAAATTGCCCCCTTCTGGCATGTTGTAGTTTTTCAGAAGAAAAATGGCATAAGACAAAATCTCATGTGAATGAACCTGTGGAATATTTTCAAATACCCTGCATGAAATATACCCCTTAAACTCAATGATATTCCAAAACATTCCATGATGTTCGAGGAACCGGACCAACGAAAAACAGAGAGCCGGGCAGCTATAAAGAGAGACAAAGAAACACATCACAGTTACTGTCTTTTAAAGCGGCACTAAGTTGGCCCCACACTAGAGGATAAATGGGCAGATTTTGGGTCTGATTCGTCCCTCCCGATGGTCAAGGCTGAACAGATTATCTGACCAAATGATCCAGTAGTGTGAGGGGTTCACAGACATGATCTCAATGTTCGCAACTGGATCAGAGTTTCCCCAACTGTGAATGGTAAATGTCAAACACGGTACTCCTGTAAAAGGAGCAGTGACGCAATACTGTGCGGAAACCCTGAATAGCCAATGAGAGCAGGCAGAGCGGAAGCGCTACTGACACGTTAGCCTGTAGCAGTAAGCTTGCACTAGCCCCGTTTGAGTCTAAAAATAAACTTTATTTTCAGCTCGTGCTGCAAAATGTATAAGCCATGCCGATTCAGCCTTCTCTGTTATGAGGTGTTCCTAATTTATTTACATTTTTTTGTATTAATGGCAAGTTTGTGGTCCTGCGTCTTGACTGAATCAAAACGTCTTTGGTCTGCCACGTTTTTAAAGTCAGTAAAGGAAATGAATAAATGAAATGAAAATCCTCGAGTGTGCACCAGGCGTTGGTTGATTATTTTTGGCTGTTTGAGGAGAGCAAGACAAGTGTAAACATCTGACATTTCATCACCTAAAAAAAAAAAGTTTCAAGTGGCGAATGATCCTGATCCTTCCTCGACTTAACGCAGACCTCATTTTGGCAGATATTGTCCGCCAGGAACTCTGGGGAGTCATAAACCTTCCTAGTACAAAGAGTTGCTCCCAGTGATGAAATTCTGAGAAAATTCTTTACGGAGAAATACGAATTTCCCCTTACAGTTAAGATTAGATCCTGGTAAAGATAAGTTATTCACAAAGCATCTTAGCCCTTGAGAGAGCACATAAGGTGAAACACAGGAGGGAGGAGAACTTTTTCGAGGCTCAAGAGAAAAGAGAGGAGAAATATTATACAAACAATGAATGTAATTGAGTTATCGCTACAGATTAGGTTGTGCAGGGATAATGTTTGTGATGGATCTCATTAGAGATGCGTTCATACTCACCCACCGCAAGACCGCTATTACGCCAGAAATGAAAGTGATCGTAACACTAATATATTTGGCATGGATTAAGTACTATAATTACCAGCAAGGTAAATACACATAGGCAAATAAATATAACAACTATCAGCATGTGAATAGGTTGTGCGAGTAAGCCTGTGTTTTCAAACATTTGGTAGGCTGCTTTTAAAGTGCGGCTTCCAATTTATTCATATTCATTACATGAAACAGTATTCAGTACAACACCATGTCTCATGCGAGAGATCCGCCTCACTGTCCCTTCTATGCTCATTATCACTAAGAGCGCATTTTTTTTTTTTTTTTTTGATAAACCAATCACACCTTTTAAATAATGTATCATACTTATGCAACAGGGTCAGCCACACCTCCTCACTAAGTAACTTTTCTGTTTTAGTTCTATTTTTGCAAGAGTTCATGCTTCATTCACATTTCCTTATTATTGAAGAGGCATTCATTATTTGTTATTAAAGAGAACATTTTATTTGAATTGAAGAAGCAACAAGATTCAGTGCTGTCACAACAGGAAGTACTGTAACAGCAGCTGCTTGTGCAGAAGGAACCCACACCGCCAGTTTTTGCAAATGCTGTGAGTTGCTCAGTCTCAAACAAGCATGTGACCAAATGATAACACCTACACCGGTTGACAGACACACACACACGCACACACGCACAGCCAAGACCCCCAGGGTTTTGGTATCCAGCTGAGTGTGTGTTTTTAAGGTCATCACTTAAAAGATGATTCAGCCTAATCTCCCGATCCCCCTGGCCTTCTACTATCTTTCTCATTTTCTCATCCTACTCTTTCTCTCCTCTCCTTGTCTTGCCCGTTGGCTACCATCACCTCCTTTATCTCTTTTCTATCCCTGAGCTTGCTTTGCTATCTCTACGTTTCTCTACCTTGACCCCCCCCCCCCCCCCTACTCCCTCGCTGTTTCTGTCTTCATTTCACTCTCACTCCATATTCTGTTTTTTATCATTCCTTATCTATCCGACCGTGGCCTAGGGCAATGGAGAGGCTTAGGGAATAGAGAGCACCTGCCAATGTCGTGATTGCCGTTGACAACATGGGAGAAAACTTTGCACATGTCCCTTTGTCTCTGACCACAGTAATTCCGACTTGTGAAGATTCACTTGTTCTTTTGCTTTAATTTTCACTTTGAGCTGCTTCCCTTTTTATTCTTGCTTTTGTACGGAAAACTTGAGATGACCCGGTGTGGGCTTGTAGGTACACGTTAATGTCACAAGATGACAGTTGATAGCTTGGAAGCACGACAATTTTCTTTGACCGTCTGACTTAAAGGAGCAGTCATGGAATATTTGAATTGATTTCAAATGTACTGTATTTGTACTGCGTGCTTTATGTTTCTATTTAACAGAATCACAATGTCTTCCCTGTTCTCTACATTGAGAATTTAAGACTTCTATATCCATGACTTTGTAATCACACATCTTTTGCGAAACAACGTAGCACTAATTTACTGTTGTATATGAGGATATTTGACTTTTAATCTGTTATGTAATTATCCAGTCAGGGACATCAGGATAATTTCAAAACTTTTATTTTCAAAAACTGGGAGGTAAAACTGACTTATTATTTATATCGGTTGATATAATAAACAACCAGCAGATAAGTAGCAACATTAGCATTAATTTGGAGCCATGTTTCTGTCCACCTGATGAACGTAGGTCTAATATTCGTTCTCCTTGTCAGCGCTGTTTTTTGTTTACACTAATACCTGAGGGAAATATGTGGCTCCCGTATGTTCCCCAGCTAGTCGCCAACTGTGGAGGGCAGATAACATAGAGTTGGTTTTTAGATTTTTTTTTTTTTTAAGAAAGGAAAGTTACAAAACCAAAACAATGAGCTGAAAGACGCTACAAAGCTCCGTAGAGTTTGAGTTCAGAAACTGCAGTTTAGTGATAATTATTTGTGGGTTCATCACCATGAGTGGCCACTTTTATATGCAACTAGAAATATGATCCACTGTCTGTATGAAAAATATTTATAACCGCTTTAAAGTAAGTTAATGATTGCATGATGGCTATTCTTTGCACACTCTGTATGCACTTGACTGCCAGCAAACATTGTCAATTTTGCTTCCAGAGAACATGGTTTTGGCTTCACATGGCTTCAGTTTGGAGTTGTTGCTTCACTATGGCACCTGTGCTGCTGTTTGTCCTGAGGTCTTGTACCGGTGGAGTAGACCTGAACAGCTCTATATCTGCAGCTCCGGGGAGCTGTCTGCTCTAAAGCCATGGATCAATTGGGCTGACTTCAGCACATCTAAGCGCAGCACAAAATTCCCTCCACACACCGTCTCCCTCCTTCTCGCAAAACTGCAAGTGATGCCTGGAGATATGAGAAAAGCTGCAGTGGGGAACTTGATTCCGTGTCCTAAGGTGTGAATATGAAGGTAGCCTAAGGCACAGAGGCAAATTGTGTGGGGTTTGTCCCTTTGAAAACACCCCGCTCTCTCTGTCTCTTCTATCACCAGACCTCAGCTGTGTCTAAAGGATGAGAGTTGGAAAAACACCAGGGACTCCTGTGGCTACCTGCTGTTTCCGTAGAAACACAGCCTGCATCGCAGTGTTATCTCAGCACAGCTGGAGGTCTGTGTGTGTGTGTGTGTGTGTGGGGGGGGGGGGGGGGTGTATTTCAGCGGTAGGTGCACTGTAACAGCTATTAGCTTTTAATTTTATGGAATTCATGTATACAAAATGAGAGAAAGGGCAGAGGGAAAATTGCACGTGTTGGATTCAGAGATTGATCATGGCAACTGGGACACGGACTGTTGGGAGAGACATTAAATCTCTGCAATGGTGACAAACCCTGTTTTCTGATTCACAGCAAAATACCAAGAAAATCGATGGGGTGTCTCAGGTGGACATTTAACCCTTTGAACCCTGAGCTATTTTTTGCTCAGTTTTCAAGTTTCAAATATTATATCCATAATATAGAATTGTTATGTTGTCAGTAAACTATTAGCTACACATGAGCCACAGTTTTAGCCTATAGTTCTTTAAATGTGGGCAAATCTGCCCCATGAAGTTGTGTTGCATTAGCTGGCGCTTCCCTTTAGCACTGTAATCATGAATGTACTGACAAACAATCAAATTGATTATTTTGGAAGTCCACATTTGACGATTCCTATAATCCTTAAAGGATATTGGAAACACCGCTATCACTGGAAAGAGTAACTCCGGTTTGATTGAGTTATGACTGAGAACAGAAGGTGTGAAATCTTTGATGCAAAATGTGTAAACTGGAGCTAAGGGTTAACCTGCATGAGACAGGTCAGTATCAACCAGCAAACAAAGTCACACATACTATATTCCCTCTGTACACACAAACATACACAAAGTCATTGGTTGACATGCAGGCGTTCACACACCTGCAGGTAGTGGAAGGTCCTCTCCTTCAGCTTACTCTCCAAGGGCACAAGGGCTTTCTCGTAGCCTCCTCCCCTGGTGGAAGGGTACACCTCTCTGGCCTGACTCACTGTCATGGCTGACCAGGTGCTTCTTTTCAGGGAGTGGCCGTGGTGCCCGTGGTGTCCCCCTCCTTCACTCCCGGCCAGAGCCATTGTGGTACAGGCCATGCACTCCCCAGGTGCCAGCCCACCACCACCATGCTCCTTGGGCTTTTTCATGGTGAGCTCCTGGATAGCTGCATCCAGGCTCTCATGTCCGCTGGGATACCCTCGTCTGCCCCCGCTGACCAGGTAGCTGCTGTCGCTGTCTAGGTTGTCATCAGAGCTCCACCAGCCTGCTGTCCTGCTGCGGTGGCGTCTGCCCGACTCGTGCCGCGAGTCTCCGCTCTTGCTACGCTCTCGAGACTTGCTCCTCCTGGTAGAGCGAGGCTGGTGACCTGAATAGTGGCCTCCGCCGTCCTCCCCTCCACTCCTGTGGCCTCCTCCTCTTTCACCTCGGTAGTCCCCGCCTCCTCTTGTGCCGTTGTACTCCCGTTTGGCTGGCGCCTCCAGGGAATGGGACTTGGCAAAGAGGCGCTGCACAGAGTTGACCAGGTGGCGGATACGCGAGGGGCTCTCGCTGCGTGGCTCAGCACCCCCACTAGCGGTGCGCTGGTACTGCAGTGTATGGAAGCCATCGGGATGAAAGGGCACCTGCTTCTCAAATTGGTCAATCAGGTTTGAGGGAATACGGTGCATCTTCCCTCCATGGCCTGAGGACAGGCACTCTTCGCAAGAGTCAAACGACTGGAGAGGTGGGTGCTGGCTTGGATGGGAGCGGGGGAAGGTTCCCCCTCCAGAGTGGCTATGGGAATGGGAATGGGAATGGTGCCTCTCCAGCGCCAGGGCCTCAGCCTGACCTGGAGGGTAATAGTGACCATCACTGTGACCCTGGTAGTAGTCTCTGCCCGGGCCGTCACCGT
This sequence comes from Bovichtus diacanthus, assembly GCA_943590825.1. Lineage (NCBI taxonomy): Eukaryota > Metazoa > Chordata > Actinopteri > Perciformes > Bovichtidae > Bovichtus > Bovichtus diacanthus. The sequence goes on from CALSBV010012213.1 coordinate 4,111,780, forward strand.
CCTCAGGCGAGCAGTGGCAGGGTCCGCCACCACCGGAGGAATGCTGGGACATGCTACGGCTGACATGGTACCCCTTCACAGGCACCGGGGCGTGGTGGGCCGTCCGGGCCGAAAGGGGGCGCTGTGGGCGTGACAGGGCTGCACCGGTCTCACCTGGAGGCACAAAAACAGTAGCAACTTAGGTCTTGTATCCAGGGAGACAGAAGTGAACACATTGTATTTATGAATAGAAATATGAATCTTATCAAATAATTGAATCAAGTGTTCAGTCTTGCAATCAGTAATACTGTACTGTCTCATTACACAGAATAACTGAGATGATGAGTAGGTGTTACTGATCACTAAGCAAACTTTCTGTTACCTCAGTAGCTGCTGGGATTTCAAGCTTTCTAAACAGGCAAAAATAATGTGCACATAGGAAAAGGCTGTAGGATATGAAAACAGTGATAAAATCCTTTAAACATATGATTCTGAGCGGTACAGGTATAAATAACTTGTGATTGAATTTTGCACATTATATGTCTGTGTGAGACACCGAGTTGGGAGGTGCAGTGGACTGTAATTCATGGTATGACTAACAAATGAATCACAACAAAAAGAAATGGACTTTGCAGATTTATGTCCAGATTGTTTTCTCTCTCCCATCAAGAGGCCTGTTAAATTGAAAATGAAAACAATGTGTTTTTCTTATTCTGATTACCATTTTTATTGATGTTGCACTTCATTTTTTACCCAACCAAAGACAAACAGTGCAATAGTGAGCGTTCATCCTGCGGGCTGCAATAATAAGGGGCCACAGACGGCTTTCTTCTCCTCGTTCATCTCAAAGGCCGCTGTGCTGATAAATCAAGAATATTAGTCTTTCTCTCTTTCTCAAGGTGTCTCTTCAGTTTCTGCCTCGCTCTCCCATTTAGCCCCTCTCGCTCCTCTCTCCTGTTTATCGTTGTATTCATCACCCCAGCTCTTCTTGTTGTCCGTCTCTTTTTCCTCCATCCATGCCCGCAGGGAGTCTCGGAGCATTCACATGATTTACAGCTCAGGAAAACGGTGCGTTTATTGATCACCTGCATCATGCAGGAGCGATAGAAAGCGGTGGCAAGCGTCCAAGCATATTCTCAAACCTCCCCTGCTATCAATGACAGAGCGAATTCACTGTTTGAGTAGCAGCTGAACTCTAAAACGATTCACAATCCAGGTGATCAGGCAGAAGCCAACCCTGCCGTTGCCTTGAAAACAAAAGTGCAGCAGAGGATCAGATCTTCTCCACAAAACAAATGCAGGAAATGAAATCAATACACCTTGTCAACAATGTGGCACAATGTATACCTTATCACCCACACACACACACTCTGGTTGCTGTAAATAAAAGTAAACAGAATGGAAACAGCCTATCTTTGTGTTGCCTTTTTTTTTTTTTTAAACACACGGATAACAACTGAGATTACATTCCAAATGTGGTAATCATGCATTTTATTGGACTGGCATTAATTGCTGCTGCTGTAATCTCATTCTCTATTAACCACGTCCTCCTCTAACTATATAATGAATCAAGGGCAGGCGGCCTGTTTATAATGCACACGAGTATTTCCCGTCATTTGTAGATTTGATTAAACTGAGATGAAATTACTCGATGAAAGCCGGAATCAAGCTGCTCGGCTGGATGGGATTCACTGAGCTCCTGCGAGTGTATTTGCGCTTGTGTTTGTCGGCTTCCACACAGAGATGAGAGGTAGGGGACAGATGCTGGGATAATCATTAAATAGAGTGTGGCCTGTTTGCCTTGATTGGCTGAATGAGAGCTGCCACCCAGGAAGCTAACCCACATCTAGCCGTGTCATTGGTGTAGCCGTGACAACGGGCCTCTCATAAACAGGGACACACACATGCAATGGTGGGATGCTGACTTGGATAGACAGCAAAGTGAGCAGCGCCGCTCTGCCTGGAGGAGTAAATTAAACCTTTTTTCTGTTTATTATGAAGTCTTTGGCTTTGGAGCAGGCTGCTGGCTAAGAGCTGTCAGTCACAGTGACACGCACGCTTATGCCAGAATGTGTAGTTGCGCTCGCACTCACAAAAGACACCCATGTGCAGAGAGACAACTGAAAGATAGGTGCAGCCGAACGTTGGCTGTCATTTTCCTTTTATTACCTTCCCTCTATCCATCCCTCCACATGTCTCTCTCTCCTCTCAGTCTCTCCTCCTGACCTACTTCCATCCATCCTCCAGTCACGTCTCTCCCTCCCTACGCTCTCCTCTTTTCCTTTTTTTTTTTTGAGTCTTTTTTTTTTTTCTTAACCTGTCGGTCTGGCTGCCTGCCAGCACTTCTCTGTTTCTCAGAGTTTTGCAAAGTTTGTTTCCATTCTTCCTCTCTTGGCCTCGACTGATCTATCTGTCATCCATCCACGTTTTCTCTTTTTTCATTTCTTGTTAGATAATTGAGGTATCACAGTATTATGTACACACATTTTGTACACCAAATAAGTGTTTTTAGTGTTGTGTTCAGGGATCCCTTCAAATCTGAATCTTCCGCCACCATTTGATTTGACTCCACCTACAAAAGAAAGTAACGATTGTTTGTAGTTCACATCTAATTGTTTTCTCTCTAATTTTCCATTCCTCTTCGGAACTCTCCCCCCCCCCCCTCCCCCTCCTCTCTGTGTAGCCAGAAATATTCTGTAGCTGCTCAGCAGGGAGTTGGAGCTGTACAACATGCTGTCATTGTTTAACGCTTGGCATCAACGTGATTGTTACAGAAGCTTCAGTCTGGAGCTGCTTCATTTTAAATATTCATGTGATCATGCCAGCTGCTCTGACCCACTTTGCTAACAGCTGAGTCTGCCCGCTCTGAGTTGTGGGTCAAAGGGTGTTTCACATCAGCGTACATCCCACTGTAAATTCAGCTGAAATAAAAAACAGCTGTAAAAAACAGCTGAAATACCAGAAATGATAAATGCATTTGTGGTATATATTTTCTTCTGACTTAAAGCAAATGTTCTTGTCAAAAAATCCCCGTGTAGATTTTCATGAAGTTTGTTGGACACATTGATATGATTGGATGCTGTGAACAAGCCAGTAAATGTGAAGCATGAATGAACCGGCTGATGGCAAAAGGTGTCACCTCCGGAGAATAAACATCTAATGTCAAATATTTCATGAACTAATAGTATGTTATGCTATAACTATTAAACAAAGCATTTAAAGGAGTAGTTCGACATATTGGAAAATACGCTTATTCGCTTTCTTGCCAAGAACTGTAAATGTGAATCTACGGCCAGCAGCCAGTTAGCTTAATTTATCTTAAAGACTGGAAAAAAAGGGGAAAGAACTAGCCTGGCCTAAACACATACAAGCAACTTTGAAGATCGCAGAATCCAAAATTGAAAAACGTCATGTTGGGTTTTGTGATAACAAAGTCTTGTTGTCACCGTAAGATTGATACGTAACCAACTTCAAGAAATGACCGTGCCAAGACAAGAAACAATCCTGCCATATAAACCCCTTTCGTTTGACGTACATACGATGTCATGAATTATAACTTTAAATGGACTAAATATGTTCGTCATCAAACTCTTTTTCCCCCATGTCTAAGACGAGAAGATGACGAGATGACACCGACGTCATAACTGTGACTATATCAACAAAAAATTGTGTTTTCAAAATATTAAAGACGTTTTTTTTTTTTTTTATATGCAGCAGTGTCGTGTCCTGTGCTGAGCGCGCCATATCAATACAACACCGGCAACACACAATGAGGAGGACTCGGAGTCAATAACTTACTTACTTGAGTTTAGGTTCAAAATAACAACAGCAGTTTTCATTGACTAAAACTAC
>CALSBV010012213.1:4115620-4138120 GCA_943590825.1 Bovichtus diacanthus
TACTAAAATTGTTACATTTTGGGTGGAACTAAAATGGGATGTGGTTTACTATATTTGATAAAAAAAAAAAAAAATAACAAGGACATTTGATGAAGACTAATGCTAAATAAAAAAAATTGCTGGCAAAATCAACACAACTACCAGAGTGGGAGACAATAGCAGACAATCATTTGGACAAGGCAGCCACAGTCTTGGCTCATAATGAAATGGGCTAATGCTGAAAAGGCAGTGGGTATTGTTTGACTGCAGATACAATGAACGAAGCCTCAGCGTGGTCAGAGCCAGATATGTCGACTCATTTGAGAATACGAGAAGTGGAACTGCATAGAGCCCTTATAGAATTGTAGTCAAACAATGGGAAAGTTTTCATTAGTCTGGTATCTGTCCATATGTGCCAGTACAGTAGACTTCAAAGATGCTATTAACCACTGGAGTTGTGCACACCCAATAATGGGGAGTGGGACTGACAATAGTAAAACATATACAAATGGGGATGGAAATAATAGAGGATTGTCTCAGCTGTGTGTTGGCTTGCACTTCCTTCTTTGCCAGCCAGAGAGACATGCATGCTGGGAAACTGGCGGAAGGACTGATTTGCTCTTCTCAGCTTTTAGCCATGAATGATCTATTTTCTATTTTTTCCACTGCCTTCTCTCATATGCACACACACACACGACAAACGCTACACTGGCAGCCGGGTGACTGCCGTAGCTAATCCATAGTGATCCAGAAAGAATCAAGGATGATGGGAAAGATGGTACATTTCAAGGGCGACCCGTGGAAGGGGACCCGTAAAATGTGACAGCGCGGCGCCGGGCTGCAGCTCGTCAGCTCTGTGCATACGGAGAGGGAGGCCCATGTGGAAGGAATTATGAAGAAAAGAAGAAGCCATAATGAAGAAACGATAAAATGCAAGGCTCCTACTGGCCTGGTACGTGCTTTCACATCTATTTTGGATGAAGATGTTTTATAGCTGCACACTTTCAGGTGGGAATTGGCAAGAGCTGAGATTGCACCTGCAAGCTCACATGCATGTGCAATCCCATGCGCATTCTGGACACAAATAAGTGTTGGTGATGGTGGCTGACAATTGACTGTACTTTAAAGAGCTGAGAAGAGCGAGCGAGGAGGAAAACGTGGCAGCAATGCAGCAAGAAAGACAGAGAGAGAGAGGGAGGGAGAGAGAGAACAGCACAGGGGAAATATGCTCCCATCATAAGGGCAACATTGAAGAGTGCCTAGGGGGCAATTCCTCTATCTTTCTCTCCTAGTCTCCTCCTCCTCTTGCCCTGTTTTTCCATCTCTCATCATTCCCATATTCTCCTGCACAACCTGCTTTTTCCATCCTCTTCCTTTCTCCCATTCTTTCACTTTTACTCATCCTCTTGCATGCGTGAGCAGAAAACAACTGTCCATGCAACAGGAGTTAAACATGTCTGCCCCCTTCACTTTACAGGACATGTAAGGTCAGCACAACAGTTTTTAAAATCACTTCATGGAACTTTATAATTTTTTTTAGCAGATTTTTTGTTTGTGGTGAAACATCTAGTCCTCCTAGTGTCATTATCATGCCACCTCTGGGGTTGCACTTTGGTAAAGATTGAGGTGCAAAAAAACTACTTGGTTAAGGTTAAGAAAAGATTGTGGTCAGGGTTAAACAGGGCTCCAGTATTCACCAAAAATAAATATAATCCCTGTTTCACAATAATATGTCTGTATGAAAATATGATGGAAAACCAGCAGGGATAATATGGCCTAGAATTATTTATTACCATTATGACACTTTTGCCAGTACTTCCCAGCATAACAATAATTCCTAATGATGTAATCAATGAAATTAATACAACATGGTCCATGACAAGCTGCAGAAAATGGATGGATAGATTAACCAATTAAAAGTGATTCATTAATTTAAGTTGATTTAAAATCGACACCAGCCCATTATGAGGCCATAGCCTCCTAGCTACTGTAGCTAGCGGCAGTGATAGTGTTTGTTTGTTGGTGCTGACTGAAACTCCACAAAAAAAAAACAATTGAACAACTTCCCGCGTGCACAATGTAACGTCTCCGTACAGCCCGCAAACTTTGTTATAACATATATAATAGATAGACATGATATATTATAATATAGAGACATAATATATAAGACTTTTGCTAATTAACTTTAAGACTTTTTAGTACTTTCTAAGGCTTTATTTTTTTAAGGCAACTTAATTCAAGACTTTTCCAAACCTGCACATATCCTGTTAAAAGAAACCAACGCTGACGGTTGATCGGATGTGCAGCAGTGTCCAATGTCAGAATCAAACACGGACGCCAATTCATCCATGCTGAAACGTTTTATGGCACTCCGACAACTTTATCCTGTTTACATCTTAGTGTCTTTGCCTGGAAATAAGGTTTTCAGCGTTTGCGCTGTGTCAAATCTCAATCTAAAATGTCTACAGGGGACTTTTTAGAACTTAAGTTTTTATTAGTTGATATCCTACGCTCTATGTATATTGGCACACCATTTTAACTAGAATTACCGCCTGATGGTTGAGTCCACCAACCAGTCAAGTTGCAGTTTACATCCATGTCTGTCCAAAATGCCATCACTTCATCATTTTATCCTATCTGGGAATTTGTGCGTAATTGTGATAGTAAGCATATGAATTCTTGAGTTATGACCAAAATGGCTTTTGGGAGGTCACAGTGACCTTGATCTTTCGACCACCAAAATCTAATCAGTTCATCCTTGATCCAAGTGGGAAATTGTACCAAATTTGAAGAAATCCTCCTCAAGGTGTTCCTGAGATATGACGTTCATAATGCTTCCGGCACGGAGCCATATAAAACAGATACATGATCAGAAAGCTGCAGGGCAAGCAAATCCTGTTTGAACAAGGATATCAAGAAGAGGGAAAGTGAATGGGCAGGGATTTTGGGGGCGTTTGAGCGCATTTCCTCAACTGACAATGAATTTGAATGATCTTCTTCTGTTCATCTATAAAACGGTCTTTCAGCCAACATTAATCAGCTCTATTCAATTGACGTGATGAAAGAACACATTTAGCACGAAGCTGCATGTTGACAGCCTGCGAAGGCTTCTGACTCGGACTTAATGAGAAGGAAAATACCAACGGCACTTAGCGGAGTGACGCTCGCTTGTAATTGCCCTTTTTTTTTTCCCTTTCTACCTCGGTTAGCATGTGGGGACATTGCCATATTAGACGGGGTCAAACAAAGATCAAAGGCAATGAGAGAACAGCATAAAAGGCTCAGTCATTAGACATTAGGACTTAACCCAGGAGGGCGCATGTCATTCAACACGTACACTGTAGTGCATGTGCTGGCATCACTGTGCAGTGTATCCTACCTTCCTTCCTTCCAGGTTCAAGTCTCTCTCTTATATATTAAGTCTCGCTCCTTCCTTCTCTCTCTTCCTACATCCGCGTCCTCTATCCTCAGCTATTAACTCGTCACTTCATAACTGTCTTGCCCTCTTTGTGCGAGCCCCTCGCTCCCTCTCTCCCTCTCTCCGCCGCTCTCTCAATGCGTTGTCTCTCTCTCACTCCGTCACTCTAGTCGCTTGTGTAATGTTGTGTTACAAACTCTCCTGACAGAAAATCAAAGGTAGACGCAGAGACCGCAGCTCAGAGGAGAATCGAGACGCACACGGACAAGCTGCAGCTCAAAGTGTTTCCCCTCTGTCATAAAGTAAGGTCGCCTTAAAGTGTCAATTCCCCTGAAATGGTTTTTAAATCCTTCTGTTTTTCACCCGACTGTACTGTTTTACTTGGTGTTAAACAGTCGTGACGAATCAAGATTTTTATTTTTAGAACGGTTTAATTCACATGAGCAGCAGTAGTCTCCATGGTTAAACATAAAAACAAATGGACCTCAATAAACCTTGTGGAGATGCCAACTGCTGTTTCCAAGGTCAAAAACAAACTTCTGTTCTCAACTATGCCAAACATGCTTTGGAAACTGGCAGAAGGACTGATTTGCTCTCCTCAGTTTCTAAGCAATGATTTATTTTCATTTTTTCACTGACATTTTGTCTTATGCACGCACACACACTCACACTCGACTTGCTGCCTATCTTTGCCAACATGGACAAGAGGTCCTTAACGTGTTCAGAGAAACTTGAAGACATTTGAAACTCCATTCAAGACAACTGGGCAAAATGAACCTGCTCAAGAGGATCATGTGTTATGATCCAAAGGTCCAGGAAAACCCTAAAATGAACTTTGTAGCGAGTTTCTTTGGTCAACTACAGTTTCCGAGATAAAGAATGAACTTCACCCACAGAAACTCAAACGTTGATGAAATTCCGGACCCAGTGTTTGACTGACAGGTGATCACAGGGAAGGAAAAATCACAGCAGGACGCACTTAAGAGCAAAGATGTAATCAGAAAAAGAAGCTACTAACAAACAAAAAATTACGCACTGCGATCATGCACAGCGATAGATCTCTCCATTTTGAATACACGACTTTACCAGTTTGTAGACGGATTCCCTGGACGCGGCCACTTTAAACTCTGTAATGCTGCACATACATGGATACTGGCTGCAGCTGTGTCCACAGATGCAAATCACAGACACGGAGAGGGATGGACACACACACTCTTCTAACCAGCTGACTCTAGTGTTGCTAGGTTACATGGTGAACTAGGTTACTACATGTAGAACATTTTTGCATAAATATCACATGGATGTTTAGAGAGAGAGAGAGAGAGAGAGAGAGAGAGAGAGAGTAAAGTTGTCGACTGGGATCAGTAATGATGATCAGCTCATCTTTCGAGGTTGCAACCATGTCAGCAATGCAGCAAGATTTGGGATTATTTGTGCGTTTTGTTGAATATGTTTCAAATACAAATGTAAGCATGCTTGAAATGCAAATAAAGTATACATGCAAAATGTATAAGTGCATTTGCATAATGTGTGTGTGTGTGTGTGCAGTGGTTTATGCTGGTGCTTTGATGTAGGATTGACTTGTACGGTGGCTTTGAGGGCAACGCCAAAACAGAGGTGGGCCAACTCTCCTTTCCTTTCCTTACCTCTCATTTCCTTTCCTCACATTCCCTACTGTTTATTATGCCCATCCATCACACTTTTCCCTCCTTCCAGTCTCACTCTCTTCTCATCCCTGCAACTACTCATTAGAGCAAACTAATATCAATGCTAAAAGTGCAGAGAGTACAGTCTTAAAAATTCTAATATTGAACAGATGGAGGAGGCTTGATAACACTTAATCTCATTAAGGTGCAAAAGAAACGGTTAAGCAGTCGGGTCGACTAAACTACAAGTGTTTACATCATTTAGTTAAAAAGGCAGGCTCGGTGTCCGCTGCGCCACATGCTGCATGAATCAATAGCTGGATGGATTTTAAACATACACACGTACCGGTACAAAAACACAGGCAGCAACCAATAGAGTGTATCTATAGTTGTCTGTCTATTAGATACACACAGCAAGATGAGAACGGTGTTGTGCTGAGGTGATCTGTTACTCCTGGCAATAGGGGCACAGCTTTGCAATATAGGTGAGAAGTGACATTAAGTGAAAATACACATTTTTGTGCGCATTACCGTCTGGGCTAGTACCACTAGCTTACCTCCATCCAGACACACTGAAGCACCGTCCACAAAGATGCCAAGAAGTGAGCATAGAGCTCTGCAGGGAGGATACAGCAGCTTTTCCAGGTATTCTTTCCCTGATACTGAAAATACCCAAATCAGTGCTGAGATGCACGTTTCTGCTTTGAGTTCCGACCTTGACGCAATACAAGTCTGATGTGAGACAAAGAGCCGAACTGTACGACTGACACTTGAGGTCTTGGAGACTTGCTTTGGATCTTGACTGCTGTGAGATTTGACACTTTAAAGGTTTGACTTGACTTGTCACTTGAAAGCAAAAATATCGAATAATTATTATTTAATTCCACATTTTGACCTGGTTATTATCCCTTGAGCTAAATGCTAATGTTGGCATGCTAACAGGCTCACGGGCCTTTTCAATGGATGACATTTTTTTGCACGCTGGCTCGCCTCTTAGTGGTATTAGTAACACCTGTGCTTTTCCTACTATTACAAGTCAAAATGCATAATGTGAAAAAGGCCCATGAGAATGCTAACATGCTGATGTTTAGCAGGTATAATGTGTACCATGTTCACCTTAGTTTAGTGAGTAAGCATAGCTACATTTGCTAATTAGCACTAAACACAAAGTACAGCTGGGGCTGATGGAAATCAGTTACGTGCTGTAACATCAGTTTTGCAGGTAATTGGACAAACAGAAATGTTGACCTAATGGTGATGTAAGATGAAAAGTCTGGGGTCACCCAAGGTATGACAATTAATCCTGTAGGAAATATGTCGGCACCACATTTCAAGGCAATCCATCTAAGAGTTGTTGAGACATTTTACTCAAAACCACAAGTGCCAACGTCATGGTGGCGCTCAGTCAAGGTAAATAGGATTCCTCCATTAGGAACCATGCATGTCACTGGAAAAGTAGTTGTTGGATGTTTCAGTCCGGACCAAATTGGTGGACTGATAGGCTGACGTTACCATCCCTAGAGCCAACGATGCCAGATACAGGCAAGCCTTGCGTAGCCACACACCTGAAACATTTAAGATGTAGGGGCAATCATTGGCAGGACTAGGTTTCAATTATGCTTAAAACCTTCAATTAGAACAACTACTTTAAAAACAACTTGTGACATGAGCATGTATCACTGTCTATTTTTTTTGAGAGAGAGAGAGAGCGAGAGAGAGAGAGAGAATTTAATAGCAAAGGAATTTAAAAGAAGCCTTAAAGTGCACCCTATGCAGTGGTATGCCATAGGAATGTATAATTCCGTTCACTCAATTCATATTCAGCACAGAACACTGTACACTTCTATTAGCCTAATATTATCAAAATCAAATTAACTGAAGGTAATTTCATTTCTGTAATAGATACTATCTAATAGGATATGCATACTGCCATGTAGCATTACAACCACTGTTCCTTCAAAAAGAGAGATAGTCACCCAACACTGAGGACATCTGACATTTAGTCATGTCATTTAAAATCACTCACACACACATTTGAATTTGAGTTTTGGTTTATAGCCGCCTCCAAACCCAACAAAGTGAAAAGTCAGCTGTCTTATAAATGGAAAGGTCTTCTCATTCATTCCAGTTACCATTCATGGTTAAGAATCAATGGGAAAAAATGGGGGAGAGAGCGATTAAAAAAAAAAAGAAAAAGAAAAAAGGGTGACATTCAGGAGTCATTCATTGAGGATGCAGACAAAAGAAGAAGTATTGCAATGGAGGAGGAGTGAAAAAGTACTCTGCTATTGTTCCCCGACTCATTATGGAGTACAAAATCGGCCCAATCTAACCAGGCAAAACAATGAGACCACATGAGAGTGAGAATGAAAAGAAGCAGGCAAACAGGAGATAATGAAGACTTCATTAATCAGCGCTGATACAGCCCTCATTTATCATGCCATTGTTGAAACCAATACAAATTCCACTGCTGAGATGTCCTTAAAAATGCCTGATTATGGAAACTTTCCCACTGGCTGTCACACTGACATAATCTGTAGAATTGCACACTGAAAGAAGACATTTGCCAGAGCAGGAATCCAAAAATCTTTACACAGTCACACAGCGGCTTCCGGCAAAATTTACAGGTGGTGTGTGTATGTTAGATTTCCAATCAATTCAATGGAGTAGAACAGGATGATTTGAATGCAGGAGCGGAGGGAACAGCAGTGTCTCCCTGCTGTTAGTGGCTCACTGTGCCTTTTTTGATTTTCATAGCTGCGAAAACTGCCGGTTCAATAAAATGTTAGCGAGATAAAATTGTCAGACACAATGAAAATGAGTGTGCAGACCTCATCAAATTGTCAAAGAAAAGATCAGGGAAAGATCAGGTTTTACTATGGCTTATGCGGTATGAATAATGCAAGACAGCTCATTCTGTTTTTTGGATGTGGTAACTAAGAAAAGTCGAGGGAGTCGGAGATGTTCCGATGCAGTGATATAGAAAGAAATACTACATATTAAACTTTAAAAAGCATCAATTCACACTTTTTTTTTTTATCTTCCCGGGCCCCTCCTCAATGAGATACTTAAAAAGGTTGCTAATTTTGCTAAAATAATAAAAAAAAATGAATACAATGGCGTGCTAAAACTAAGACATATACATGTTACATATATAAACTGTGGCCTTCTGTAAAAAGTTTTTCAAAAATGCACGTAATTTTTCGAAAAGGACGGTCGCCTCTACCTGCATTGCTCTTATACTTTGACATATTCTGTGCCGGTGGCTTGTATCATGTCTTGACAGTGACAGCTACATCGACAGGGTTGTGTTATCTTGAGGACGTCTGCCTGTATCCACTGGAGTAAGTAGTGCTGAGTGGTAGAAACAATAAGCTGTTAGGTTCTCCTGTGTGTTTCCTTTTCAGGGTCAAACGTGCTGAGAATTATGAACTCAGAAAAGCTTTCTTAAGTGTAAGTGTATATATGTGTATATATATATATGTGTTGCAAATACACAACACATCTGATCATATCTGCCTGTAAATTAACACAGTATTAAAGGCTAGGTTTTCACTTTTTTTTTTTTTGGTTTTTGTTTTATAACACTCGCATGCCCACATGTTCATCAAAATATATTTTTACCGCCGCCAAAGAGGTTATGATTTTGGCTCGGTTTGGTCAAAATCATAGTATCGGAGGCAAAAGTATCCTGACTTTGTGTCCCTAATTACGGGTAAAGCCCTAAAAACACTGAATCCTGGCTTCAGTGTCCCAATTCCCTGGCTGGTAATTGTCCATGTCATTCAAGCTCCACTCCCACAGCTAGTAATGCAGGCTGTCAGTTACCCCCCCCCACCACCCCGTCTCCCATCCCAAGCTGACATATGCAACTGCTTCCACAGGCAGCACTGGATGCCCCGATGCGAAACCTTAAAATTAGCAGAGCTCCATTTAGATGTGACTGTGCGAGTCTTTGCGGACTTGAATGAAATCAGCCTGCAAGGTCAAGGGGTCACAGATTTGAATGCAGTGGATACCTCATTTAGAATGGAAAAAAAAATCGAATTCATGAATACTAATTATCTCAGGAGGAGTGTAACAATGACATCTGGCTGCATGCTCACTTCAGAAATGAGGTCTGTAGCCGCTTCTCTAAGAAGTCTGTGTTCTTGTGAAGCCAACTTCAGATCCACACATAATCAGGATCATGGAAGAAGTGGAGTTGAGAGGAAAACGCTAATGAGTGCTAATGAGGAGAGAACTCATGGAAACTGCCACTTGATTACCTGTCTGACTTGCAGTAATGGAAGACAATGCACCATATGATTAGTGTGTTTCCAACAGTAAAACTGCAGTGTGTATGAAAGTGTATGTGCACTCCATTGTGCTCCGTCATCTTTTCCCCAATTGTGTCTTTTTAGCTGTCTGTGTTGCTGCTTGGGGACTTCTTATTTCGTTAATGCCTCACAGCTTCACAGGCCTGCGAATACGTGTGTGTGTGTGTTTGTGTGTGTGTGTGTGTGTGTTTGCATGTGTCATTGAGCTAGCGAGGATGGTCTGTCCATCACCCATCGATGGAGACAATAAAAGACAGCCATGAGCCCTCAGAGGAATATCCATAATCAGAGAGAAACACAGAGTTGGGATGACTCAGTAGGGACACGCTTAGCAAAACTTTCGGAGGAATTTCAGATCTCTGGTGAGTTGGAGCCTGAATGACTGACAAGCCATCTGTGGGAAACAGATGAGCTAGACAGCTTTAGCTGAGAAAGCCTTCCTACACAGTGAGAGAAGCTATAATCAGCGAAACGGTGGAGTGTAAATCCACCTTAACTCAAATTTACACATTTGTAGAGGAGCCTACTCATCTGCTGAAGATATCTTCATGATGGAATTGAGCTTGCTTTTTTGTTTTGTTTTTATTCAGGAAAAAAAAAACTTTTAGATATATTTTTTCTGATCTTTCCAGATAGAGAAGAAGTTGCATTTTGTTGCGCGCTGGTGCATTGAGCACTGAGCACCAAATATGCGACCAAAATCAAAAGGTAACAAGCGCCTCGTAGGAACCCACTCAGGACAAAGTAATGCCTTTTTCTCAACTTTCAGAATGAATTATTGTACTGTATTCTGTAATATACAAATAATGCAATTGATTTTTTTTTTTTTTTTGTAGCTTAGCCACCTTTTTTTAATTGTCTTCACATCCCTGGCAGGAAAACAAACTGGGCCGCTGCCATTTGGTCGAAAGAAGTAGGCAGGAAGGGAGGGAGGATTATACAAATCCGATAGAGAAGGATGCCGACGCAGGGAATAATTGACAAATAAATAGTATTCTCTTCTTTATGAGAAAACACTTAACTCCCCTCGTCCAAGTTTTATTGTGGTGGTACATGGAACAACTCATACAGTAAGTGATCAAACCGATGTGATTGATTTCAAGGTCCAAGTGGTCCAACTTTTTAATAGAAGTGATTCCGCAAAGCACCCTTTCGTTTACAGAGTCATATTTTAGGATAATGCTAAGAGATGTCAGAGCTTTTCAAGAGTGGATGTAACATTTTTATCACTTGTAATTCTATGAGAACCACTTGTATTGCTGCAGACCTTCTCTTTTAACCAATAAACCACTCTGACTGTACTTTACAATGATTTTAGAACAGCTGAGAGGTGCTGTTTGCAATGTAATAGCATTGCCTCGTGTGGGTTTTATAAAATACTGGCGACAAACCACCGAATGCTTCATAAATCAAAATAATCTTCTGTTGCTTTAAAGCTGCCATATCAATTTTAATTTCTTTTTTTTACTTAACGATAATTCAAATGTGTGTTTGGTCGCCAATAGTGACAAACCTCCTGGAAGTTATCACCTAACTCTGAGCTTCCCCCTCAAGTCTATTGTGATGTGATCATAGTCAAGCATCTAGCAAGTTAAATGGCTATATTTCTCTTGGTGGAGAGCAAAACAGAGTTAAAAGAGTGAATATTAGAATTATAGCTCCTTATAATTACTAATGCTGGATAGGAGGCAATTGTTATCTCACACCTAACACCAAAACAGACTATATAAAGTGATTTTATATATATATATATATATATCTCAGATGTCGGGTTTTCAGCTTGTTCCACTGCACCTACTAAGTAGCCATCCGTTAGTTACACAACAAATGTATCACAACTATGCTCACGTTAAAATTAGCCTCCACTAATCACAAATAACTTGGTCGACAGAGCTGGGTAAAATAGTTTTATTGCTTATGAATTTAACTTCTTATTTGTAATAGGAAGATGGTTCTTCAAAACGTTTTGCACTGAACCGTAGCTATTATGTATTTCAATTAACATTTGTACCTTATATTCATTATATATAATAACATATATATATATATATATATATATATATATATATAAAGCTGGTGTCCTTTTTTAAGGAAAGAAGTAGAAAGAAAGAGGACAGAAAACTAAAGGCGTGGGAGGAGAGTGCAAACAAGGAGCAGTTGTGTTTAGAAAGCTTGATGTCGAGGTTCACGAGCCTCCTTAGTTCTGCCTCTCACAGGAAGCTGATCTCTCTAATCAGAATAAGCAGCTTGTCAGCGCACACTTCTCATCATCTAATTAATCACAATCAGACAGGAATCTACAACACATTAGCGTTACCTAGACATCCCACAGATTCTCTCTCTCACACACACACACACACACGCACACAGTGTCTAACTCTGACTGGCCAGGAGTGTTTTTTTTTCTTTCTTTCTTTCTTTCTTCTCAATATACTCTTGTATGTGTAGAGGCATATGCGGTGCGACCTTGCTACGTTTCAAGGGCGCCGAGAAAGCGGAACGATTTGGACTCATCACATCGATACTAACCCTTAACGGCCTTAACTTCTCAGCCAGCTGTGACGAGGAGGGGAGGAAAAAAAATCTGTAGTCAATCAAAACCGAAAGATAAAATTACAAAAGCTGAGAATGAGAGAGCGAGAAGGGGGAGTGAGAGCGGGTGAGAAGAGGCGGGAGAATCACTTGGGTGGGCAGACGGAGCAATTTAAGGAGCACTGTCAACCACTCGTTTGCCATTCTTGACTCCTTGAGGATCAGAGGAAGCTCGGTGTCATTCGCCTGTCTGCTCTTTGATGTGTACTTCGTGAGAGACGGGGCTCCCGGCCTTTCATGTCGTACTTTGTATTCAAGCGCTCCAACCCTGGCGAGAATTACAGTAAGTTAGTCATTTAATTCAAGCTCATCATGCAGCTGATTTGCTTCTTCGGAGGCATTCGACTGTGGTTATGTTCAGGCTGATCCCACTTCAACAAAGGACATTGAGCTGTATTTCACAAGCACAAAAAAGAAGAAAATACAGATGGAAAATATCAAGTATCAGATACTTTTATAGTGTATTAATTCCCATGCTCCTGTGCTCTGAACACACTACACTTTACCAGAATTGGAGAAAAGCAAAAGTAGTTTATTTTGCACTGTAACCCACCATGTCAGATCAATGTACAGAATAAGCCAAAGGAACATCTTTCCCTGACATAATAGATTGAACAAATGGTAAATATAGAATCTAAAGGTCAGTGCTTTGTTCAGTTAATTTTCCACTCATGGTCAAGAGCTCTAGCCTGTAACACTGCTCTGAGATCATCGAGCAGGATCTGTTTTTTTTCCAGCTCCTCTGAGAGAGACAGTTGCTTCTGATTGGCTTGTCCGAATCTTCAAGAGGAACCATATTTACTGCACGGACGTGAGGGTGACCAGATGAGAAGGGTAAAAGTTGGGAAAGTGGAGTTGGGTGGTGGGCACGGCCTGCAGGACATTACAGTCAGCGTCAACGAACAGTAGTAAATTGCAAAATGTTTAGATTGGATATCGTAAGAAAGAAATGATATGTGGGTATTTCTCTCCCCACTTCTTGCAGTAACTGTTTTGCTTTTTGGTTGGATGTTCACCAGGTCCCAGGACACTGGGCTGCATGTCAACGACGGATGTTTTCATTTCCCTCCGTAAATGTTTTATTTCCGCAACATCATAGCTGTGCGTGGACGCTATACGTGCGTGGCCGCTATGAGTGGCTGTTTACCAAGTGGACTACTGTGGATAACATCAATATAACATTTCGCATCGATCAGTATTTAATGGTTTATTAGACTATAACTAATCAAAACTCGGGTTGAGTCAATTTTTTTCGGGACAAACAGGACGGGATTTGGGATTCGAGACAACTTCTTGTAATTTGGGACTTTCACAAATTCTACGGGACATCTGGTCAACCTGCATGAAAATGTTTTTTTATTTTTCTCATTCAACCCTCAGCAAGAGCGCAAAAAGGCAGATTTCCCAAAATTCCGAAACTATTGCTTTAATTATCATTTAGAGAAAAGACAAAGGTCCTTGTACAGTTAACTAACCTGGCCCTGTTCAAAAGCTCACTCAGTAAAGCTCACTAAAAATATGGTATATCATGGCTGTAATCCATACTAAAACTAAAATGCAGAAATGAAAAGTTGTTGCATACTTTTCTTGGCCACATGCAGTGAATTCATGAAGTCTCCGCTGGTTGTCTGGCAACCTCAGAGTGAAGATAAGACGAGGCTAGCAGTTCCCTCCTTCTTCCATTCTGTAGTCTTTATTCTAATTGCTAAAATACCCGCCTGCTGATTCTAGATTTATATTTAGCATAAAGACATGAGTGATATCAGTTTTCTCAATTAAACGCTCAGCAAGAACGCTAACCCAAAAAAAGTTATATAGGCCTACAGTTCCTTTAACTCCATATGACCTATTTACGTAGTGTATTTAGTGCCAGTAATATCCCACAATCTAGTAGAAAGGCTTGACCTTTTTATTTTAGCGACTACAAAATAAAGACAGAAAAAGTCTACGTGTGTATCTGACCTGAACTTTGTAATCCAGTGGAAAGGTTAGCAAGCAGCAGGCTGACCCATGCTCAAAACAGACAGCCCACATGCCTGCACGCTAACACACAGCGCACGACAGAGCGGGTGGAAAACACCCCGAGTATCTGAAAAGGTCAAGGGTTGTGGATCAATTCTGACAGGGCCACTGGGATATGGACACAGATGGTGCATAATCTCCCATCCCCTCTGAATTATGCAGTGTGACACTTCCTCTCTCTCGCCTCTCTGGCATTAATTCAGACCTAGTTAAAATTTACCTATAGCATATTGGTTCACACACACAATGAAGAGAGAGCCGATGCCCAGATCAGTAAAAAAAAAAAATAATAATTTTTTAAGAATGATATAAAGTGCAATTATTGGTATGCTTTAGGTATAAGTGTTTAACTTGCCAAAATCATATAATTCCAACTGGATTTGTGCCACTGACTTGCATAACTTGCGGATCCCTGTCTCATCTTTAGAGCATAATAACATACTCATACTCAAATCCTTGCAGTTCTGCCCGGATACTAGATCTATAAGATTTATTTTATGGTTTTTAAATTGCTGATGGAACAATTCCAGTTGTATTACTCCTGTTTCAAACTTTAAGCAACGATGTGTTCCCCAAATATAAATTAAAGAGTGAAAGATCACTGGGATGACGATGTACATTTCCATGCAAATTTAAGCTCTTTCATGTGGCTAAAATTATTATTTCTGCTGTCGCACAGGTAATCCAATCATTGATTAAAGTGAAGGGCTTTGATTCAAAGCAAGGTAGAGATCAAAACACATTTATTTGGACAAATCTGGGACAGCTTTCTGCTGCCTACAAAAGCAGGAACAAAGGGAGGCAGAGCATCATGTCAGCTGTGTTTATATTACATTATTTTGTTTAAACTACAGGGAGCGTCCAAAAATGACCATTGCTGCAGCAGTAATGACACAAATGCCCACACAAACGTAAGAGAGATGTAGACAAAAAGAATAAAAGTAGAAGAGGAGGACACAGGACGAGCTCCACTGCCTTTCAATTACTCTCCCCTCTCTCCTTATGCTCCTCCAGCTCTCAACTGAGACAGAGCTGTGAAATTGAATTGCTGAGCACATCTCGTCAAACAACGCAACTCTCCACCTCTCTGCCAACAGAGGGAAGGACCGGCACCGTGACAGCGACAACACACCCGTGTCAGAGCCTGATAAGTTCAGTAACTATTGGAAAGAAAACAAATCTGGGGGCTTAAATCTAAAGTGCACTGGAGCAACTGAATGGATCGCTGAGGTGGGAGGTATTGGTGCACTGTATGATTAGTCGTGGTTATGTGCTCTGAGACACTTCCCAAAATCTGGTCATTCAAGTGGTGCTTGTGGAAAAATGTTTAATTACTGCATGCCATTAATTGACTTCTTCTTCTTCTTCTTCTTAAGGGAATATTTTTGCCATTTTTGGAAATACACTTGTTCGCTTTGTGGCCGAGAGTTAGATGATGCCACTCTCACGTGTGCACAGTAAGTATAAATCTACATACAGCCAGCAGCTGCTTAGCTTTTGAGGCGAAAACCAAAATGTAAAAAAAAAAAGACCTTTGGACAGAGTTAAGCTATCTTTTGCTTTATTTCAGTGTTTATGCTAAGCTATGCTAAACGACTGATGGCTGTAGCTTCATAATTAACGTACGGATATGAGAGTAGGATCCACCAGTTATCCATCTCGCGGCGGGAAAGTGAATAAGCATATTTCTTAAATGTTTAACTTTCCTTTAACAAGCCCAGAAACTTTAGCATATTGTTGCTAATTTGCTGAATTTAAATTTGACCAAGATGTGCAGACAAAGCATTAGGTATTCAGACTGAAGAGGGCACTTTTGCATTTGAAAACAGAGTAGCAGTGCCATTTACTTTCTGAGTATATTGGAAAATCGTTTAGACGAATCTGAGTGACACTGAACTTTCACTGGCAGACAGGCTGTCTGACATATTAAGGTTGAAATCTAATGATTGAGGTACATAATTATCCAGTGTAAGCACAACTTTGGTCCCTGCAGTCATTTATTCTTTAGATTTTACCACCATGCTGCAAGAAATGATATGTAGAACGTTATTACAGATTGCAATGGACATTGACAAGGATATTTTTCTTTGGGAACAAAGCTAACACAGCGGTATCTGTGTAAATACAGTGCACGCATTAAAAAGGAATTTACATCACGATTCAGATTATTTGGCCATTTAGGGGCAGTGGAAACAAACAGTGAACAAGCCATGGCACATTATCACCATTATAGTTGATATGGCGAACATGTCAGCATACAGTTAATTACTAATACACATCCAGCAGAGCAACGTTAACATTCATATACAGTCATGTTTCTGTACACCGGATGAATTTAAGTCGAATATTCACTCTCTTTTAGCTCTGTTTTAAGTCACTACTAACTCCTGAGGGAAATATCTGGCTCTTTAGCAAATAAATGCTCCGCTATGTTCCCCAGCTAGTCGCTAACTTGCTATCTCTGTTGTGTGGAGCTGGGCAGGTAGCTTACAGTGTATTTTTAGACCTTTTTTGCTAAAAAAACCCAAAACAATTAGTAGTGTAGTAGCGTAGTGAGACTGAACTAAAACAGTAAAGTTGCAGACCAAACCAATTACCTGAATATAAAAATACTAACTATAGATTAACCATAGCTGCTATAAAAATGTGTCTAGAATTACTTGAAACAAGCCAGAAAAAAAGCTGATTGCTTGCCCAGCTCTACTGAATTACTTAAATTCCTGAAAGAATTGTGAATGTATGTAACAAAACATTAACCCAATGGACACACACACACACACACACACACACACACAAAATAACAAAACCTTAATCCAGTCACACTCTAGCTGAGTAATGATGGGTAAAAGGGCAGTGTTGGTTGAGATACAACTGGCAGGCTTATGCAAGTCCCCACTGCATGTTTGTCACCCTGAGGTGAGGCCTCGCTCGGTGGACAGTCTGCCCAGTCCTGCTTAGCCTCAACCAAAACCCCCCCTCCCCCCCACCTGGAGGCCCTGGGGCACCCCTGGGCCTACCAAGCTTCCTCGGGCCCACAGTTGGTGATCTAGTTTTTACAAGCCGACACATATGGGATCCCTCTATTATTCATACTCCAGGGAGGTGGAGTATTGAAGTATTGCGCCATGGTGCCACAGTGGGAGAGGGAGGCAGAGGGGGGGCAGAGGGGGTGAGGCTTCCGAGTTCCTGCATCATCAACGGAGTGTGTATTGGTGTGTGTGCGCTTATTTTTTTTTCTGGATGGAAGGGTCCTTTAACTTTAACATGGGGTTACGCAACATATCAGATGATCCCCATACGGTATCAGATTGTGTATTGTAAATGGACACACACACACACAAACACACACACAGAATACATATTTGGCACCCTAACAATGCAAACACACATGGATATGGATATATTTGCATGAACGCAATGAGAAAGCACACATACTCACAGGCAGTGTGGCTGAAAAGGTGATAGCATATCTACCGGATGTACACACACACACACACACACACACACACACACACACACACACACTGATTACTCCTCTCTGCTTGTACATGAGTAGGCCTCCTGACCAGCACAGAAGAGCTGGGAGTGAATTACAAACCATTATCCCTTGCTCTAAAGCAGTTATAGCCGAAACCTGAGAGCCCTCACCGGAGGGAAGAGATGGAGCGAGTACAGACGGAGAGAGGGGGGGGATAAGCCAGAGCAATGGAGAGAGTGACTTTAGGACAAATGGAAACAGGGAGAAAAACAGATGGGGGAGAAGGTGACGGAGGGATAGAATGACAGGGAAAAACATGGTGATGGTGAGACGGAGAGGACAACTCTTGACAGTTCTCTGCCACTCGGCATGAGGGGAATTTGGCTGATGGTGTACCTTTCAAGTTCATTTTATATTTTCCCTCGTCACCAATTCTGTTCTTATCTCACCTCTCCCATCCCCCCCCCCCCTCCGTCTTTGCCCTCTCTGTGTTCCATTTTCTTCCATCACTTTGTCACAGGTTCATGGTTTCCTTGAAAGATGACATCACATTAGTTACAGTGTTTAATCAAATGCCATTATCATTTCACAGAACTCTCTTTCTGTGTGTGCGTGCGTGCGTGCGTGCGTGCGAGCGTGCGTCAGTAATGTCACTTCCACTCTTGGCAGGAACAGAAGATTTATCCCTATGGGGACTCATCTCAAAGCTCTCTGAGAAACTCTGAACAAAGAAGAGGGGGAGAAGGGGTTCGAGAAAGCCAAAAAAAAAAGAGATAATGAGAAAGTGCGATAAAGTTCAAGAGATAAAAAAAGAAACAACAAAAAAAAAACGTTTGAAAGGGGTTAAGGAATGAGGAGGGCACTAGAGAGGAGACCAACGAGCAATCATTAAAGAAAAAAAGAAAGGAGTCGCCGTCTGCAGGAAAGACGGAGGCAGGAAGTGGAGGGGAGAATGCAGAGCAGCGATGTCCTCGAGGAGCAGTGGGTGTGAGCCGGGGATAATCCTTGTATCCCATTGTCTCCTGTTTTCAAACCAATTATTGTCATCTGCAGCCCCATGAAAGAGAGTTAATGAGGGGAGCGGAGCTTTGGAGTGTCAGGGCACAGTCAGGGGAGCCGAGATAAAAAAGGATGGAGAGAACGAATGAGTTATGGAGGAAGAAATGTGGTGGCGATGCAAAGGGATAGAATGTAAAACAAGCGAGAGAGAGGAGAAAAAGTCAAGTGTCAGGGAGTCGGGCAGCTCACTGAGGCATTTTGTATGCCCAACACTTTCTTTTCCCTCTGCACTGTCAAACAAAAATCCTCTTTTTTTTTTCTTTATCTTCTTTTCCCCTTTGTTTCTTCAAAGTAAAAGCTAATCCCCAGTGTTTATCTGTTTTTTTGTTTGTTTCTATATTTAGAAAATTCAACCAAACTAGCTACAAAAACACAGAATATCAAATCAAATTTAGAGAAAAGAAAAGGTCCTTCTTAGTTTTTTAGACAGATACCGGTATTCCCTGAGAAACAAGGTTACATGTAGCGACGCTGCAATTTAACTACATGCTGGGCAGCATAGCTACTCACATATACAGAAGTACTAAACTATGCTAAACTAATAAGCTATATTTCACAGACAGAAGTAGGTTGGCACGAACAAATGCTACAGTTTAGTGTTGCTTCAGATTTTTTTTCAGTTGCCTTATTCTTTACCTCCGCCAGGCGTAAAGGGAAATAATGGGTTTGGTTGTGTGTGTGTGTGTGTGTGTGTGTGTGTGTATGTATGTATGTGTGTGTCCGCAGCTGATCTTACATACTACTGGATAAATCAGATCAACATTGTTTGTGCTCATTTGTGACTGTATGCTCAAGGACCTCTTGTGGTTGCATGTGGTTGCAAATTCACCATTTTTGAAGAATCTGTGTTATTGACTGTTTCGTAGCGTCATTGACTGCTGACTCCTCACTCCACTTAACCCACCAGCATGGGCTGGATCTGCATCTGCTTCAGTAGCAAAATGCATTTCTGTTGCAGGCCACATATCGGCCTTTGTCATGTCAAAAAAAAACGTACATCGCTAGAAAAGTTTGGTGTCATTTTGAACCGGAGCATCTGCATCGAAAAACAACAGGTGTCACGGAATCCAGATGTGTTTGTGTTTTCAAAAGGTTTATGTTTTCAGGGGCTTTTTTAACGAGATGAAAGATTCAATTATGTTTCAACCTGACCTTAATCTTTTTTTTTTTTTGCTGTACATTATGAAAAGGACACACCATGTGTTGAAGGACACTAGAAATCATTCAATCAATCTGTACATATTATCCAACGTTTGTCTAATATGTGAACGTTTTCTGTTTGCACTCGGTCTGTGTTGAGTATTTTCGTAGCTGGTATATGCTGCATGATCAAGGCTACAACCACAGGCATTCACTCGACAGGTTGTTTGTCTGCTGTAGGCTGCTTCCCCCATGGTAACCACATGACATTTTTAACCTCAATCCATTCACTTCCCGTCTCTCTACTATGCCTCTCTCACTCACCTCATTAACATATACATATCCAGTGCAAAGGTCAATTGTCACTGGGTCAGTGCTACATGTGTGAGGGTATTTTTTCGACCTGACAGCACAAACGGCGAGCCAAAAATATCCACATTTGGTCAAGATTTATTTGTGTCATTTAGTTTTCCCTGTACTACGCCTTCATTGTATTTGTATTTGATTGGCACATCCAACAATACTGGAAACAGTGTATTATTAAAAGGGGACATATTATGCTCATATTCAGGTTCATACTTTTATGCGGTGCGTCTCAACTTCACAGAGTTTTGGTGCACTTCTACCGTTAACTGTATGGCTGTGACCTTATGGAAGTCCTGACACCATCTTTAGGCCTAGTCCACACTTGCACAGGTATTTTTGTAAACGGGGTGTTATCCTTTTTCGTTCTCAAAAAAGTTCCATCCACAAAAGCATGGTTTAAAAAAGCCAGTGGGCAGATTGGCCACACACACACACACACACACACACACACACGCACACGTGCACGCACACACACACCAGCGATGTTGGGCTGCAGGGTCTGTGTCGGTGAAGTGTTGGATAATGTAGCCGTGACCTCCGTAGTGCTTTCTGACACCTTTGTTCCTCAATACAGTGGAACAAAGACGCCTTTACATTTATCTGAAACTGTACAAAAAGTCCTATTAGCAAGTTTTTTGGCCACGGCCGCCGTTCATGAATGCATTTATGTTGCCGTCGCACGACATGTCGCCTCATTAGTGCTGCTCACGAAGGAGGATAACTGTGCACATTTTACGTCTTTAAAAAGACAAAAACTGTTGGGATTTCCTTTCGTGATGTCACTGCAGCGGATGGGAAGTCTATTTCTGCACTTTATAGGGAGTAAGCAGTGACGCCAGCTTACCGTCTCTGGATAATTCAAAGAGATGCAATGTATTACGATTCTTCTCTGAGGAATAAACACGTTACAGGAGTCACTTAATGCTCACGTCAGTCAGTGTACTTGTGTCAGTGTGTGTGTAGTATGTGTGCGTGTTGTGGTGTTTCAAGCACACGTCGTTTCAGCTGCAGGCCACTGTGGGAGCATAAATGCTGAGAGTGACTAGACTTTTCAACTGCCTCCCCCCCTAGATGCAATACACACACAGTCACTTGCGTGTGAAAAACACTCACACACACACACACACACACATACACACAATGCAAGGCTTGAATCTGTTGAATTTTACAGCTTCAGAACTGCACTTTAACAGCTGCTTTCTGTGACAAATCTGATCTGTTTTAGGCTCAAACACCTCTTATTACCTGCGCCGACAACTCGCGTCACAAACTGAAAATGTAATGCAGCGAGAAAAGATCGCAGCTGATAAGGTGATAATGACAAATGAGGATGTGATTTTCTTTTGCGGGCTTTTTTTTTTTTTCAAGTGTGATTGTGTTTATTAGGGTGTGCGAGAGGGAGAGAAGGCGGCGGGGAAAGAGGAGACGGTAGAGATGTCGCAGCGGCGATGAAGTAGACGCTGAGAAGTTTTCACCTTCCTTCGAAAAATCTCGACGCTGCATTCTTCGCATGATCAATGAGAGAATGTGTGAGGAATAGAGGAGAGGGAAGAGGACAAGATACGTAGCTCGCCGCTCTTAGTCAGCAGAGACAAGAGAGAGAGAGAGAGAGAGAGAGAGAGACTGCCGTTACAGCCCACGATGCACGAGCACTTGCATGCATTCATTAGAATATGCGCGCATTCATTAGTCTATATTGTTTTAAAATCCTATAAGAGCCCATGGATCCACCAAACTCCCCCTCATCAAATCAATGTAAACACAGACTCACCATTAAAACAGGATCGCTCAAAAGCATAAGTGCAGCATTGTTGGTTGATTATGAGCTAACACAATAAAAAAAATACATCTTGGCAGGATTACTGCTAATCTAGTTGCAATACATATCATCATCTGATGTGCATGTAATTGGCAGAGTCATTACTGAGTGTCTTTTGCATATTAAGCATTCACACAGGAGGATCAAAGCAAATTAGCTACGGAGGGAAGGTTTAGAACTCCCTTTTGTCTGTTTTGTCTTAAAAAAAAATAATAATCATTTTACAACACAAGTACAGTATAGAAATGTAATGCTAAATAATAAATAATCATTTGAATAAAGGCAGTATGGACAACACTTGGCACTGAGGCATGTATTCATTTTCTTGGGGGGGAATATAAGGGCAAGAAGTAAAGACTTGAATCTCTGCTATGTGGAGGTGTCGGTTCACATATCACCTGACGAAGATAACGAATCAGGACCAACATCTCAGCTCAGGTTGCCTGATGCACATTTGAGCGGCAAAAATAGTTTAACAATTTTATCTTGCCTACAGCTTTAATTTAAAGAAGCCCAGCCAAAGATTAGATCTTCTCTGACACACAGTATATTACAGCGATGAAAGATAATCTTGTACGTTTCGAAAAATGGCAATTAAGCATCTTATAATTGAAAGAACGTAAAGAAAGTCAAGAGCTTTTTGCAACAGTGTCTATACGTGC
>CALSBV010012213.1:4140620-4170134 GCA_943590825.1 Bovichtus diacanthus
CAAAATACACCTCACATGACATCAATTTAAAGCCTTTGGAGGAGCTCACTCTACTGTAAAATGATGGTGAATCAAAATCGCTGGGACAAACTGCAATAAATCTGTTAAAGGGAATGAATATATCAATAACAATGCTATACTATATACACTTCATAGACCCGTTCACAGTGGCAAACATAAACATTCTAAATGTGTCCCAGTTTATTTCCTGTTGCAGTGTTAGCTGTTGCCTAGCAATGCATATTTTCATTGAAAAGGTCAAAACTATAGAAAGATTTACAGAAGCATCTGCATTTTTTGGCATCTGTGTGTTGTCACTTATTTATTAAGGTTGTTTATTGTTATTATTTTAACATGCAAATGGTATTAAACCGACGCACAAGATTGCCATTGCGTGCCTATTCATGATTAATATTGTCACAACTTTAACAACATAGCCCATATATATTTGAACGATGCGCTGTTATCGGTCCGATACTAGCCAGAGTCACTGGATTGGATATCGGAGAAAAAAAGAATAATGAGATACCTGAATTAATATCTGTCAACTACTGTCATTGAGGTACAGGCCACATTGTGTTGAGTTATATCCTTTATTTTACACTGGAATTATGAACCCTTTGTTATTCTAACTATTCATATTTAAACTATTGCACCAAGTTTCACTTTAAATTTATTTTTTAAATTCTGAAAGGTTGCTGACTAATCAAATATCCTTCTAAAAGTTCTGTGTGTGGAAAAAGTTTGAATGAAAATAAGCGGCAGTATTGCATAGTTGAGTCACGTTGTGGGACATTTTTCAAAATGTCTCCATTGAAAAGTGTCTTTTCACTTATAGTTGCCTGTATTGGAACAATGGAATCAGATCCGTGATGGCATGCGGGCTAACATGGATGTAACTTGATGAAAATGCTCAAAGTGTTGTTCACCACTTGAAGGTGCAGTTCAAGTGTCAGGACAGGGAGATGTCAGTCACAGATAGTACACACCCACAGTCTAATCAGCATAATAAGTGAAAACGCCTGTGTGGGTTTTATAAACCATATACTGAGACACCTCAACACTTAGTTCTGATTAAGACTTTAACCTGTGGTGGAAAGTATTGACAGTACTCCTACTATGTAAATGCACATTTGAGGAACTTGTATTGTATTTGAGTGTTTTCCATTTTTAGCGACTTTATACTACTCCATTTCACAGAGAAATATTGGTCTTTTTACTCCACTACAGTTGACAACTGAGTTGTTGGAAGTTCCACCAAAGAGCCATTTTCCCTCCAAACTTCTCAGATAGTTTCATTTAAACAGATCCAGTATTTCACAAAAAGCAAAGATTAGGGAAAAAAATGAATACAAATTTGTGAGGCAGAACCTTCCATTAATCATCTCACCAACACTCTTTATTTATCTTTTTGGTAACTCCCAAGGTATAGAGGCTATTCAATTGTAGGTA
Organism: Bovichtus diacanthus; assembly: GCA_943590825.1. Taxonomy (NCBI): domain Eukaryota; kingdom Metazoa; phylum Chordata; class Actinopteri; order Perciformes; family Bovichtidae; genus Bovichtus; species Bovichtus diacanthus. The sequence continues at coordinate 4,142,073 of CALSBV010012213.1, forward strand.
ACCATAGCAACGCACCTAATTAAATCATAAGTTCAACTGAAAGCAATCTATGGTAAGTGGCTATGATATGAGCGGGATGATTCACACTGAGATGCCTCCCCATGGAAACTGGCGTACATGGCAGAGGAAATACTTTGTTCGTCACCTCAACCTGGTCCATTATTCCTTCATCATGTGTGATTGCTTACGTAAACAATCACACACACGCACATACGCACGCACGCACACCTGTCGGATGTGAATTGCCCTGCACTCGCCCTAACAGTAATGACAGGCATGCAATATCCTCGTAGCAACAGTGCAAAGGGTTTCCGGTTTTTACATTTAGATGATTCTCTGATTTCACTTGTATAGAACATCATAACCCATCAGAGAAAATGCACACACACACACACACACACACACACACACAGGACACTTTGTCTCTAAGTAGCCCTCTCTCTAGCTATAAATAAGTGGAAACTTCAGAGCTCTATATTGTCTGGTAATCCAACTCTTGACAAAACAGAGGGACGCACGACTGTATCAGCTGAGGGTGTTGACGGATAAATAGGTGAATAGGGAGGATAAATAAACCAAATGACAAATGGATGGGAGGTAGATGGATGAGAGACAGTTAAGTGGTTTCAGCCAATTACAGAGGAAGAGTAGATAGATCCAGAGTGCTTCCAGACACCAGATGGACTGAAGAGCGCCGGCGTCACAGCAGTAACAAAAGACTCAGGAGAAAGGAGGGAGGGAGAGGGAGATGAGGGTGAAGAAAGGAGGAGACTGAGGCTAAGAATAGTAGTACAACCTCGGGCCAGCACAATCGGTCGGCCCTGCCTGCTATTTTTTACTTTACTACTGTGCCAGCACTCGTCTGACATCTTTCTCTCCTCTCTTTTTAATTTATCACTCGCTCTATCAATAGTTTTCCAAAATGTGTCAACGTTCCCACGAAACAATGGACGTCATTGCGGCAAGATTCTCCTAAGTTTTTCTTCATTTTTTTGTTACGTGAAAAAATAAGGAGTCAACTTCAAAGATGCGACAAACCTTCTTAACCATCCAAAATCTGCTCTTACCCAGAATTGCTGAACGATGAATCCCACTCCCAATAAACTTAAACAAAGTAAACATGTGATTTTATCAGGATCAATGGACAAATAGAATTTCTTTAAGCCACAAATATAACAATTAAATCATTATAATTACTCTAAAACATATAATAATCTAAATTAGATTATATGATATTCATGTGTTTTTTTTAATTTTTTTTTTATGGTCCTCAAATTTAAAACGTACATTTCCTTGCGTTGGACAAACAATTTGTGGGCTTTGCAAACAAAATGTGCTCTCGACCATTCCTAAAAGTTTCTCTTACCCGACATAGAGGCAAAAATAAGAAAACATTGATGAATCCCAAAAAAAAAAAAAAAAAAAAAGAGGAAATGTATTCGTATATCGCTCCATGCATCCCAATCAGTGCATTCTGTGACCTGCAGTTTGAAAAGCAAAACATCTACAGAGAGCTACTGAATCGATACCGCTTCACACGTGAGATCAAGCACAAGACACTAGCGGCCGAGAACAGAGTGAGTGACGCGCTTCTGATCCACACTTGCTTAGATCTGCTTCACTGCCGTGGGTTAATCCTTGAGAGGTTCCACTGGGAACCCTGATGCACTCCTCCAGGGGATGGATTTCAAGGACGCACAAGACAGAAGTAGGATTTATATATGTGAGGGGTACAGGTGACATGTAGCCGCAGGACTTACACGTGTGTGTGTGTGTGTGTGTGTGTGTATGAATACTTACAACAGTCTCATCAGGAAATGGTGCTCCATGTCGTCAGGTAGAAACGGCCGGCTAAATAAGTCGCTTCAGTCACTCTGCAGAGAGGAACACCAAAAAGAAGACAAGAAAAACATCAGGGAAGCTCAAACTGCAAAAGAGCTCACATGAGCTGATTTGTGCAAACACTTTTGTACCTGGCAGGAAGCGTTTAGCACTGTCTCTCTTTCATTTCTCTACACTACGTCTCTCTGTCATGGGAAAAGCACCCTTCTCCATAAGCTCCGACCTGTGAAACAGTCCCCGGCGGTAGCTGAAGATGCAATGTGGTGGAAAATGTGCGATTGTGCCCGTTGGTCCCAAAACAAGAAGCTCCCCTGACTGCCTGGCTAAGGCTACAGCTCCCCTGCTTGGAGTGCTATAGGCCCTGGAGCCACAAATGGAGGAACGACGGGAGTATACAACGAGGGGAGAGCAAGTGGAGAGAGCTAAATTAGCAATGAAAATAAAGGGTCTGGAGTGAGGGACGGAAAGAAACGGAGGCAGAAAAGAGAGAGAGAAAGCGAGAGAGGAGGGGTGACTAAGAGGCTAACAGCTTAATTGAGTGTGTGCTGCATCCAATTACCTCCTAAAGGTAGCAGAATGTGTGAAATCACTTGGACTTCAGAAAACATCAAAATCACACACTGGGGCTTACACAAAAATAACACTGTGTGTTACACCCGACATCACAACGTGTGTGTTTGGAAATGTGTTCATACTAATGGGAATAACAGGGCAAAAGAGCGAACAAAGCACTCGTCCTTGAAGTGCCTGAGTGAGCTAAATGCTACGGAGCTAACTGCAGTCACATTGGAGGATGCCATGGGGTTCCACACACTTTATTACCCTTCCATTAACAATTAGTCCAGTGATTACCATTAGCCATTAGCATTAGCTCCCTGGGCTGTTTTCTTTCTTTCATTTTGTGCCTCATTATAACTAACGCACACCCTCTGCATGTGTTAGTTTGAGGCTCCATGGCAACAGCGGCTAATACCCAGACTATATTTACACAGTTTGAATCCATGTGAGGAATTGTCTACAACATGACTGGATGCGTTCCTACAATTCCTGAATGCCCCAACAAGAGGCTGACTTCACTGTAGCAGCGTGTCACCTGGTAATTATATTTTGCTAAGCAAAATAAAGTTGTGTCACACGCAGTCACATTCGGAGACCGAAGTGCATAGTCCGTGATCACGGAAGGATTTTAATATGCATTGTGTGACATGTGGCGCTGTATCCTTGCCAATCCTACACGGAGGATCTGCCGCTGTCGTTCGTCAAGCGGAGCATGGCAGATGCTCTCATGAGCTCCAATTGATTTGCCGAAAAGCGTGTGCGTGTGTGTACTTGTGCGAGTGTGTGAGCGTGCGCGCGGGTGTGATGCGTCGCTAGCTAGCTGCAGAGATAATTAGAACACAACTCTTTTGCTGTCCCTGCAGGCCACTGATCCAGCTGCTTTCATCTAATATAGGTCAGCTGTGACAAAGCCCTCAGCATGGACACTGATCAGCTCTGCTCCCGCTCTCAAAAATATGCGGTTCAACTCACACACAAAAACACATGTTGATGGCACATAGGGTGCACATACGGGCATACGCACTGAGACATATGCAGGTAAATACCCACAGTACTTCGATGATTTCAGTCACCACGGGTTTGTGAGTTCAGAAAAACTCTCAGCCCACTCGTTTCCAGCCACTGCCCACACACTACCCAATTCACGCATACAGCAGGTGAGTAACTTGAAGCTCTTTACAGCATAATAATATATTGCCTGGCACAGTCAATGCAAATTCATTCACTTGTTCCAAAATCAATACTAGACTGGAAATTGCCTGTGACGGTAAGCATGTGTCTATAATAGTCTGCGGCATAAGAACTGCATTATTTCATAGTCATTTGTGGTGCTGGCATGTAATAGATACAAGTACAACAAGCGCAAAAACAAAAATGGGATGCAGCAAGGGATAGAGTGAATAAATCCATTCAAATTGTGTGTATATTTAGTTTGATTTCCTTCTGATTATGTTTGATGTTGCCTGGTGAGTGTTTACGACATATCTGTATATTGTCACACAGTACAGTTTAACATTTCATATCATATAATATACTTTTAGCTCTCTCTCTCTCTCTCTCTCTCTCTCTCTCGTTTTTCTTTCAACAAAGCTGGGAAAGAAATTTTGGCAACATCTGTGAGACTCAAAGTTCTCCTCTGCATCACCTCTGAAAAACAGAAAGGGCTAAAGCTTACAGTAAATCCTCAATGTCATCACAGACACTTTCTCAAATACATATACTATACACACACATGCGGCGTTACTCTTCTTTGCATGCTCAGACTCACTCTCTGTGCTACCACGACACTAGCTAATAGTATCATCTATATTCCAGCCACTACCTGCTCACACAGGATCACCAGGGCTCACCTCACTGAGGGTCCAGGGGCCAAGACCGCAGAGCTTGATGGGATGTAAACTGAAGAGCAGCTTGGATGAAGAGGACAAGGCAAGAGATGAGAAAAGCAATTATTTTCTCCTTTTTTCTCCACGCACCATACCCTGCCGTCCTTCTATTTTAAACGTCACGTTAAGTGCCACCGCTGATATACAGAGTGCGACTAAAAAGGGACCGCTTCACCTCCTCAGGTGTTTTGTTCAACCTATTGTATTGATGACCAACTCAAGAGAAGAGCGTCATTATCTTCTGTCTGCTTTACTACAGGGGGCTCACTAATGAGGCAATAATTGGTGCAAATTACAAAGTGAACAAGTGGCGGCGTAGCCTGTGGGATGGCTTGATTGAAAGACCTGCGCAATGTCGCATTGCGGGAGATCCATGCATTCTCTTGACTCGAATCACCATTTCTTCCCCCTCATTGAGCCACTCTTTATTTATTTTTCCCTACGCATGCCGGGAGAGTGCAAAGCTAGCGAGTGGGATCATGCAGGGCTTTTAACAACTGCGGATATTTATGCAAATACAATCAATATTAGATAGTACCCTTCTCTACTGACTTCCCCCCCCCCCCTCTCACTTCCTCGCTCCATCTACCTCTTTAACAAGAGACTGCAGTAGGGGCATTAATTAGGGCCAGACATGCGCCAAGGATAACCCACAGTGCTGAGCAGTAAGGCCAGTTCATACCAGGCCAGGAGAGGACAGGTTTGGCCTGACCACTGCAATCAGGAAACAACGAGAAACCACAGAGGCAGCAGTTCCCGCACAGCAATCTACAGCAGCCCTGCTCAACTTTAATACCTCTACTGAACTGGGGTTTATAGATGATGAAAGTAAAGACACATTAGCACTTGTATAATAATCATTCCAAACTCCTGTAGTTTCCACTCCTTTTTTGATTAAATATCTTCTATCTTTCCCAGGCCCACATAAATAAGAGAATTACATCACGGACACAAACGCAGGGAGAATGATGACCTGATAGGTGACATGGCTTGTGTCCAACATTTTCAAAAGCTGAAATGAGAATACGATTTGAATTATTCAAAATTATTTGAAAATATTCCTTCTGAGGCAAAGCAATTCCTTGAGAACATACGTGTTGATAGACTGACGCTGTGATGAACTGGACATATGAAGAAGTGTTTTTTTTTTTCACTAAAGTGCCTTTTGTTAAGAGCATTGTATTACTGTATTCTCAACTTTGCGGCAACTGCTAAACCCAAAGAGTCCGAAGGCTTAGTTCCGTTTGGAAACCACTGTCCTGCATTAAGGACATAGCGCATAGATTCTTATTAACTTCTTAGGGATTTCCACAGGATTAGGTTCAGGCAACTCAAGCAACTTCTTTAACACCAGCCATTCCAATTAGATCCTATTAACAGAACACTGACTTCAGCTCTGCAAACACCCTATAGGGGATTTCCATCAGCTTAACAGAGGGGGGGAGTTTAATAACAGTTGCTAGTATTCCTTGCATATAGCTAGTATATACTGTTCTGATTTTCTTCATTCCATACCATGAGGTTGTGTGATAACCCCCAGATCCCACCAACGTATACCAGTGAGTAAGACAGCCGGTTAAGTAGAATGCACCACTGTAAGGATCAAGCGGAGAACATCTGTCGGACAGCATGTATAATGTAAAGGCTTGATGCACCCTGCCTGGTGAAAGGAGCTCTATTAAGATGCACGTGAGATGACAGAGCTTTAGAGACTGCATTGGTCTGACTTTCTCAGAGAGAGAGAGAGAAGAGAAAAATTATATAAGCAGAGAAGAGAGCAAAGAAAGGTTTGGCTTTTCCCTGGTGATCTATGAGAACTGATCCATATGAAGTAGATGAAGGAGGAAAATACAATAAAAGATAGATGCTTGAGAGGAAAGGTTAATAGAATGAAGCCAGAATGGTGAACTTTGCTTGCTGAAATGAACAGAAAGGTATTTTTTTTCAAAAAAGAATGCAGTCTAAGAGATTGAGCTTGTAAATGCACCAGCTTTATAACACCAAAATCAATGCAATTCCCTGGATTTCTGCAATTAGAATGCGTGGTAGCATTCACTCGTGGGGGTAAAGTAAATGTGCACAGAAGTTTGAGGCACACATTGGAGCCCCTGTCTGAATTGCAAACCATTTTGATAGCGCTGACCTTTGAGAGAACTGGAGAGTCCAACATGGAGGAAGCTATCATGTGAACTGTGTTGGACCTTGCAATTTTATATAACCCTGAAACTGCTCCTAAACAAAGAGAGCGGGAGGAGGATGAGACGTAGAAGGGCTGATGGAAAAAATGGAATCATTCGTGTAAACCTTTCACACCTGAAAGTCTGAACCGAGGTCCGAACGAAGATTCCCGTTTTTGTTCAACTGTATACATTTGATCCGGTTAGTTTTGGTTTCACTTCGCAATTATGCACTCCAAAGAACCACGCAAGACATACCTATGACATGTCATCATCGCCTACGCGAGCTGCGTCTCCCTATGCTTGCCATTGATTGGTTTGTGCGTGTTGTCAGTTTGTCGGGGAGCCCTCTATTGCAGTTTGAATGAATGGAGATAAATGAATAAACACATTCATTTTGCTGCCACTCAAATACTTTTATTATGACATTACTACCAGCAGCATCTTTGTACTCTGCTGCCGCAGTTTGTTGTTCTTCAGGTGGAATTGCTCTCCTGTCCTCTCATGTCCACTCTCTCTCTCATCCTCTTGAAAAATAATTGAAAAGTGTCAGAACTTTCATGTTTTTTTCCAACTGACTCTCTTTTTTCCCCGTTCTGACAATAGCCTTAGATAGATAGATATTCCTGTAATTGGTACGGAAGTCCAAAAACATCCTCCAAAAACATTCTTTTTTTTTACACTGAAAACAAACTGAACCATGGTTCCTCTTTTCAGTGGACCAAAGTTTCGGACCTTATTCTGGGAGGGGTTTCACACTTGTAATTTAGGTTTATAAAAATGGATTTAAAGTTGACGCCAGGGTTTAACAAGTTTAATTCATAGTTCAGCCACAGGATGGATGTATTGTATGTGATCGGATAATATGTCTTGAGCTTCGTTATTCACAGTAACTCTTAAATAAATGTTCGTTAACCAGGAATGTCCGCCTTGTCTCATGACTAAATATGACACTATTCTACGCATTTTTTTTTTTTTTTTTTTATACTCTGAAACTCTTTGCATTAAAACCAAATGTGAATTAAATGTATGACATCAGCATCGGTAGAAAACTTCACACTGCTGGCCTCCGCATGACCCGTTTCAACATCAGGCCTGTCACCCTGCCAAATCCTCTCCAAATTAGCAGCTGGACAAAGAAACACAAACACGCACACGCACACACACACACACACACACACACACACACACACACAAACACACACACAAAACACGCACCCCCATCTCCTGTCTTAATGGGTTTTAGACTCTGTTCTGACAAATCAAATGAATGTACCAGCTTGGGGCACGCCGATTCACTGCACATTAAAGTGAGGTGGTGGTGATATGGAGCTCTTAAGCTGGCACATAACCACATGCACAAATCAGAGGGCGCACCGCTGAGCGGAACAGAGGAGCTCAAGAGAGAGAACGGCATTGGATGGTGAAAAAGGAAGGGAAATAAGCATGAGCAGGGCAAAGGTTGAGATGGATCAGGGAAGGGAAAATTCCTATCAAATGTGTTGACATGGCAAATAAAGTATTGAAGTTGAACATGAAAAGCTGAAGCAGGAGAAAAAAAGGACAAAAGTCTTCATTCTGCTTCACAGGGTTTCATCTGTGCACGTGTGCGCATGTTTACACGTACTATAAATGTGTGTGCAAGTGCTAATGCGAACATGTATGCGTTTGCACAGATGCAGCTGGGCTTTGCTTTGTGGGTGCACTCACACACACACACACACACATATTCTCTGTGGTCAGGGCAAAACACTTAGAGCCCAGCTCCCTCTCCAGTACTCACCTGACAGCTCACCATTTTTCATAACATTTCGGCTTCTCTCTCTCCCTCTCGCTCTCTCCCTCGACTCTTAAAGATCCCTTGGTTCTCATTAGGCAGTTCCTTGACAGCAGCTGGATACAGTAAGTGAGTGTTTCTTCTCCCTTTACTCTCCCTCAATCAATCTTTCACCCTTTCCTATACTCCTCTTACCCTCTCACTACCTTCCACTTGTACAACTTAAACCTCTCCTTGCTTCCTTCTTCTTTCCGTGCCAGAAACCCGTGCCCGTCCTATTCATTGACTGCTATTGCTCTAATCCTTTCCTTTTTTTTTTTTGCGGCTCTCCTACAACACGACAATAGGACAACGAGGAACCACACAGCAAAACAAGGCAAGCATTTCAACAACAACGACCCGAAAACAAATTTGCAGAGTTCAGTGTGGCCCAATATTACTTCCCGTTATTCGCTAGTCACAAGCGGGCAATTTGGAGAATGACTAAAGTTATGATTAATTCATTCCTCCGCGGCTGGTGAATATAGCAGTAGCAATGATGCCTCAGAGCATCCAAACAATCAGTATCTTCCTCATTATTCTCAGTCAGACCTGCAAAAGATTTGGTGTATGTGTGGGTGTTTGAACATATTTAAAACGTACGCACACGCACGTGTGAATCTCTAAATGCAATTTTTTTTTGTCCGTGTCCCTTCAACCGAAACCCAATTCCAAGCTTGCTAATGCATTATGGATCATTAGACAAATATACTGACGGCGCACTGATTACAAAAATGAATGATGCATGCTGTTTTGCCCTATTGTGAGTGCGTAAATGTGTGCACTTGCAATTGTGTGTGTTCAGAAACAGTGTCATGGCAATGAAAAGGATGTCCATTAGTGGCAGACTCTTGGCAATACGACACAGGGGTTACAGAATCATCCTGAGCCATGTCATCAGGTTCCACTCAAGGTCATCTGCAACATTGAGCGTGAATCACAGTTTTTGCACTGACATGTATGGTTGGAACCAACCTTTGTCTTTGTCAACAAAGATAGATCGGCAACATAAAAGAAATAAATAAATAAAGAAATGAGTGGGTTGCCTTCAGTGATGAAGACTCATATTCTCGTACAAATGTTGTGCACACACCTCAACTACCTGTGACTCTTCAACGTCAACAGAATTGTCTTCAGCAATTCCAGCCTCTACTCATCAACTGACGCTTTTTTTTATTTGAATTTTTTTACTTTTCAACTAACGGCTCAAATGGTCACATTAAAACTGTCACTCCTTACACATCAACTGTCACTTCAGCTACTTTCATTGCACTTAAACTACTCCTGACACTTCAACTGAAATTTGCGCTTTTTTCTCCTACTCTTTGAAATGACAGTTTAACTGCTTTTATATGTCACACATCATCTGCTCCCAGCGCTTACGTACGCACTGACGATAGCACTACATACACTGTTTAAACTGTTTGACGTTAACATTTCAACTGCTTTCGGCTCTCACGCTTCAAAAGACGCTTTATACCCTTTCAGTGCTTCGACTTCAATTGCAACTCCCATTAAACGTCTCGGATGCCATCGGCAACCTCCGATATTTAAACCCATTTACGGTGTGATTTTCAACATGAGCAAGCACACTCAAGTTTGCCCTTTGCCCTTTCTAGTTTCTGTAATAGGCCCTAGTTGCATGAGACCAAGTGGGTCCTCTATGTTGCTGCCATTTGTACCAATCAGATAAAAGGACACCTTCATGAGCATTGAACCATATTGGATCATTTCAGCAGTCTTTCAATACTCATTTGGAGTTGATTTGCACTTTTCAATGCACAAGCCTATTGACTTAAAGGCCTTGTAGCATTTTTTCAAGAGTGCTTTGAATTCATTTTTCACGGAAGAGCATCAACGGTTTCAGATGTCCTTTTCAATTGACCCAAATGCAGCTAAATAATTGTGGCAACTGGTTTTCCACATCTCACTTTATCTGACGCAGTGGAGTTCAAGCCAATCAGGAGTGCAGATTTTCACAGAGGTGGAGGTGTGTGTGTGTGTGGGGGGGGGCAGGGGGTGTGAATGAATCAGAGCAAAGTGTAGGGGTCATATCAAGGTCACAGATGATGTCACGGTGAAGCGAGTCTCTTCAAGTGAAGTCATCAAAGGCTCATTATTCCTTTCACTCAGGTCCGCTCGGGCAAATTAGCTTCACCACTCAAGTGTGTGTGTGTGTGTGGGTGTGTGTGTGTGTGTGTGTGTTGTGTGTTTCACAGTCTAATTTGTGCCAGTGCTCAGTGTGAGTGCAAACCAAGCTGGCTTTTGTGTGGTTGAGCGCGCAGGTGTGTGTATTTGTGTGCACAGGTGCTAATTGAGTTTAAAATTCAGCTGTTCAAAGAAACACACTTGTGGTCAGATACTGTTCATTGAAAAGGACACATCATCATCAAAAAAAAAAGAAAAAGTGCACCATCAAACGGCCCCATTACAATGACAAGTATCACCGAGGAAGCAGAGAGAGAAGAAGAGGGAGGGTGGAAAGTGTCAAAACACAAGAAGGAAATATGTATTTTCATCTTTTACCTGCTGAGCTACCCCCGTTATTTACATTTGATGAATCACTTTCTTTTATTTGAGAGAAAGAGAGAGTATGATGAACAAACAAGAAAGGAGTTTATACATCTTAAAATCGTCATCGCGCGCACCAGTGGAGCCGATGGGCGTAACATTCGTCACGGATTGGCTGCCTCCGCATGCAATTTGCATATTCCTTCCTGCATAATGTGCATAGGTTTGTGTGTCTAATTACAGTGTAACAAGCATCAAAATTGATTGCCTGCGTATCTCTTCTGTTACGGGAGTCGGTCTTGATCTAAACATTAATTTGCAGTGTGAGTGTGTCTGTGTTTGTTTGCATGTTTCGTAAAAGCAAAATGGTCCGGTGACCTTTAAGTAAGGAAGTAGGTGGGTTTGTGTGTGTGTGTGTGTGTGTGTGTGTGTGTGTGTGTGTGTGTGTGTGGGTGGGGGGGCAGTGATTCAAACACACATAGAGAGTGTCATATTGGGTTAATGCATTGCTTTTGTAGATTGAGGGTTCACCTTATCATTGGAGCATGTAAAACCCTCCATCATGCGGAGCTTTGCTAAAGGCCAGCACTGTCACAGCTACTTTGTGGGTCTCGGGGTTACTGCTGCCCATATTGGCTACATATGTGCAAACCCACATAACCTGTATGGACATTTTATTCCAGCAAGCACGAAGGCACGGAAACAAAAACACCCGGTGCGTCTTTCTCCCGCTTTCTCAGACGGAGGCAGGCCTCGGTTTTCCTCTGATAATCAATGTGTGCTCATGCATGTGTGCAAGAGAAATGCGAAATAAATGCAACATGCACTTATGTCTGCATATACGTGCATCCTCTCTGATGTTCAACACAACTGTGGCAGAGCCCATTTGGAAACGATGCTTGCATTTGGACATCCATTTTCTGACACGGAGGATATTCAGTTTATACCAATTAGCAATGTAAAAAAAAAAAGCTGCGAAGACCAGAATTGCACTGTAAATGTCAAAGCTACATGCACCCGCACACCCAACAGAGAGAGAAAGTGAAGGACGTCAAGACACTAATTAGCAAATGGGAGGAAAGCGGCGCTGAACGTTTTGACAATGAGGAATGTCGTAATTCTGAATCTCCCTGTCTCCCTCCTCTTCCATCCCGTCCCTCTCATTAATTGGCTGTCACGCTTGTGAGCGTCTTGATATATGTCTGGTATGTGTGCACGTGCGAGTTGTGACTGTCAACATCACAGTGCCGTGGGCTGCGGTTGCCCACAGCGATGAGTGGCCACATCATTAGAGGAAGGTGATTATCTTATTTCGAGGAACAATGCCAGACTGCATTGGTGACCAACACAGACACTCGCAAGCTCCCTCGTTCCCTTTCTTTGCCCGTTTCCATCAGTCAGTTTTTAGACTTTTTTTTTTTAATCAATTTCTCAACTCCTCTTTCCTGGCTTTCTCACTTTGCTGCCCCTTCCTAAATATGCACGCTTGGACACACGCAACTAGTCAGGCAAAATAGGAATAAGTGGAAGAATATGGGAAAAAAGCCACCCAGGTGATAATGAAGGAAAAGAAATGTGGAAAAGAAAAGTGTGTTTATGTCCACATCGCCAAAGTTTAGAAGACACAGAAAGAGGAGAAAGTTACCGAGAGATCACACAGAGTCATAGTGAAAGGAACAGAAGTGAAAAAAAAAAAAAAAAGTAACAAGAAAGATAACTCATTTTCTCTCCTACCAAGATTCATCTACAGGCTGTGGAATTGTGCAACGCCATCTTTACTGCTCGGCTTGTAGCCCTTAAGCAATACAGGGATTAGCGTAGAATTTGTTCTGTGAAGCTCCTGCTGTACTATGTGGCTGTGATCTAAAGGAATCTATCTGCATTAAGACCTGAGAGAGAGCTGTGTTAGGGGCGAGGAAAAACAAAGAGATGAGGGTGTACGGTACAAACAGTTGCTACGGGATTCGGCCTATTAAGTTATGGTGTAAGATCTCTTTCGGCCTTTGCAGAATGTCAAAGGATCGGTGGCTAATGAAGGGTTGCTGTTACCTACATGTTACCTGGCAACTTAGGAAAGCTTTAACTATTACTTTATGTTTGAGAGGGAAGATTATATGTGGACTCATGTGCTGTATAATCATTTGCTGCTATTATGCAGAGGCTGACTGGGAGCATATTTTTCTGTTCGAGACTGCTGGATGCTTGATCTTGTTACTACGTAACATTGAAGTTTTGCCAGCAGTTACAACACAAAAATCTCTCTCTCTCTCTCAAACCATAAAATGTTGTTCTTTTTACATTACTTATTGTGTTGAGATTAGACAAACAAGACACAGTGTGTTAATTAATTTGAGGTTTTGGTAATCATGGTTTTGATTTTGGGACAAAGCCGGGGTAACAGTTTCCCTCCGCTTCTAGTCTTTATGCTAAGATAAGCTAATCAATTTAGCCTCTAGATTAACACCTATCTTACTACTTATCTTATCTATACTTAAAGGTATCCCCAATTAATTGAATTGTAGCACTGCATTCAGCATTTCATTAAATAGGAATTCAGTGAAATGACAACCCTCTGCAACTCCTGAGCCAAAGTATTTTCATGAAAGTTTTGATTATATTACTGGAGTGAGTGTATATATATATTTTTTAAGTAATATTTCAGTCAACCAGCCAAAACCTAAAGAACGGTTTATAACTTGTTGATAAGTTCTGCTACTGTTTGTGAGCTAGCTTTTGCTATGTGGGACGTAGCTTGATTCAGCACGCTAAATGGGGAGTTTTAGTGGAAACTATTTCCATTTATTCTTTATTGTGAAACGTTTGTTTTATAAATGATTTGTTTCACTTTAAACCTTTCCTTTAAAGTTTGCACACAGCCCACGCTGTTGGCCTAGGCATAGGTAACTCACCACATGGTACATTTCACATTGTATGTTTGTACAAAGTACTGTTTATTTGGCAAATTAATGAATTTTCGGAACATTCTGTACATGAACAAAGGGCTCAGCTTTTATAGGGTTAACTGATTGATTGTATTGATTTCTATAAGAAAGTTTTACAATTATGTCTGCTAATGATGTAGTAAAAAAAAGTGTGTTTCTATTTGCACATGACACGGTTAATACAGCCTGAGCAAATAACCCATGCTTTTCCCATTCTATTCCCGCTAATTCCCATAAATTCCCATTAAAAGTTTCCACCTTGAATATTCAGGACATTGTGCAACCCTACTCACTTTACATGAAATCCAGTAAGATTACTTCTAAAAAGGTAGGTGAGCGTGTGTGTTGGATTCAAACAGTCAGATGATACAACGGTGGTCTAAAGAAAGACACAAAAAAAAAAAACGTCAGTGAGAAGTGTTGTTTTCAAGTGTTTTTTTTTTTGTTTAAGCTATACAGGCGACTGCTCAGGTAGGATGCTCCTCTTGGTAAATCAGTCCACTCATCACTCAACTACCATGTGAAGCCAGCCGGTAACTTCTCGATTCGTCTGTCTTTCCGACCATGAGCCGGGTTATGTAAACACTAGTCGGTCTGATGTGCAGTGGAACTAACACGAACATGAATTATTTTTTTCCGCCACACACAGTCTCTTTCTTCACAATGTTACTTATTATCGTCCCGTGTTAATCCTGAGATCTACTCATTAAACAGCGCAAGAACGTCACCGCACTGTCAGCAACTCTCCAGGAACAAGGTGCCAACACACGGGGAAGTGTTCACGGACAAAGACGCGCGCAAAGAGACACACACCCACCATGTGACTCCCTCTCCTCACATGATGGAGCCACATCCATCACACGCTGAAACGTCTTAGATTTCCCATACAGCGACATGTGGCATTTCACTAATCAATTTTTCCATATTTGACAGACTTTATGAATCTGCTGAAGGCCACGATTTCCACAGCTGTTCATGGTGGCCTGACAAGCCATTGTGTGCGTGCGTGTATGTAGCTGCATTTGTGTGTCCATGCTAATGAGAGTTTTTGTTTGGGTTTGGAATCTGTTTTCCATAATGAATTATATATTCCCCAAAAACATAAACAAAAATACAATATGTATGTTTGGCCAAATAAATCTGCCAGACCTGATCTCCGCCCGTGCCCGCTGTGTGCATCTATGCGTGTTGTTGCCCATTTTAAATACATGCATTTCTCATTCGCTGGCCGAACTTCTCCAGAACAGTTCACCACGAAAAAATCGTATTCCTTAAATCGCACACTGTAAAAACCATTTCACACGGGACGCAGCCTTGCATAACATTACTGCGGTTTTGCTTTGCTGCCCATCCCCACACACTCTCTTCTAGTCCACTCGGAGCACTCAGTGACATCCATATTGCATGAGAATATAGCTGGGTACTAGTCACACAAACATGCAGACGAGCATGCACACAACCGCTTACAAAAAACGCACACAGCAACACTCATTATAAAGTATGAGTTCAGGCCTCGGTGCTTGCAGCCCAGATAGCACCTCTTCTTCGTCTTGTAGTTTTATTAATTCATCGAATGGGAGCTGCGCACCGCAAGACTCACAAACCATAATTTGCCGTGCACTGCGCTAACAGTTGGAGCGTATCTCAAATAGAGTATAGTCTCATTTCCCCCGCTGTCCTTTACATGACAACAAAGTCAGCCGCTCAGTCATTTTGGATCTGATGAAGAGCGCAGGAGAGTAACGCTGCTGACAGACAGTCAGGGAGAAAAATTGCCTAAACTCGGCAAGCTTCTAATGTCAGATAGCAAAAAAAAAAAAAAGATCGAAGAGGAGAGAATTATTGCCAGTTGGGGGAGAGAAAAAACCAAGTGGTTAACAGAGGATTTAAAAAAAGAAAAACAGCATGTAGCATATTACACAATTTCTCAGAGTACATATTTGAATATGAGACTCCACTTTTATGTCTTTCACACTGAGTTAACCTTCTCTTATCTCTGCATCTTTTTTTGCTGAATTTCTCTCCTCTCATGCCCTGAGGTTGTGGGCAGCGTGCCAGCAGAGAGAGTGTGTTTGTGGGTCCCGGTAGAGTGTGTATAAACTCGACCCCTAACCCACCCTTGAGATATCCAGACTATCAAATATGCATATGGCAGCTGGAGCAGCTATATGGTTTTTTCACACAATAAACTCTGCAGCAGGCCCCTTCCTGCTTTTTCATACATTTGAATACATCTACAAGATGAAGTACATAAATAGCTTGCACCATCCCTCCAATTAATGCCCCTCTCTTAAATCTAACCACAAACGCTGATGCCAGGGGTGGAGGTTTCTCAGTCTCGTTGCGGATTCTCCATATTGTGAGTCCTCCTCTGCTCATTGCCTTTTTTTTCTCTTTTTTTTTTATCATGCATTAGGTCATCCCATCCAGCTGAGACAAGGTTGCGCCTAATGTGATGGGTTCAAACAACAGAAACAAGGTTCTGCCTCCCATTTAGAGGCATGCACTACAGCTCCAGTCTGTTCAGCTGGAAAAGTATGAGACGGTGAGAGAGAGAGAGAGAGAGAGAGTCGAACGAGAGAGAGTGGATCCTAAAATGCCATCCAAAGTCCTCCTGCGGTGTGCGGCTTCACGCTGTTTTAAAAGGGATTGTTATCATTCAGCCAGGATGTATTTGCTGGCAGCTATGGGTGCTGTCAAACACTATGAACTGTAATCCAATGAGCCAGATCTCATCTTGAGGAGGCCTGGCTGCCACTTGAAGGTATTTCTATATAAGCCTGGACACGATCTCATCATAATGGGTTCAATCAAGTCCTCTCATAAAGTGAAATCCACCCCCGAAATGATGGACCTCGCATTGCTTGGCCTATTGTATTGTTCTGCTTTTTCCTTCTATTTCTCCAAATAGTTTCCAGCGTTTATTGCTGTGCCATCAAAAGACCAAAGACTCCGGTTGCAGCCTCAATATAACAGCATACAATGTTGTGGCCACAAGAGATTCCGTGAGGTTTTTGTTTTTTTTTGTCTTATACTCTTATTTGGTCTTGAATGGACAAGTTCTCACATCACTCCATAAAACTCAAGTTGAAATAGACGAGGCATTTTAAGGGAAATTGGGTGCACGAAAAAAAGTTAATTACAACACTTGGAATGTGTTATATATACGTTTAGAGTAAGAGCATGTTTTGCAAGTGTGTACTTTTTGTTGCTTTAAAGTGCCGTGCATTAGTGCTTTCGTCTGTTAACCGTTGAATTAAGCTTGGTAATGGATATGAATGAATATGTAAAACAAAGCATGTCCACCTTTTACACAAAAAGGTCACGATTCTTTTTAAGCTCCTATGCCTGAAACTATGCAAGAGCAGTTACACAGAAATCCTAAACACTTAACTAATGTGAAGCACAAATTATGCATATCAAAGAAGACCCAATGCATGAAGTGAATTGTACATTTCTGGCCATGCTAGGGGCATGGCTGGAGGGCTGGCAATGTCAACCCACCACTTTGGTCCGCAGTGCTCTTGCATTGCCGTGACCTTTTGGGCAGGCATTCATGTCTCGCAGAGGATGAATCCAACTGACTTTGATGATCCCCTGACTTCTCCTCTTGCTGAAGTTTTGCTTTTCAGATACATACCCCAACGACTATCGGATGGATTAGCATGGAATTTGGTAAAGACCTTCATGTTTCCCTCAGGAGGATATATTATCTCTTTGGTAGTCCCTTAACGCTTAATCTAGCACTATCATCAGGTCAATATTTCATTTGATTTGTGATCAAAACTAATGAAATTCCCATCAGCCTCAGCGGTACTTTGTTTAGTGCCTAATAGCAACTGTTAGCATGCTAACAAGCCAAACGAACAGGCTGACCGTGGGAAACGTTATACCTGCTAAACATCAGCGTGCTAACATTGACATTGTGAATATGTTAGCATAATGACATTAGCATTTAGTCGATGCAAGCCAAGGACATTTATTCATAGAGCACCAATTTAAAGTGCTATACAGGGGCATAGAATGATATTAAATATAGTAAACACAAGACGTAAGAAAACATTAAAATTGCATTTAAAGACAATACAAGCTAAAAGCAAGAACAAGCAAATAGGCAATTCAAATTGAGAAAGAAATTGCCTTTTTTAAATGCAAAATATAGGCAAATAAATAGTTACAGATTATAAATATGTTAAATAAATTATCATAGGAATTTTAAATCTATCCTTTGACACACAGAAAGCCAATGCAGTGTTTGAAGGACCCGTGTAATGTGCTCCACTTCCTTGGTGTTCGTGAGGAGGATTTACAAAAACTGTATCGATAAATGAGTCTCTGCAACAATGCCAGATTCTCAAGATAATTGTGTGGCAGTCCCTCATTCTTGGCTACTTGTTGTCATTTCCCTTTCCCTTAATTCATGTTAGCTGAATGTCACGATTCCCCTGAGGTCATTGGAGGATTATTCTGATCACCTGTTGCGCAGGGTGTGGGGATTGGCTCCTAATTAACATTTGAGAGCATCTTGGTACATATCCCCTTTTGGCCAATCAGAGTGTTTTTTGTTGTTTTGTTACCAAAACCCCTAAATACACATTCTTATACTTATATACTGAACTACAATAGGTGGGCATATCAGTCATGAACAGATACAGAGCGGCACAGCAGGCACGTGTGGCTGCCCGGAGGATCAGATCTCAAAAGTCCCATTAAAATGATGAGTAGAACTAACACACTCCTGTGTTTGAATGTAAGAGGCTGATACGGCCATGCATGGATGGTCACGGTGACACACACACACACACACACACACACACACACAGACACACACTTACTTAAGTCCAGTGACATACTCATGGTCTCTAATTAGCACCGATACTTTGTTGTAAAGGGCAAAACTGTCTGCTGGCTTTTGGGCATGACACTCCTACAATAACCTTCCAGTCATCGGGAGGAGGAAGGGTGACTGGATGAGAGAGAGACTGTATCACACACACACACACACACACACACGCACACACACACATACTCTATAACAGCAAATAGAGCACTCAAAATGGCACTGTGATATGCTGCACATGACTTTCCAAGGCTGCTTTTGTGTGTGTGTGTGTGTGTGTGTGTGTGTGTGTGTGTGTGTGTGTGTGATGTTGTTGATCGTTTGGTAATGGGGTGGCTTGTTCACACTATATGTCATAGAGTGTATGAGTCATCTCTGTGAGGGAATTTAAACATGTCGGACGATACAGAGCAAACTGGAAAACAGCCGCCGCACTACATCCAAATCCTGCTTTTCTCTCTCTTTATCTTTTCATCTCCCCCTCTAATTCCTCTCGCCCGAGCCGAACTCTCAGGAAGAGGGAAAAAAAAAAAGAAAAAAAAAAGGAGATATGAAGTAATCGATGGGAATTGTGTTTAGAGTGGCTATCGTGGTGTAAAGAGAGAATGGCAGGGCATGTAATAGAGACGGAGAGAGGCAGTTAGGGGGGCACATGTGCGCGCGGAGGCTCACGCGGCCGAGTCAGAGAAAATTGACTGTGTGGCAGTGCGACGTTGAGAGGTTTTCAATGAGAAAAGAAACAACTTAAATTGATTTTGGATGAACTTCTGGGTAGAGATTCGGGTGCCACTATGGACTCGTGCAATCAGATATTACCATATTTGAAACGATTACTCTGATTGAGTAATGTGAGTCGCATAGGTCGCTATACATTAGACCTTCCTTTATACACACATCCAGGTGTCAGTGGAGCGTATACAGTAGGTGAGCTGAACGCTGTGATGGGCTTTGAGCTCAATGAACCGCGAGCCCTCTGCTCTCCCTGTCTCATGTCGGAACAGATGGCAACACTGCCAAGCCTCATACTCATCCATCATTCACCATTCATTTAGCCAGGCAGTACATAGGTGTGTGTGTGTGTGTGTGTGTGTGTGTTTGGCCGGAGTTTACTTTTAGGTGAAGCGACACTGAGGAGATTGGCTGTCAGGCGGGCCTGCGCGCTGAAGCTCAGCTGCCGGATTTCAGGTCAGCTATGTTTTCTGTTCGAGTTGCCCCGCAAACACACAAAAAAAAAACATTATTATTTTTTTTTTTTAAATATGCATCATGTCTAAAAGTTGCGGTACATCTGCCTGGCAGAAACAAGAGGAGAATATCACATATGCTGTGAAAAATGTAAAAGAAAGTATTGGTAAAACATATCATGAGATGATGGATGCCATGTGTCAACTGCGATTGCTCTGAACACTGAGGCTGCTGAATGTGACGAAGTGTTGGTGATGCCCGTCAAAACCCCTCTAGTTTTCTCTACCCTTATGAAGCACTGGAGGAGAGGAAGTGCAGATGTGTAGTTAGTGTTTCAACCCCTCATCTCTCTCCATCTCTCCCTCCCTCCTTGTAGTGATTTCTGTGAGTATGGAGCGCCTTGGGCAAAAAACGCTGAAACCATCTGCTTTGCGAAGCCTGTTTTTCCATTAGTTTTTTTGCTAAGAGTTTCTCCATCTTTCTCTTTGGTCTTTCTTCATTTCTTTCCCCTTCATAACGCTTGCGATTCCCCCCCCTGCTCCACTGAACATTAATTGTGCTTTGTTTAGTTCGTCCAGAGTAGCTAAACCCTGAATTCAAAGCATAGTCATGCATTTTTATGCTTATCGTCGCAAAATTTGATCGTCGCAACCATGCCTGCAATTAAAATGCTTAAGCCCAATGTTGGCTTTGGAGCATACTAACTGCTGGTTTTGATCAGGGAGGTTTACACAGCACTTTTCAGATACTGAAGCCAAGCCTTTGTTTTCTGAACAATCTGCTTACAGTGGTTGAGCATAAACGCCTGGCTTCTGAGAAGACAGCAAACTCTCGTCTCAGTTCTTGTTTAAAAAGTCAGCGTGAAGGATAACACATGATGTTACAAGTTTCTTATGTCACATACCTTCTGTCAACCTAAAGGGAACAGCTGGTAAATCAATGCTAACAGGCCTGCACAACAGACGGCTTAATGGTTTCACACCTGACATTGCTTCAAACTTTTTTTTTTTTTTTTTAAACAGTCTTCCGTGTCTAACAACTTCCTGTTACCCCCACAGACCGAAAGCCCTGACCTCCACTGGAGGTGTGTGTTGCGCTGAGCCTGTTGACAGTACATATAACAGACAGATAAAATTAGTTTAATTGCTAGTTCCTGACCCTCTGATAACCTACTCCGACCACTTCAAGCCCCCAGGCCGTGCGCCAGGCTCTGAAGCCAATTTCCGTAGCGACTAGACCTTGCTATTACAACTTCCGGGTACGCCACGTGATGCCATTTGGCCCAAAAATACTTTCCCCACCCCCAAGACTTGCATTAGGAAAGAGACATCTGTAAATCAACATCTTCCCAGTGCAAACACTTAAATAGCCCTTATTTAAATCATTACATCATAAAAGTTGTAAAATGCGCTAATAGCCCAATTCAGAGTTATTTCCCTTTGTCCGTTCTTGTGAATGACGGTCCGTTTAGCGCCCTTAGTTACCGTTGCTACGCCTGTTAAGCAGTTTACAATTGCGATGGCAGACTTGCCACTCAAAATTATTTATAATATTTTAAAGAATAGTTCATTGATTTCAGACAGCAGACAAAAGCAGGTCTCTCATTTCTAGCCGGCAACCGTCAATTTTTGCACCTGAACCGATAACTATGGCAAACTTATTCAGCTGTATCTAGATATAAATAAGCAAAATAAACTATTGTTAGTTATCTGAGTTTAGCTGCTTCACATAATTAGTTGCTTCCTCCCGTGGTGTGGTCCAGGCGGTAGGACCTAGCCTCTTGTGGAGTGCACAAAATATTGATGGCTTGAAAAATGAAAATGTGCCTGATGTCATACGGAGAGAAAAGCCTCGGATGAGAAGAGGGAACATGCTGTGAGTCAGGACGATCCCGCAGACTTTAAAGACGGCTTTAAAAGTCTGAAAACACTCTCTGTTGTGCTTTCTGTCTTTGCATCTCTCTTTTTTCAGCTCTGTATTTAATCTGTCATTCACTTTGTGTCTCTTGTGAAATGAACCCAGTGGGTTGCACTGTTTATTTTAGTTGTTTTTAATTCATTGCTCGAGGAGAACTGCTCTCCAACAAACTGGGCTCCATTTGCTGCTTTCTAAAGGTGATCAAGTCAAACAACGCTGCGTCCATCCCGTTCAACCGGTCTATTCATTAGCTAATTAAGATAAATGACCACTTAGCCAAATCAATTCAATGAAGACTGCTGCACTACCAAAGTCCAGGCCTGATGAAGCAGAGGGCTGGACCCAGAGTGCTGGAGCTCTGCCTGGGTGAGAGTAGTTAGGTCACCTCCCTTTTATTCCTGGAATTTCGGAGATTTTCTTTTTGCGCATTTATCAAATACCCTAAGTTTGAATGGTTAGTTTGGATGTGACACAAACACACTCGCTCAGTGAAGTGGTAATAATGTATTCATAAAAAAATATCGCATACTGGACTATGAACAGTATCGCAGGCCTCTGTCAACAAACAGGCAGTGATTTGACAATGCTTCAACCGATGAATTATTCTGTTTAAATTATGCTTTTATTATGCTGTTGGAAGCATCCGCATGACCACGGAGCAGAGATCTGTGTGTGTGTGTGTGTGTGTGTGGGTGTGTGTGTGTGTGTGTGTGTGTGTGTGCGTGTTAAAATTTGAACTGAATCAATTCAACAATACAAGCCATTCAATTTAGTCCATGGTGGTGCTACATTTTTTAAATGAGGACACAGAACAAAAGGGTGGGTGTGTGATGGAAAATGAACTATTAGAAAAACCAGTGGACAATGAGCCAGGGGAGAACTTTTAAGTGGTTTGATCATTTGAGACGCAAACTACACAATACATCCATTCCATATTCAGGCTACTGCTGGCGAAGCGTAGTCCATTCCCTACATCCAGTGGTACGGTAATTATACATTGCTTCAGCTTTCGTACGAGGAAGTCACTCACTATTGTCCAATACGCCACTCGTCAAAATGAATCATAGGAAGCCCTGCACCCCTCATCTACAGTGACTGCAAACTAAAAATCAATCTCACCCTGTCAATACGGGGCCACATCCGGATGTGGATGGTGAGAAACAAAAGACAAATCAGGTGCTTCATTGCGTGCTTTCATTTTTAACTTACAAAGTTCGTGATCAAGTTCACAGTGGGTGTCCAACTTCACAACTTCGAGGGAAGGACATGTGATAGACTCGACTGTGACATCAGTCTGTCTGACACTCTCCCGTCCGGTCGCATTAACACTGCAGGAGGGAAGAGACTCGGTGGGTCTCAGTGGTCTCTCTCTGTCTCTCACTGTCTCTCTCCATCAGTTTGTTTCTTCCTCTAACACAGTGGTTCTCAACCTATTTTGGGCCAGCGCCCCCCTATCCGTTATCCAGGTCCCTTACCACCCCCCATCAAATAAAATGTAGGCTAATTGTTTCCCCTGAATTTTAATGTTGTTTATTATTCTGTTTGTATTATTATTATATTATATTAGTATATTATAATCATTATTCTTAGTATTTGTTATTTATATTACATATTGATTATATTAATTTCTTATATTATTTCTTATTATTAGGCTTCTGTTTATTTTATTGTGTTATTATAAAAACTCAAATGATCTATTTTGACATTCAAGCTTTTTTTCAGGAAAGTAGGAAGTATTTTTTTAAATACATTTTTTTTCCTCTTTTTTTTCATGAAAATTAAGGGTTTTTTCACATCCAAGCTTTTTTCATGAAAATTAAGTTTTTTTTCACATCCAAGCTTTTTTCAAGAAAATTACGTTTTTTTTTTTTTTTTTTTTTTTTTTTTTTTTTTTTTTTTTTTTTTTACAGCCAAGCTTTTTACATCAGGGGTTCTCAAACGCACACAAAATCACTTATTGTCGCTGCGGCTGAACCAGGATGATGCACCTTGACTGTCGCATCAGATTTTTCATTTAATTTTCTTTTACCTTTTATCTTGAGCCATCGATCCATCTTGTCTGTTGACTCAAATTGACCGCGCAGATCATTTATGACGTAAGATCATAAAATGAACCCACGTAGCTACGTATCTATGCTACATCTATGCTACACTCTATACTAGTCATTTTTAAACAGTTTGAGAAACACTTTTAAACTTATAATATATTAATTTAAAATGTGACATTTTACCAATATACTCACGGTCCACTAGGGGTCACTCACAGGACCACTCTTTGAGAAAGACTGCTATAAAAGAAACGCACCCCAACAACACATAAACGCCCCCCTTTCAAAAATATTGCTTGCAGCGCCCTCTGAACGCCCTCTGAACGCCCTCTGAACATGCTACCTAACAGTCTTTTTCTTATAGTCAGACGAGAGATAAACTTGAAGTCTGGCGAATCTACAACAGATGGATGATGATGACTGAGTGTCTTCTCCAGCACCACCCAGGTTTAGCGATGGATCTTTCGTGGATCTGGTGGGATCTGATGGTGGGATGATCGGCTATCATAACTGAGAACAGGCTTAACAAGCTGATCTTAGCTCTATTATTATTACAGACAACGCGTGGGTTATTGGAAGGAGTTCTATTAGAAGGACTTTCCTGTCTTCGAGGTTCTTATAATTCCTCTATTCTAAGAGAAATGGGAATAAATAAAAATGTATTAATGTTGATCACTATGGCTTATCAACCAGTAATGAAAATGTACATCTTGAAATGTAGGGTGGCTCTAAAATTAAATTAAGTGTTGACATCACAGATCACTAGTTTTGCGCATAGTACATGATCGAATGCTGCATGGACTCCTCCAATCTAAATTTACAAAAGGTCACACGCGGCATTAGAAATGCATCATGGGTTTTAAAGTCTCTGTAAATGGCAACATTGTCAAAGACAGAAGGCTGATGCCTTTGATTCAGACTAGTTTTGTTTTCTTTGTTGCTCCAATGCACATCTCTGTCCAGATACAGTGCCATCTGTTTTCCCGACTGAGCAAACAGGCCAAACCACGCATGCACACATGCACACATGTACACATGCGTTATCAATAACACGCCAATGTGGGCAGAAATGTATACGCACATGCGCGCGAATAGATAAAATACAGGCAAAAATATGCATGTGCACATCAAGCAAGCACTGGATAAACAAAGCGGAGAGAGTTACTCCGTCACAGTCCAAACTGTAGCAGGGGAGCTGTATCATGCAGAGATTGGTAATAAAACGTTCGCTTAGTCAATGGGGTCTGTGTGTGTGTGTGTGTGTGTGTGTGTGTGTGTGTGTGTGTGTGTGTACTATTTGCTGCTGTCAGCGGTCTGGGAGGTCTGATTTGTAGCTGTAATATCGACAGCAAGGCCTTGGAATGAGGTCTTTTCTTGAGGGAGTCCTCCTACCCTTTCCTGTCTACACAGAAATGCTCACACAAGGAAACCCACAAACACATGCACTCAAAAGTTTGTATTAGTATAGGTGTGGGATACTTTATTGTCATTATTCTACTGTGCAGGACAACAATACAACGAAATTAGGATAAACCGGAGAGCCGGAGAGTCCAAGATGGCGGAAACTGTCGTATATTATTAGCTAGCTTACGTGTCACCACTCACTTTTACAACCTCCTCTACCGGAGAATAAACTCCTCCACGAAAGATCAACGGTTTGCAGATAGCTATGAGACAGGAGTCAATGGTACAAATTCGTCTTTGGAATAAACTGTGTTTCTTTTGTCTTAAACACAGTGGCCCAGCCAATGAACTTGCTGGCAGTTAGCACCCAATCTCTTTATTGCTTTTATTCTTTTTATTTTTATTGACACGTTTTAAAAAAAAAAAATTGTTTTTCACTGCCTTCCCCGTCCTTATCTTTCATCATCGTGTCTCCTCTCTACCATGTTGTTTCGTCTTATGTTTTAATTTGACCTTAATACTGTCTTGCTTTTGTTTGGACTCACTGTCTGGCTTTCTGTTGTTGTATTGCCTTCTGGGTATCCTGCTTTTGCTTTGCCCTGTCTGTCAAAGCACTTTGTAAACTCTGTTTTTAAAGGCGCTAAATAAATAAAGTTATCATGAAGTTATTAATCTTGCTTGCTCAGAGAGCTTTTATCCCCCGTCAATAACTCTTTATTGTTTATGAATGGAATGATGCACAATCCTGAGAACACACAGGACTTTAAGGAGACAGAGACAAATAAAGAAGCTCAGTGAGCTATTGTGACTAGTGCTAGGATGTTCCTGGCTGGCTAGCGTGTTAGAGGTTAGCTCACCAGCTAGTAGCTTATCAACTAGCCCTGCGAGGAGTCACTACGTCACCCAGTCTCTACAGCAACATATTTTGCTAAGACATGGACATGGTTTTCTCTCTCCCACTTTATGGTGTGAACCAAACTTAACCCTAAACCCCAAGTACGAAAAGATGTCTGTACGTTACAGACCCGGAATACACAAAAATGATGTCACACCAAAGATCTCCACATCTAACACAAGGACAGCTCCATAGTCGCACGCCTTTATCACTTGCGCTTGCAAGATTGACTGTAACAGTGGAGACACAAGGGAAACCGGTAATCAGGCAGGAACACATCTTCGGCTGTAACACCTTGTAAATCAGAGAGAGCTTGGAGGGCGATGCGCTCTCTCTGCAGTTGTCCACACGTCTCTCACACCCTGTTCCTCTACTGACACCTCGGCCAATTAAACTTTTTAACTTTGACACTCAGACTGCCTGCTTTTTGAAGTATCTAGGGTATTTTTCAGTGTGTGTGTGTGTGCATGTGCTCAGGATGTATACCGTCCTGGTATTTCTGTCAGGCAATGGATGGATTCCTGTTTGACTGTGAAACTGCAGAACTTTTAAAAGGTGTGAGACAGCAAAAAAAAAAAAAGCCCACTTCCCTCCCCCTTCCTCTATCCTTGTGCAGTATGGCATAACAGAGACCTAAAAGAGGGCTTTTCATATCCTCTGTCTTTGTCTTCAATCCTCTCTGGAGTGACTTTAAAACATATTAAGCTGTTTGTTGTCTTCATACCAATTCTTATCCATGAAGCTCAGCCAAACTACAGACAGAAAATAGAAAATTCCTGTGATGCCAAATGGCTCATCCTCAACCAAAATTAGGCCGGGGAAGGAAAGGAAAAGTCACCTTCAACTAAGTAAGGAAGTCACTTTATAGTGAGGTTGATAACTAAATTCACAAGAGATATTTGGGACAATTGGGCAACAAATCCCTGTAGCTTTCCTTTTTTTTTAATTTATAATATTACGACAATATTTTGTCATTAGCAGCATATGCTATTCCCCTCACATGCATGACAGTCCTTGTGCAGGGGCAACACACTCAATCACGATTTCAAATCACTTACTTTGCACTACAAAGTGACTGTGTGCAAAGTATTTCAAACCTAATTGTATGATTTCCAGGTGGCCTCGCTAAGGCTGATTGACAAGTGTATTTTTATTTTTATTTTCAGATGAAAAAAAATCTGCGGGAGATGAAAAGGCCAGAACATCTCAAAGTATTTCAAAAGCGTCGACGCCGTCACAGATTTAGTTCACACGTGTCAAAATCCTGTTCGGCACTGAGCCATAAAGATCGCAATAAACACGGTAAATGATTGTCACACACCGCTTCTGCAGGTTATCAGAAACACGGCGAACACCTGCGCCTGCATGCGTGCGCCTGCTCTTATGCTCATTCGAAAGTGTGTGTGTGTCTGTGTGTGAGTGAAAGTGACCGGGTGAGCGCATACATCCGCTCAGGATTATGAAACACTGGATTATTTCCTTCTGCGGCTTGAAGAATTCCTTTGAATCCAAAAAATGAACAGTCAAGGAGAGGACAGCAGCTTGAAAAGACTTGGAGATGAAATGAGTCATTCCGAGTGTCCTGCTAATACGGTTACAACAAAAGTGACCTCTATTTTTCAGAAAAGAGAGGCTTTGTGGAATAAATCAGCCATTAAAAATAAATAAATAATCTCAAATTCTGTGTGTATTCGTCAATATTTGTTTTGGGTGACAGCACTTTTTTGTTGAATAAAGTGTCAGCGTGCTCCTGTTTGTGCGTGTACATTGAAGCATGAAAGAAAGATGTGTGTGTGTGTGCGTGTGTGAGTGTGCATGTGCGTGTGTGTGTGTGTAGAAGTGTGCATCGCACCAACTGTGAAGGCCCTGACACCCAGCAGTAAACAGTAGAAGAAAAAGCAGGATGACTGAGCCCAGCAGCCTGTTAGACTGTTGATAAAGGAGAGACCTTCCTTTCAGAGCACAAGAGCAACAAAACATCAAGCTTTTTCCTCTCCCTCTCTCCTCCTCAAGATCTCTCCTTCACTCCTTCTCCCTTTCT
>CALSBV010012213.1:4170144-4202886 GCA_943590825.1 Bovichtus diacanthus
CACACAAACACGCGTACACATACACTACATCTCCATCTGTTTGACTTGTGCCAGTTGCCCCCTTTCATTTACCCAGCATGCCTTGCTCCCGCAGAGAAATGAGCCTCTTCAATGAGTGCTGTGAAAGAGAGGCAGATGGGCAAATATAAAATGCAGATAAAGACTTTAGGAAAAGATGACAGGCGCTGCGATTATCAGCTTAGTCACACACGTTTTTATAAATCGATCAAACTAGCATGTAACTTCTGATGAGATGCAGCCTGTTTGGTGGAGGTTACCCTCATTAGGAGCGTTGTTATAGCAGGACCGTGGCCGTTTAGGTTGTGCAAGTCAGTAATGACAAAGCAGTGATATGTTATCATTATTAAGTGTTTTCTGAATGTGCTCCCAATCAGTCAATGTTGTCAAACTATATTCATTATTTTTTTAATGGCTCTGTCAGACAGGACAATGTGACCATTATGTATTTGTCTGGGTCAGGAGTCAAACTGAATCACTTTCTCAGCCAGGATTAAAACATACAGTAGGAGCTGGCATGATAGCCTACTGACCTACAAAGTAAGGCAACTCTACAGAGGCAGTATCGAATCTCCTGTCATGATGATACGGGGCAGGGTATTGAATTCCAATGGCAATGAAAAAAAAAATACTTTTATCCAGGCAAGATCTCTATCTGAATAAACAGCTTGGTCTCATAAAAATGATCTTGCCATACCACGAAATGGCATTGGCAATTAGGTTTCGAGGAAAACTTCTTGTTTTCTTCCGTGTAACGTTTGACACATCGCAAATAAGTTTCTAATCACAGCCTGTATGAAACCAAAAGTCACTTGTTTTAATTTACGTCTTTAACTTGAATAGCCTCACAAAAGTGATTTGAAACCAAACCATGATGTTTTTTTTTCTAAACCTGACCAAGTAATTTTGTTGCATTTGTTGAGCTCTCTGTTAGATTAGTTGCATTATTGGCTGGTCAAAGAATACAAGATTACAAATCTGTGAAGACATTAGCAGCTTTTGGTACTTGGCAGTTTTCGATGCTACGGACAAAGTTAAGTCTAACAAAAAAAAAAAAAAGCTAATTAATTTTTGTCTGGCTTATTTCCCCTGGGAGGTCAGAGATCAAGGCAGGGATTTAGCACTATTTTTCACAGCAAATATATCCTTGCTAGGACAGGGCCTTGTACAATATTTCTTCTTTTTTTGGTTGAAGGAGTCTCTCTTAACATTAGACCACCATGACAGTAGCAACTCTGTCAAAGCTTCATATGTTCACGTTTGTCCATCACGACATGTTCTCATTTGTTTTATCTTGGATGACAGCTTGGTCAATTTGTGCAATTATGTTTCATATCTCCGAATGTGTCACCTGAGGCTGGATGCATTGTCTCTCTCTCTCTCTCTCTCTCCCTCTCTCATCTGGTAGCATGTATTACAATGAATCCATGGCCCCAATATACGTACGCTATTCGGAAGGATAATGAAATGTTCTGTGAGATCATGTCCATGGTAACAGGCAGAGGCTGTCTTGTCAATCAAATGGGAACGCGTATTGAGCTCTGGACAGGAACAAAAGTCAGGAAGTGGGGAAGCGTGAAGTGGAGGCCTGATTTACATGCTAAGGACTCGTCTGCCTGAGGCAAAACCTTCAAAGCATCTTAAATTCCTTCAATATCACACATCAATTCATTCATACCCACCTAACAAGTGGGGAGGTGAGAGTTAAGCTCTTTGAGCTAGGTTTCTGTAATAGTTATCTCAGCCCTCAGGTGAACCATGCTCACTACATTGCATTAAGCCTGCTGCTGAGAACAGCATAAATTCAAAGACTCAACACCAGGGTGGCCTGCAACTTAGCCTCCATAAATCCTTTTTTGGTCATTAAGATATTCCTTGGAGTAAACAGGCTAAAGCGGCAGAGCTCCTTAGTTGTTCCAGTGTGAAGTTCGGGAGCGTTGATTAACGTGCCGCGCCATCTATTCTGCTGACTCATTCAGGGACCAGCTCTTCTCCCCACCTCGTTCAAATGGGAGGAGGGCAGATAAAGAAAGGGCTCCTCTAGTCAAATAGTGACGAAGACTGTGAGATGGGATAATGGGAGCTGCGTGGTCCAGGCCTCCAAAGTGGTGTGGTGTGTGTGTGTGAGAGAGAGAAAGAGAAACATTTTTATATGTTGACTAGTTTACAGCTAAGCCTGTAAAATGAATAAGGCAACAGCAGCGAGGAACTGTTGGTTTGCAAACAAATCACACAGACTGGTGTGTGGCATACAGTGAAAAAGCTGCGCTGCATGTTGGCTGAACATGAAGCTGAACGAGTTACAGGCACACACCCACATCCAGAAACAAATTGGCGTGATGTAATGAACAAAAAGAAAAGAAAATACAACATGGTTTGCTCGCTTCCAAAATCTAACATCATTCCAGCCTCCCACCCTCCCTCTCCTGTCTCTGCTCAGCTGCTGTAAGTAGGGCACATCAATATTTCACACTGCCTCTGTCTTTCACTCAGTATGTGGCTGTGACCATAGCACCTGTCGGTGTCATACCCCTCTCTATGTGTCCCATCACACAGCATCACACCCAGCCCTTCAAAGAATCCTCCCCTCTGCTCCTCCGTGGTCCCTCCTGTATGCTTCTTCATCCATCTTCCTCTCTTTCTATGCGATTGCTGTTCCCTCAGCTGTGAATCTCACAGTAACATGCCATCCATCCTCCAACGTATGCAATATGTAATAATCACAGAGGCAGAGACGCACACACACACACACACGAGCAGACGCACACATGTCATGCAGGGCTGGCTCGATAATGACATGGAGATTAAATGGCAAAGAGAAAGCATGGACTTACTGATGCTGCACCTTACAAGAATCCATCCACACACACACACACACACACACACGCGCACACAGGCTTGACCTGATTTGTATACATCTCACTATTTCAGATACATAGAGAATCTATAGCACAACCCTGGCCTCAAAAAATACATGGAGCAAATTTGTAGCTGCAATAAGAATATTTGTTAGTTTTTTTCAGAAATAAAAGTGTGACTAAAATAAGTCTGTTCCCCAGTGTTTATTTCAAATATGGGTAGGGGCAGTGATGTACTGGACAACATTTTAGGTAGTCCCAAAGGAGGAGGAGCAAAATGCATGGTTCAGTTTCTTCCTTCCGAACTTGTTACTTTGACGCATGTCCCTCTATGTAAAACAACACATGGCTTCACTAACATTGTGTTTGTCATTGAGACTTATGTACAGTAAAATAACCCAATAAAATTGTCAAATATCATCTACAGCCAATAACATGTTTGGTTATTCATGTACAAAAGTGAGACATTGCAAACGTCCACTTTTTTATCACTTTTTTCCGTTATGTATCAGTTTCTTTACCCTCCTACGTTTTTCCCCCGACATTGCAACATGCTGCTAAATTGGACAGATGCTGACATTTCATCGTGTTATCAATGTAGTCGCGTTGTAACGTACATATTGGAGTTCCTTAGACGTCTTTGTTTTAGGAGAGGCGGGAGTTGCCCACACCATAGAAACCCTGCACACTCACAGGACATACCGTGAGAATAAATGAAATTATCAAAAGAACCCCGTCATTAGGAAGACAAAAGGTCAAATTTCATTACTCCTAAAACGCCTCTTTTATGCACTTGCCGATGCAGCTTGTGAGAAATGTCAGGTCAACTGGTGTCATGGTTAAAGTTCACTGTTGTGCAGTTGGTTCAACTTTTTCCTGACAGAAATATGGGCCAGGTGTGACAGGTCTCAGCCTTTACTGGAGAATTCCACTGTGAAAATGCTAAATAATTCACATAAAAGGGCAGTTTTGGAAACGCTTTAACCACCAGACCTAACCTCTCAAATATTGTACAAGGGGCAAGCCACAGCCCACATTGAGTAATATACTTTAATTTCGGCCTACTTCAAAGCTAATATGTCCCTAATACCAGAAGGCCCACCTGGGATCTCCTTCACATTAATATTTGGGTCTTAGCGGAGCAATGAGAGGAGATTGAAAGGGAGGTCACTGCAGGTCATGTCGCTGATGCGCGAGTGAAGTCAGAGAAAGCATGAAAGAAATGTGTTTGCGTTACACTTCATAGATGAGATAATTGGACTTATTTATCATTTGCCATTCAATTATTTTCCAATACAGCTTCACAATAAAACAACTTGGATGTCTCCAATATGAACTAAGCTTGAACCCAGAGGGAGTAAAACATATATGCGATCAGATATAGTATGAGTGATGATGAGATAATGTGGAAACACTTAAAGATAAGGGAGACATTGCAGCAAAGCATGCGCTTATGTGTGTGTTTGTCAGGGGTTGTCACCTCGCCAGTAGCAATCTGCAAAAATGACAGCTATAAAATAGCTGTAGCTGGTTAAATAAAGAGGTCTGGAGATGGTTATGTGGCGTCTTTGGAGAGATAATCCATTTGTCAACCAAGCTGTAGGCTGAGGACAGGACCCAATACACAGAGACAGATGGAGAAGAGGAGGAAGGCATAACACTTGGCGGTGGAGGCGCAAACATAGATGAGGGGTAGGAAAAAAGAAATAGAAGACGAGAGGGAAAGACAAACAGGGAGAAAAGACTGAAAGGAGACGATCAAGTGATTAGACAGATGGAGGGTGTAAACTCAGGAGAGAGGGAAAGAGGACGGAGAATTTACAGAGTGACAGTGGGGAAAGACGAAACTGGGAGCAGTATGTGGGGAGGAATCAAGGAGCGAAGACTAGCTGGAGGCTTTGCGATACTGTATGAGGCAATAAAACAAGCACGCCTGACAAGAGAGCCAGAGGGAGGGAGAAGGGCAAAAGAGCGAAATTAAATGAAGGACGAAGAAAGATGAAGACAGAGCGGGATCATAAAGGCATTGGTGTGCATGCGAAAGAAAGTACAAAGAGAAGAACGAGCAGAAGGAGATGGGGTGGTGGGAGAAGATGAGAGAAACATGGAAAACGAGGATGGAATGAGAGAGAATGGGAAAACAACGAGATAAGATAGGGACGTGAAAGGGCAGCGGAGTGGCAGAAATCAATTCCCTCTGGGGGTCGCAGGATCGGGGCAGTGGAGTGCAAATGCTACATTACAAACACAAGCCATCAATTTGCCCTAAATGTGCAGTGAAAAGAATCCTCATTGCTTCACTTCCAAGCCTTCCCCACAGGAAGGAAGTTGCTGTTGACTCACCGCATGCATGTGCAGCCGAGTCCACGCCTCATAAGGTCAGCATTTAGTGAGAGCTGTAGAGTATTTCACACCGCCCTTCATGACCACACATTTCCCCCACTTTAGCAAGCAGAGCTGGTGTCGGTGCAAAGAATGTCCCAGCAACGTGCTCATGTTTGTATGATGCGTTCACTTCTTCTGGGGATGGAAGGCGGCGAATGGCAAGATTCTTGTCCTTGGTCGTATGCATAGGCTGTCACGGGTTAGGGTAACGGGGAGGAGCCAAACACAGGGAACAGACGGTGGGTTAACAACAGAGAGCTTTATTGGAAAAGCTTCAACACACAACAAACTGGCAAAAACTGAAACACAAAACAGGCTGGAACGAGGGAACACGGGGACCGACGACATGGGAGTCATAGACAAGCGAACCGACCAGGAACAGTGAAACAAGAGAGGTGTGTGTACACACGGACACTAATGACGGACGAGACACAGCTGGAGAGGGCAGGTAACGACACAAGGGTGGCAGGGTGATTACACACCGACAGGAAGTAAAACAAAACAAGACACAAGGGGAAAGAACTTTACAAAATAAAACAGGAAGTCGGAAAACACCTAGGCCATGACATCAGTGGAGCAAGTGGAACAGATGCATTTCCATTATTTCTTCCTGTTTTACTTTCTCACATCCGCTGGCCACTTGACAACAATGGAATCGTTGGAAGCAGCGAATCAGTGAGGGAGTGATACGACAAGGTCTTCGTTTGAAGCGCACTGGCACCGTCGAGTGCAGGTTTGAAGGTGCCGCGCGTGGTCAAACTTGCACGATATCCGTGAACTTAACGTTTAATTTCATGGAATGACTTTGATTTTGTGATAGATTTTTTGTCGGTTATTTAATCAACTACGTTTCCCAGTCGTAATGACTTTGGCGGTTGACGTGACCGGTATTCACGAGTCACAAACTGGTTATGATGACGATCGCAGGAAAATGATCTGTGTGCTTAATAAAAGGCCGTTGATCCGCAGTGTGAAGAGGAACTAATCAACGTGATCCTCAACGGACAGACAGCCGAGGCCCTCATCGCGCGGACCTGAATATTAAGTTTGCGTGTTGCTTTCGTGATGGACGCAAGAGTGGAGCACACGCCATTGGATTGAGCAGCTGTTTGTTAGTTAAAGCAATAAGTACGAAGCCGAACTTGTGTCCGCCAAAGAAAATGGTACTCATTGTTCCCGGATATGCTGTGCTCTATTGTGCTTAATGGGCTTAGATAGGACTTGAGAGGATTGCAAGCAATAATACTACCGAGCTCTGAGGTTTCATTTCATTGGTAATATCACCTTGGTGGCCTGAGCCTGAGCCTTTATCCCTCTGTGCTGCTATGAATCAAACCTCGCCTCCTCCCTCTCCCCCTCTTTTCTTGTCAAAGTATTGCTAACGTGTGTAAAGTTTGCTTTTGCCTTTTGGATTCTGTGGCCAAAGGTATATATAAATAACCTATAGCGTTTTTCCACTGCATACTTGGACGCTGGCAGACGAAGCTATACACAAATGTGTGCACTCACTAGCTCGCCCACACTTGAGTATGAACTCGTACACATGCCTTCCCAGAGGCGTTTTCATTATCAAAATTCCCACAACCGGTGTAGAAGAATGGACGTAATCCCTGTAACAATGATTAACAGTTTTTCATTCATTCAGCTGGGTTCTTTCCCGTACGTCGGTCTATTCCTTCTTTCCATTATTTTTCATACTCTCTGCCCTCAGACTGGCTGCCTCAAAGCCACTCTAATTGCATTGAGGATCGGCCTTTAAAGGGTTGCCATGGTGACCGGTAGAGCCTTCACCGCGCCACATGCCTCGCTCGCTTTCCTTACTTTAGCGAAAGCTCGATCGCTCGCTCTCTTTTCCTTTCTCATGTGCGCCTCTACTTCCTGCCTCCTCTATACTTTTCCACTTCACTCTATTCACCCCTAATTATTTCCCACTTTTCCATGCGGCTTGATGAAAGTGGGGGGAGACCTCCCTGAGGATCAGTGATCTGCTGATCTGGGAGGAGAATGCATCGGCAATAAATGTTTACTGTACTTGTATGGATGCATGCGCGCACACACACACACACACACACACACACACACACACACACACACACCCTCTCAACTCCAAACCTCCAAACACACACATGGCTTTGAAAACCGTCCTGCTGTTTGGGCCAGGGGTGCAGCGGCGGGGATTGAACGGCAGCCCAGCCCAGAGTGTGTGTGTGCGTCATCACAGCTGGCCAGCAGTAAATACATGCCGGCTGACAGCTTTCACAATGAGGAGGCAGCGTTGTCGGTCAGGGAGAAATACATCGCTAGAAACTTTGCCACGCTTCAGCTTTAATCACAGAGGTGCAGGTGAACACACCATATTCGGGAATGCAGCAGTCAATGAAAGGGTGGATAATATAGGACCTCGTGCTGGCAATATGTCCATAAAAGCAATTTCTTAATGATTTTGGTATATTTGGTGTTTAGCATCCATTGCTGTTTTGGCACTTGTCAATCAAACAATGCGATTGGTATGGCATTGATTTATTACTGATAAAGTTTTTGTGTGAGGCACTTTCTTCTTTTTTGCCCCGTTGACCGAACGTTAATATCGGACAGTTCTGGCATTGAACATTAAAAAAAATGAAGTCAACATTAGCTGTTGGTCGGTGACAGATAAACAAACGTTGTTCTCCGACATGAAAGTCCACATATTACCAGCTCATTGACCACACTCTTGAGGTGGAGGTATGATTTTGTTGTTCGATCACATCAGAAGGCAAAACCCTTTATTGTGAACCCAACGGCCACACTCCAAGGTGAAAAGCTTGCAGTCATTGAGCGATAATGGCCGCGGCCCTTTTCTGTGGCGAGATGTGAAGGAGAATTCATAAGGACTTAGTAAAAGACAATCAAGCACTAACATGACGGTGGGCGGATGTTTTGCAACTTTGTTTATAACACATAGAAGAAAGGATCGTTTTGGTCTTAGTCGACGCAATACTTTCTTTTATGCTGAATGAGCACATCTCTGGTGAACACAAGATTTAAAGCGCCACTTTTGCATGATTCTTTGAGGAGAAACTCATTTTTACAGCTCTGCCAAATTGTATGAGTGTTAGTCATCTAAGAATTTCTTTAGTCGATGAGCGATGAGGGCCCCACCAGAAAGCAAAAAAGAGCTTGAGGGAGAAGCCTGTTGTGGTCTGAAGTGGGCACTAAACAGTAATGTCTTCCAAAGTACACCTGTACATCACTGCAGCAAGGTGAACAAAAGTTAAATAACTTCTAAAAAAAAAAAATACACAAAAGAACAAGAATATTACTGAGAAGACAGATAAATAAACTTTGTTGGTATCACATTCAGGCAGTCCAAATGGCTGCGGATTAAGTGGCTGTTATCTGTGCCACCTGCTGTTTAAACTGTAAACAAGTCCAAGTGTGTGCGTGTGTGTGTGTGTGTGTGTGTGTGTTGGGAATGACATTGATCTGCAGCCATGTTCAGCTGGGTACTGATACAAAGCCAGCACCAGGGGAAGTCAGAGCCCCAGTAGCTATGCCAGTTCATAGCACACGTACACACATACATACAGAATGCCCCCGTCTCCACTCACGCAGAGCACACACACATACACAAAAGTTCACACACATAAACAGTGACATGAGCAATAAAGCGCAAAAAAGCCCAACAGCCTCCGCAGCTCTATTGAACAGTGTAACCTGAGCATGAAGAAGACATTACTGCACAGTGTCTGTTTTTCTTTCCCTTCATCTCTTCCAGTCCCGTGGGGCACGGACTTTATGTGTACGGCACGCATGTATTTCTGCAACCAGTTAAACGCAAAGTAGGTAAAAGCCCATGCTGATCTAGCCATTTCCACTTTACATCGGCAGGCAAACAAGCCACAGGGACAACTACACATTCTACTTAC
Organism: Bovichtus diacanthus; assembly: GCA_943590825.1. Taxonomy (NCBI): domain Eukaryota; kingdom Metazoa; phylum Chordata; class Actinopteri; order Perciformes; family Bovichtidae; genus Bovichtus; species Bovichtus diacanthus. Next base: position 4,179,314 of record CALSBV010012213.1, read on the forward strand.
TTCTACCTCTCCTCCTTGCTGTCCCTCCCTCTCCGTCCTCTCGTGCATTTCTTTGTACAGTCAAATCCTTCCCAATGTGTCTCCAAGGCTTCCTTCTTCTCCCTCTCTCTCGCTATTCCATACCTCAGTCTGCCGGTCCACTTTTATTTTTTTCTCATTCCTTCACACACAAGTTCTTAGTTCACTCTCCATCTCTCTCCTTCTGCCTTTAATAATTCAAGCGGCTTTTCTCTTGGTGCACAAAGTATGTGAGGTAGGAGTCCCTTCAGAGACGGAGACAGCAAACCTGAGAGCTCCAACATCACTGATGGAAGAGTGTGTTCATGTTGCAAGCGTGCATTTGAGTGCCCTGCATGTTTTGATTTTGTTAAGAATAAATGGACTGCAGGGCCTTGGATGCTTGCATTTTAATATGTGTATGGTCCGTGTCTAGGCACTTCTAGCTTTATTTTTGTTGTTTGTGTGTGTGTGTAAAGGTTCAATTTTAAGTGTCTTGGGTCTCTAGAATGCAGCAGTAATTCATCATTGGACTAAAATGAAGCTACTGTTATTTTTAGAAGGAATGTACTGTGCGTGTACGTATTTAGTCATTTTTGTCAAAATATTTTGCAATCCTGGGTGTTATTTTTGTAAAAAGCAAGCGGCAACCAACGGTGCAAAAAAATTAAGCCAACGGCAAAAACTGAAGTTCCTTGAATGGCAACCATGTCAAAATGGTCAAATTTATAGCAGAAATAAACAGTATTAATTATAAAATATAATAAAAATATTATTAAACAGCATTTTTATCAAATTAGATTATCATTTATATTTGGTTAGATGTATCCACATTCCATGTTATTTCATGTAAACAGGTCAAATAATAGCAAGCTAACGTTGTTTTCGTCACTTCAGTTAGCTACACACCTGGTAGCTACATGGTGTAAATACTTGTAAGAACTAGTTTGTATGTAGCAACCCCTTTTTAATTTAAGTAAAACTACACTTATGTGATAACAAGACTGGTGCAACCGGCCCCTGGTTTTAGTTTGATACTACCTGTCCTATACTGTTGGACAGATGGATGGATGGATGAATAGAAAAGGAAAGAGACTGGAAAAATGAAGGTTAAAAAAAAGAAAAGTACAATGCAAACTGAAACACACCAAGCAAATTTGGCCCAATGCTGTGTGTGAACGAAGCAGGTAAATGAATTGAATCATCCACTGTCTTGAGGCTTCTGAGCGAGAGAGAGACGAGCATTCGAAGGGAATGATGCAAAAAGAGGAAGCCAGAGAACAAGAAAGGCTAGCAACATTTTCTTCCCTCCCATGTAGCGAAGGGGAATTTTAGGTCAAGTAGGAAAGCAGCTACGGAGTGCGCTTGTACCGGCCTCCAGAGAATTCAAATGGGGAACCATTCGACTTGACAAGGACATTAAAATCCAATTTATTCACATTATGAGGCCTGTGCAATTCTGAGGTTATTTTGGACAGCTCCTCCCCATACACACATTGCTTTATGAGCTCAAGATAGCTCTTCTGGAGTGTCATCAGCAGTATTATTCAGGATTTGTCACTTTGCTCACTGCTACCCAGGGCGAGTATAAGCCTGATCACTCTTCATGGACCGCTCGACACATGTTGATGTCCATAAATGCAGATTGATTTGAAAGCTGGGAATGGATGTGACTACACACACACACACACACACACACACACACACACACGTGAGTAAGTGTGCCTCAACGCGCATCCTCGGATTTGTCAAGCGCGAGATGCACACAGATGGTAAACACATCATGCGTTCTATAACACAATCATTATCATGAAGTGGTCCATGATCATTGTTTACCATTAGTTTTAGCCTGTATTGAATAGCATTAGGGTGCAGGTTGGAGTCTACACACTAATGGGAGGGCGAGTCTGACATTTCACAAGTCTGAGTATTACTTCAACAATTGCCTCTTGACATTTCTGCATCAGACTCATATTTAGTTCTCTTTCACCGGGCTCGGTTGAGCGTGTGTGTGTGTGTGTGTGTGTGCGTCTCTATGTGTGTGTGTGTGTCGAAAAAAACTGGACGATTAATCCTCTTATTTACCACCACTGCAAACATTTACAGCTGTAATTTCCATCCCCGTCTTTGATAGTGAGTGTGCTTTTGGGGCTGCCAGTGTATCTGCATGGACCCAGGCTCCAAATCCCCACAACAGCCACAAACACAACTCAGTCAGGACTTAATCGAGTTTACTTCTTTATCACCTTGCTCTCATTTAAATAGGGGATGGGATTCGATTTTTTTTCCACAGGAGTTCTTTTTGTGGTTGAGGCAAGAGAATGTTAAAACGTTGTGAGGGATCACATAACGGCAGTTTGAATCAAAGGCAGTCTGAGCAGCATTGATATTCTTCCACTTTACTAGGCTATAAGGACGAAGCCGCTCTGTGTGTGTGTGTGCGCGCGCGTGTGTGTGTGTGTGTGTGTGTAGCTGGCTGCTTCTTCTACATTGCCCAACTTCAAAAGCGGCGTCTCCACTTTAATCTTCTCTTCTCCTGCACTGCGGACCCAAGGAAAGACAGAAGAAAGGCTCTTTCTGCCACTCCCATCCCTTTTCGCTTCCCAGAATGCCTCCTTTTCTCTTTCTGCTGTTCTCCCTCAATTTTCCTTCATAACACACTGATGCACACAGGCACTTACCCCCTCTCTCACCTACACACACACACACACACACACACACACACACACACGTATTCACGTCCTCACTGTCTAAACACACTGCTCTCACCACGCATACTGGCTGGCCTTATAGTGACTTACAGTAATAGCCTCATCTTTCTTTTCTTCCCAGTGCTCACACAAACACACAGAGTCACACTGCATTGCAAAGTGTTGGCGCAGTGAGGTGAATGTATCAGGCATATTAAGTCATACTAGGAGGGCGCGGGGTGGGGTGGATTGGTGGGGGGGGGGAGCTGGCACTAGCACCTTGTGATTTCCACCACGGCGGCGTCAAAAATTGAAAAGCCAATTCCAATTGGACCCCAGTAATTAGAACTGACCTGAATGGCTGCACTGAATATGGAATGAGAGAGAGAGAAAGAGAAAGAGAGAGAGAAGGGCAGAGAGGAAACAAGGACAAATGACCTAAACCCAGAGATGTATTGTTTCAATTGATGTGTATAAATGCATGGAGGTTAGCTATCATCATAATGACTACATAATTGTATTTGACAGTCACGTTGGTTACATCTGCAGGATCCATGCCAGATCTTAAAGGAATATTGCTTTCTTTCCAAGAGTAAGATGTGATGATTGATGTCAATTTTAAACCACCATCATTACTGCCGTATGTACATGTGTATTCTACATTCACACAATGATCTATTCCACAATTGGCTTACTGAAATCAGGCTAGCTTTCCCCCCTGCTTTCAGTCTTTGTGCTAAGCTAGGCTAATGGCATTTTCTCTTACTGTAAGGAAGGAAGCAAAAAAGCGTATTGCCCCAGCTATTACTTTATAATATTCTTTTATTCCTAATATTACTTTTAAAATATGTCCGCCTCAAGTTTTGGTTGAATTCTGCTGTATTTTTCAGGAAGCAAAGTTTTCAGAGCTAGGGGAAAATTCTACTCGCTTGAAATGCAAATGAATCTGTTTCTTCAAAACAAACATCAGTCACTTAGCTTAACGTATCAAACGTATGCCACTTAATTTCGGGAAAAAACATTCAAACAAGTGTATTTGCATTGGTGAAGTGGAATGATCCCTCTTCCATTTTAGGGGTTTAACAGCTTGTTTTCAGAAGAGAAAAAAAAGACCCACTTTTCCACTTTTTTTTTTTTCCAAGAAATCATATTCCAAACCGAAATATCCTCAATTGGGCTCAAAGGGAACACAGTCCTGCTGTTACTGACTCTCCTAACCATCCCCCCCTTCCCCCACCCCCCCCCCCCCCCCCCCCCTTTTTTTTTTTTTTACCATTTCACCCTTTAATCTGCTCCCCTCCTCCTCTTTCCTTCCCTCCTTCCCCATCCTCCCTTTTCACCTCACCTTCACCCTGACCATCCTCCTCCTTCCTTGATTCATTCCGTTCCAGAAACCTCATTCAACCTCTCTCTCTGCCTACCCGTCCCTCATCTCCCAGGCTCTCCATCACTGCTGACCCTTACATCTTTTCTCTTTCACCCTCTCTTAAACTCCTTCTTGGCTTCACCTCGACCCTCACCTTGTCCATCTACCTCCAAACCCGATGGACTGAATCAGAGACCATAATATCAGAGGCTGAAAATGAAAGAAAATGTCAAGAGTGAGTGACAGGCGAAATCATATAAGTTGGAGGGGTAGCTATATATACAGTATATATATATATATATATATATATACAGTATATAAATATATATATGAGCTATGGGATTTATTTTTAAAATGCACACACACCTTTGTACCTTCACAAACATACACACCACTCCACAGGAGCTGTCAAAGAAAATGGTCACACTGGGCTGCCCAGGGTGCAGCATAGAGCTCACATACACACACACACACACACACACACACACACACACACACGCACACACACACATGCACACACACACACACACACGCAGCAACACAGTCCCATCGCACTCTTAATTCCTGGTTGCTTTCACTCAAAACTAAATCCAACACAGAGTACAATAAATACTTTTTAACCTTCGCACAACTAACAATTGGAGATTGTTAGAACTGAACGATTAAATGGAAAGGTGTGGCTCGCAAACTGCCAATGAATTGTGTGCATAAAGGTGATAAAATGCTCTCAGCTTGTAGCAAAGAGCACAATCATGTTTGAGAATCTAAAGAAGGTATAACGTAAACCAAAAGACTGTGCTATCCAACCCGGTTTGTGCTTGCCTGTTTTTTCTTCTTCTAACCAACAGCCTGGAAACCAACGACACACACAACACAAACATATAGAATATATGTTATTTGTATAGTGTGTCATGCACATTAAAGTGTCCAGCCCATATGCACAAAAAAAAAAACCTGTTGCTATGGTGTAATATTTGTCAGACATGAACATGACTGTTTTACGACAACATTAGATTGCTAACAAATAACTTTTTTCTTTTGTCCAAAGCCCAACAATTAAAGTCGGCACCAACAAGTTTTTTTATAATCATCAAACCGAAAGAACTCATCCGAAATTAAGGACATTTTGAACAAACATATAACTCTCAAATTATGACATAATGAGCAGTAGAATATGGACTTCATCTTCAATCTTATCTAAATCATATAACAAAGTCTTTTTTTCTTCAGGGAGACCAGTAAACCTGCCTGTTTCTATAGCTAATGGCAACGTATACCTGAATTTATACAGATTATTACATAGCTTTATTCTTTTATATAATGATATTAAACAGAGAACGCAGCAAATCCTCTCATTTGAGTAGCTGGAACAAAAGCAAATGCTTGGCCATTCATCCTTGATTAATGATGATTAATTGTTAATCAAAAACAATAAATAGACTGAGCGATGATTTTGGCACCAATCTTCTTCACAAAATGCCCACCGGCAAATATACACTGTATATGAACATTTCGGCAGCGATCCTCGTGAGAGGGTGCTATAGTAAAGGTGCTATATTAAATCGGTGATGAGTGCAACCAACACTGATGATGAGCTGAAAACCAGTAGCGTGATAGGAAAGGGCGAATACATGCATTTATAGGCATGGAGTTCATTAACTGCACATACACAAACACCGAACGGTTTGCTGTGTGTAACTTCACACAGACATTGAAATGCACACACACACACACACACACACACTCTCTCACAGGGGTGGTGACTGAATCCCATTAGTGGGTGCTGTAGGTACCAGAACTCTGGCTGTGCTCAGTCTCTAATGGCCTTGGTCCCGCAGCCCTCCGGTGATCCAACAAATGCAACTGACTGTCACAGTGGCAGGAGTTTGTGTGTGTGTGTGTGTGTGTGTGTGTGTGTGTGTGTGTGTGTGTGTGAAAGGGGCCTAACATACAACAGAAGTTGTGTACTGTATGCTATCTGACCCCTCGCTGTGTAAACATTGACGCCAAATGCAGAGCCACTAGCAGGTGACTAAATAGGCAAGAGACAAGCTCCACAGGGGGCCACACTAGCAAAAGTGCACACACACACACACACACACACACACACACACACACACACACACACACAAACTCCTGCCACTGTGACAGTCAGTTGCATTTGTTGGATCACCGGAGGGCTGCGGGACCAAGGCCATTAGAGACTGAGCACAGCCAGAGTTCTGGTACCTACAGCACCCACTAATGGGATTCAGTCACCACCCCTGTGAGAGAGTGTGTGTGTGTGTGTGTGTGTGCATTTCAATGTCTGTGTGAAGTTACACACAGCAAACCGTTCGGTGTTTGTGTATGTGTGTGTGTGTGTGTGTGTGTGTGTGTGTGTGTGTGTGTGTGTGCACTTTTGCTAGTGTGGCCCCCTGTGGAGCTTGTCTCTTGCCTATTTAGTCACCTGCTAGTGGCTCTGCATTTGGCGTCAATGTTTACACAGCGAGGGGTCAGATAGCATACAGTACACAACTTCTGTTGTATGTTAGGCCCCTTTCACACATGCACTGGAACTCTGATATTATCTAGAGAGTATCCGCAGTAGCTGTATCAGCATTAGAATCAGAATCAGAAATCCTTTATTAGTCCCACAGCGGGGAAATGTACATGCTCACAGCAGAAAGGTAAAAAGAAAGCAATAAAACAAGTGGACAATAAAAATTAAGTGGAGAATTGAATAAAGGGCAAATGCACACAGTAATACGAAACAAAAAATAACAATAACAACAATAAAAATACCAATTAGGTAAGTAAAATGAAGAAATAATGCAACGTAATTACACACGTCTGAATTGGTGAGTGTGTGGTGGTCGACCAGGGGCCGTGGTGATTGTGCAGTCTGACCGCTGCAGGAGGAAGGACCTGCGGTATCTCTCCGTGTGACACCGCGGGTGAAGCAGCCTGTCACTGAACGAGCTGCTCAGTGCTGACAAAGTGTCCTGGAGGGGGTGGGACATGTTGTCCGACAGGGACGACAGCTTGGCCATCATTCTCCTGTCTCCCACCACCTCCACAGTGTCCATAGGGCTCCCCAGGACAGAGCTGGCCTTCTTTACCAGTTTGTTAAGTCTCTTCCTGTCAGCAGCAGAGATGCTGCTGCCCCAGCAGACCACTCCATAAAAGATGGCTGATGTCACCACAGACTCAAAAAAGGTCCTCCGGAGTGCATTATGCACTCCAAAAGACCTCCTCAGAAGATAGAGTCGGCTCTGACCTTTCCTGTACAGAGCCATTAAATTGTCTGACCAGTCCAGTTTATTGTTCAGGTGAACACATGGGTGTTTGTAAGATTTATGAGAGAATGCAAATGTCTGAATCATTCGGACCGGACATCAAACAGACTTCCCCCTGCCAGCTCCCTAGTACAAAGTCTGTGTAATGTCCGATTGAGCCCATGTATAAATATTGAGAATTCACAGCGATTGTGAGGGCGTGTTGAGAACATTTCTATCCTAGATTGCGTGAAACCCGGAAAAAACAAACATCCGAGGGTGAAGAAGGAGGGCAACTTACGAAGACGCCGACGAAAATGTCTATTCAGGAATTTCTGTCGTTAAGGGCCGACAAATTCAAGCAAGAGACTTGGGGTTTTTTTATGACCAGAATACATACCGGCTACTTGACTGCGGTGTTATTCACGTCCGGTTGGGCCTCCGGCACGCTCTACCATGGTGCCACCCCTCGCCTAAAACCAAACGTAGTATTTTCTGTAAATGAGAACTTCTGACACAGACTATCTCCTGGTGTGTGCTACATGTGTGAAAGTGAAACACTGGACGATATGTAATATGTACATAAGTGCTGCAACTGCTAATATTGCCTCTGTCTTTGTCAGAAACAAATAATTGAGTTCATCTCTGTATTCAATTCTATTGTCACTGGATTATGAATCATATTTGAATGTGTGTTTCCTCACTAGCTGTGGCCGTCATATCCCAGACAGAGGTCAGGGTCCCTGCAGTATCACGTCGGGCCACTGCACCTTTGCTCCTCTTGTATACAGTGAGGTCAGCGTTGCGTGACAGCTGTGTGCCCCTCCTGCTGTCTTCCTGGCAGCGGCTGCTGCCCCTGGCCCTCCTCCAGTCGAGCCACATTTAACCCAAACTGGCTCCGACTGGAAATTAGCATTGCTGTTATAATGACATGTTGTAAAAGTTACAGTTTTACTTTAGGACAAAATAGAAATGACAAACTTGCAATTTCAATAGTGTTCTGTGCAAAGCTGTTTTCATTCAACTGTCAAATTATTATTCTTTTTAAATAATGAATTCCATCAGCTGGAAAATCAAATAGAGAGGATTAAATAAATGTAGTGTTCAGCCAAATCAAAAAGTAAATGGAGAAAGTCTGTCGGGAATTGATTAGCATTGGGCAAGTTGTTATCGTAATAAGGTCTCAGCTAATGCCATATTTCTTTCCATCTTAAGATGACAACTTCGAAATGTATTTTGCAATATTTGCACTAAATAGCACTTCATAACATTCTGTTATAACTGTCAAGCTTTATCATTTTATTTGTCTGATTATTTTCTTGTTTGATAGCTGTATTGTCAATTGTATTGTATAGTTTCTGCATCGTCAGCCTCCTATATTGCAAAAATGCTGATTCCATACATCACCAATTTGATAAAATTTTTTTGAACCAAACCCAAACTTTGTGTGTTTTGCGACTACCACCAGCATATGTAAATGGGTTTATCATGTGTATTTCTAGTGACGAGCACTGTGACTACATGTGACCATAGACTGTATATAAGAAGTGGGCGCAGCCACCATGATGTCACCCATTGGTTTGTGGCCTATGGTTTTGAAGCCTCGAGTTCGCCATTTTGGCCGTTGCCATCTTGGTAAATTTGGAACCAGAAATGACACGAGAGGATGGAGCAAAGTACAACTGAACGCTGAACAAGTTATTTTTAGGTGACCAAAATCTTACAATTAACTTTCCTGAATTAAAAACTCCCTGTGAAAGGGTTATCGTTCTAAAACTATAACACGGAAAACCCCCAAACCGGACAACGCTGTGGTAACAACCTGTCAATCACAAGGTAGCCATGTCCAAAAGCATACACTGCTTTATCGTCTATTTTATCTAAAATAGGGCCATCATTTACAAAATGAACATCCTAGTGTATTGAAGAAATAATTAAAACTAGCAATTATGACCATAAACTCATCAGGAAAATGTTTACTGAGGTTATAAATCAAGTGAAAAGTCGGGTCATTTTCTCATAGACTTCTATACAATCTGACTTTTTGCAACCAGTGGAGTCGCCCCCTGGTTTAAGGCACTTCCACATTGGCTTCACTTTTCAGACTCACAGTTTGCCACTTGCATGTGACACAGTAACAAATCCCACTTCACAACATCATTCTAGAAGAGGCTCTGCATTGTTGGAGGTGTAAAAGTGGAGCTTTTAGGGCCCCACATTTTTCAGCTCTGGGGAGAGCACTGCTGACAGCAGTACCCAGTGTACCACACTTCTGATGGAAGGCAAAATATATGACAGGAATTTTGCTTGATCTACCTCGCAGATGACACTCCAACTCAAAGACAGACCCCCACAGAGACAGAGGCAGGAAAAAGAGGGAGAAAAGCCCTGAGCATTGTGCATATGTGTCTCTGTACATGTGTTTGTTCTGTGAAAGACACCTTGAAGGAGGAAGGAGAACACGAAGGCTTTACTTCCAAACTCAACATTTGGTCTGTTTCTTGCTACCTCTCCTCTGTACCACCAATCTCCCTATCACATCCCAGTGTGACTAAGCACCCCACTGATCAAACACCGTCTAGTCCTTTCTCTCCTCCATTTCCATCTCCCTTCTCTCCCTGTCTCTCTGACAGACAGACAGTCGAACGCGCCAACACAAAAAAACAGCTCCCAAAAATGTCCCCCTGAGGGACCAACCCTGTATTCTTGAAAAGTAAGAAGCGCCCTCCAGGAGAAGGCTTTGCCGAAAAAAAGTTGTTAATAACTACCAAGGGAGAAAACATCAAGATAAGATCACAAACATAACGCTCTCTATATTCTGTTTCTCCTTATTTCCTCAAGCACCGGTGCATAGCTCGCAGCAAGGATACCGGGAGACAATGGGGCATTTTTTTATTGTCCACCATTTTCTCCTTTAATGATACTTTCCTACGACTTTTTCTTCTACACTGTCCCTAAAACCTTGAAAAGGCAGACAATTACAGGCAGTTACAGGCAAATATATACTTCCAATTGAAAATAGAATGCTTTCTTTAAAGTCCAAGTCTCCATCTTTCCTTTTATCTGCAGGTGTTATAAATCATGACTGGCTATTCTGATAGACCAGCCATTCTCAGATGAGCTGCTAGACAGTCCAGAACATAAGTGATCATGACAGAATGGATAACACTGATAGTTATTAGTGCAGTGGCTTGTGGGAAACAATCCCCCCCCTATGATTAGGTTTCATGAGAGCATGACATGACATCCAATGACAATATCAGCCGGCATCAGAGGAAAAATGAGGGAGAGAAGATAAAGAGAACTGTGTTGGCGATCTTATCTTTGTGGTCGATTTTCAGTGGTTAATGAGTAAATTCTCCAATGGCACTACCTCCTGAACACCTATAAAGCCCAATATACAGAGGAGCAGCAATGTTCCCCTAATAGAATCCTGTCTGATGCTCCATGCTAAAACCTTAGCCTATTTACAATATGAATGAGGTGACTGGCATCACCTCAACAGCTTTTAATTTAAATTGTACGTCATTTTAAATTTAATTAAGTCAATTTGGCTCAGGGTTTTGTTTTTGAATGCTCCAAAGAAAATTTAGATTCATATGATGTTTTGAACTGCAGTGCTACTGTCTCGGTTTTCCTGTTTCACTAAAAAACAATTACAGTTTACTCCAAAAAAATTACTGGGCCGTGATTGCTCATTTTTATTATGACAAAAAAAAATGTGGCTGCCCCCGCTATCAAGTTGGTGATAAATGGATTTTAAAATGGAGTGAATACACCTGTCACACACCATAGTGTATGAATTGGCTGTGTATATTCTTGTCTGTCATTATGTAATGATGTCATCCACTGCTTTGATTTTGGAATGAAAACCTGCCAGCCGTGGTTTTGATACAATAGATTTACTTTAATTCATTTGCTATGATTCCAAAACTGATTTATGGATGTTTACCTGCGACATGCTTGCGAGATGTCATGTCAACCCCTATGTGATGTCTTTGCCTTCAGATTTGACCGAGTTAGGACTCGAGAGGGGTGTGAGAGGAGCGCTGATCAATTTTCCCTCATCTCTGTTCCCCTCTTGCACCGGCATGCAATAGACAATTGCCTACGTCGCCTGTGCTATGAACTGCTACAATGGCGGTGCCCAAAACCAGCAGTGTGCATAGCACGCACATGCAGCCTTTGAGGCTTTGCTCAAATCATGCACAAAAATGTCTCATGGCTGGACTACTTTCAGATGGAAAATTTGGCAGAAATCTAAGCTCTAACTATCAATTTTCTAACTGAACTAGACCGCACCTCATCCTCGTACCAACATGGTTTGACTGATCCATATAAAATACAGTTTTGTCATCAGTGTCATTAGAACATTTGGTGTGATTACCAGTTACGTCCATTTGAGTGAGAGCAGGTTTTTAGTTTTTAACATTTTTAGTGCCACAGCATTGCCTGGCCTGGCCATTAGTTCAACACAGCAAGGTATTCAGATATTAAATATGGGAGAAACCCTGTGCTGAGGTATAGGAATTGGTATCGGGAGAGAAAAAGTCATCGTGTGCACCGACACACATTAGAGAGAGGTGGCATAAGTAAAGCAGGGCAGCTGAGTACCTACCCAATTCAAGCAGTTCACCAAAGTCTAAATGAAAACTGGGTACACTTTGGATTACATGACATCACTGACACCATTAGCTCCAACAACTGCAATTGAGATGGTTCAAAGAAACCAACGTTGACCGTAGGAACTGGGAAATGAACAGTTGTCTCACGAGTCAACTTCCATCATTTTGTTACGGCATCACACCACCACAACCTCCGCCCCTCTGCAGACTTTTTGGCTATATAACAATGTTCCCTGTCTGCTCCCAACAGACAAGAGTCATGATTCCTACCGCTGCTATAAGGCATCGGGACTTCAGCGTAAACATATGTCGTTATTGGGTATTTGATGAAACAACCGATGTTGTCGTTTTCCGTTGGAGGACACTCTTTTCAGCTTAAGGGTAAGCAGGCATATAGGGGGTTGGGGGTGGGGGGGAATAGACATAACTGCCACTGAGTCCCTTCCTCGCTCTTGATATCAATATTGCAAGCTTGCGAGCTGGCGTATGCATGTCACCATCAGTGATGCCTGGCAACAATGCCTTCAGGATCTCCTGCATTATTCAGAGAGCCCAACAAGCGCTAGGGCTCTGCCATTATCTATTTAAATCTGAGTGCAGGCATGTCCCACTGAAAGCGTGTACTTGCACCGCCACCTGCCCCGCTTACAAGAGATTGAGAGGGCTGTAGAGAGGAGGCAAGGGACTGCTTGATGTAGAATAGGTAGGAAAACATGCAGGGGGAGAGTGATGGGAAGGCCGAAATGTTATTATTGGGGGGGAGGTGGGTAACAAAGGGGCAGAGAGGTAGAGGTCGGAACTAGATGAGGGTGGAGGAGGGGGAGGAATTAAGCATGACAGCTATTAGAGTAAGACTGAAGGGTTAGACGAATGTAGTGAAATAAAAAATGGGAGACAAAGCCTAGAAAATGGAGGCATGGTAAGAAGTGATGGAGGCAGATATTAAGAGGGCATTAGGGGAATAGACAGAAGACGAGATGGGGGAGGACTGAGAGAATGAGATGATGAATGGAGCAAAGAGAGAAGGGAAGAAGGAAGAAAGAGGAAGGAAGGAGGAAGTATGAAAGGGGAGGAATACAAAGTGAAAAATAAAAGCCAAAATACAGGGAATAGTGAAGGCGAGATAAGGCAGGAAGGGAGCCAGAAAAGAAGGAGAGGAAATGAAGGAAGGAATAAGTTAAAGGAAAGAACTCAAATTCAGCAAAAGAGGAGGAAAGGCACAGAGACATTTTAAAAAGAGGTGCACCTTGTGGAGAGAACGGGGGTAAAGGATATGAATAGCTACTGTATGATGTAGCTTTAAAGACTATTCCTCTCTCTATCATTTCATATCTCTCTTCCTCCCAGCCCGCTTCCCTCGATCACTCATTCATCAAATGACTGCCATTCCTTCATCCTGAGTCACCGACGCAATTGCTCATCCACTCCATTAGGCCATCATCCCACCCCTCCTTCATTCGTGGCCCCCCCGCCCTGCTTCTCCATCCTGTGATCATATGCAGGTGAAACACATACCTCTTATGGTGCCAGCGTAAGGGGAAAGTCATGCCTCGGCCATAAAAACATCCAGTTTAACACTTAATTTAAAATGGCATCAAGTCTTCTCATGTCATTCCCTTTGACTTGCCACTGGGGAAAGATAATTTCATATCCAATCAATCAACTTGTTTCAAGGCTTTTCTCTGATTCAGGCTGCATGCTTTTGAGCAGTGTTTCGTGACACTTGTTTTTTATGTTTTACAAAAAGCAAAAACTCTGTAAAATTCAAAGGAATAGATTTTAAAAAAGTGTTAATCTGCTCTAACATGAGATGCAAATGTTAGCATGCTTTGGCTAACTATCTTATTTCAGTACAGCTGCAATGATCAGTCATTAATAGAAAGAAAATAAATTGCCAACTATTTTGATAATTGATGAATAGTTCAAAGTAATTTTCCACGCAAATAGTCAGAAAATGCTATTTTCAGCCTCTAAAAGTATAGACTGCTTTTCTCTGTTTTTATATCATATTAAAGTGAATATATTTAGGTTTTGGACTGACAAAACAACACATTTTAAGACTTTGAGAAACTGGGATTGACATTTTTCACTATTTTCTGACATTTTATAGACCAAATGATTAATCGATTAATTCAAAATTAATTGGCAGATTAATTGATAATAAAAATAATTGTTAGTTGCAGCCATTAACTGCAGTAACCTAAAGTTACATTTAGTATTCACGTTTTTATTTACTGTACTATATTACTTGTAAACCACCTAACTTGTCAAGAGAAGGGGCGCTGTCTACACCTGGGACAGTTAGCTTCTGCCTCGGCCTTTTAGCATTTTATCATGTATGTAGCCATTGTGTGCAATTTTTTTTCCAGGATTCTTGTTTCAAAGCAAATCTGGTGTAAATATTGAAAACTCAGCGGTGGACTGAGTGTTCAGGTGACTCTTGGAACCAGCGTCAACCATTAAGCTAATGTTAGCTAACAACTAGCAGCAGTTTTCATTTACAAACGCTGTCGTCGACTGTATGAGAAAGGTTTCCAGGCATAGTAACAATAACTAAGTGGGGTTGACTTTGGCAAACGGTCAATTTATTTCCGAAAAATAACATTTAGGACATTTTAAAGACATGTTTACTGTACTTCTAATGGAATAACACAGCTTCCTGCGCTTACTAAGAGTACAAACTCAATAAAGACATTTCCTTTCTGTCTTGGTGGACATTTTATCACATTTCCATGGAAACAGTTGGTAAAACGCAGAAATTATTTTTTTTTCATACTGTGTGTATTCCCCTTGACAATTACATATATAGAATATACAATACAAATATGCAATTCAAACACACATCTCCTGGGCAGCTTTTTCAAACTACACAGCGGGATGCATGTTGGATATACGCTACGCTATTGTGGTTTTCTACTGTGAGTACAGGAACTTACACACACACACAGAAACACACACGTTCATCAATCAGGAAACTCATCAATTCATCAATCATCAAAGAAGGCAAGATTTAAAACACACCCGTCCACACACACAAACACACATTCCCCTATCAATGTATGACTGAAAATATGCTAATATGATTCATTTCCAGAAGCACTTGAGCCACAGTCCTCAAATCAGCTTCTCTCACACTCTGTTTCTCTCTCTCTCTCTTTGATTTTAGCGTGAAATGCTCACTGATCATACTGCCGCAGTTCTCTATGCAGCCCGTAATCATTGCAGCGCTCGCTCACTTATTCTGTCAGTCAGGAACAGAGAGGGCCAGCTGACACCCAACACTCACCCATCGACCGCTTCCCCCACCCCCTCAAAAACACACACGCACACACACACATCAACAACCATTCAAATAAACACACACGGGCGACCAAAGGCAAACAGACAAACCCAGAGTTTAAAGACCCCCATGTAGAAAGGCCAACTCGCCTGGCTAGAAATGGGCATAGACTCGGGCTTGGTAGGATGGAATGGGGGACAATTTCATGCCCAAGTGCATCAGAGAAGAGTACACTGGGAACACGAGCAAACATTTTTCCACCCAGATAGGTTACAGCAATTACCCTCGCCTCTTTAACCTTGCCGCACGCCTGCGAGCTCTGTTCAGGTCCCATCCACAAGACGATTCAAACACAGAGTTCATATTGGAGTGTAGGGGGTTGGGTGGGTATGTTTCTCTCCATTACATCATATTAAGCACGATGACTGGCCCGCACAATTATAGTGAGCATGTACAGTACAGATAGCGATTATTAGTTTGGGTTGACCTGTTATCCTGCAATAACGGCAGCGGGTGTGATTACATCCTCATCATTCTGGCTGAGGAATGTGTCAAAACAAGGTCCTAACTCTCCAGTAAGAGCAGCTCCGTTATAGCAACACTGGAGGTATGTTTATGGATACGAGGGGGAGTGCTGACAATTAAAAGAAAAGTGTAAAGGACATGGAATATGCATCCATATGAGTGCGCACACGTGTGTGTGTGTGTGTGTGTGTGTGTGTGTGTGTGAGACGCCCTCACTCTGCCCAACCTGGATTAACAATACAGGCCTCGCTATTTTATTAGTGTTTGTCTTGTCGCCAAAACCGCGAGTCTGCCTACATAGAGTCGGGAAGAGAAAGCCCTTTTGACACGGGAGAAAAGATTAGCATTAATATCACTACAAATACACTTAGTAAATGTCACGGTGGTGTTAAGCACAATTGGAACAGTCTTAACATCTTTTCAATGCCTTAAGACAAAAATGTATTACCCTACCCTGACATTCTTTATTTTGCTCAATCACTGTGTAAGTAGATTGCATACCTCCAAAAGCCAATCTTCCTATTAAAAGGAATAGTTCACCCAAAACAAGGCATTAAGGAGAGTGGAGCACCCAAAAAAAATGAAAGCACATCAGTCTAACAGACATTGATGGCGTCTGGACTTAAAGATCGCGAAAACGGTTATAAAACCAAAAAGCAACTATTCTCATGAAACTTATTTTAAACAAAGCAGTGAAGGAATGTGTTGCACATGCATGCACACAACAATTTCCTTCAGGATAATCCAAAAATCCTTACAGTTTAGCAAAAAATACTTTCCACAAATGGATACAAGACACTTGGATATTGCTAAACAGGAACTTTCAGAAGGTTTTTCAGACATGTAATGTCTTCCAAAACGCAATGCCAATGCAAAGTTGTTAAACGTAGGTCATCAGGGTTACTCTCTCTCAGAATGAGTTTGTGTAACATTGGTGGAATGCCCATTTAACTTTTCCTATTCTGCACACGCTGCATCCGTTTCTTGAAATCGGAAATGTGGGACGGAGAACGCGAGAGGGGCCTTGAAAATGTTTGACCCAACATGTGAAATTTCATGAAATTTGACATAATTGATTCATTCTACTTGTAGAACTGGGATTTAAGTAATGTGCCTTCTTCGTATGCATTGTGTTCATGACTAATGTTTGCCGACAACACTCTTGAGGATAGCTGATTTTTCATCCACTTCAACATTTAGTCAATACTGAATCCACTCTGCATTAAAAAAAATAATAATAATTTTAAACCTTGCATGCACCTGGTTATTTTAGCTTTAAATAACGTCTGCAGCATCTAATCATCTCATCCCTACCGGCCTGCGTTTCCATAATGACAGTAATCTCCCTCCTTCCTTCTGTTTAGCTCTGTGAGGAAGATATGGCTGTTGGACAGGCAACATTTTAAATGACTAATGTTACATCCACTGATTAACTCAAAGGAAAATGTTATGCAGTTAATTACCACAGGGATATTAGCAAGCAAGCCAGATTAGACCATGAATCAGTCCTTCAGAACCTGGTCTGATTATTGCACTAGAAAGTAAAACTGCATCCTGATTATTCGAAATCAAGAACCACGCCCATGCCTTTTATCACCCCACTGCGCATCCGATCTTCCAAGATGACTGTCACCCACTTATAGTGTAGTTTGCCTCACATCTGTCATTGTTATTGTACTTTGATTTGTTTTGACTCCAGTTGCCATTAGAGGTTTAATGACATGGCTGCCACAAAAAAAACTGCCTCCATATTCGTAAAAGTTGGCCGGTTGATGTCTTGATCACCAGACAACATCTTTAAACCTCAGCTCCATAAAACATATAGATGACAGAACGTGGCGTGCATATATTGTGCATGAATGGCCGCCAATCTGCTGGTTGTGTCTGTGAGAGCCCAATAAAACCCCCATGGCTAGAGTTGAATGCTCTTTATTGATATGCAATATGCAAAATGGCCTCTTTATGGCTAAACACTCAGCGTGCCTTATAAGAGTCGGCTGAGGGGGAGGGGGCGGGTGGGGTATGAGAGGTAGAGGGATGAGCAGACCACATGAAGAGAGAAAAGCAGGGAGGGAATACGTGCATAGCCAGCCACTGCTACCCCAAACTGTTCTTATCAACACACACTTTATCAGCATGGAGAGGTTTTCTTTTAAATTGCACCATCTCCTCGGCTCTGCATTTCCATGCAGCGGCCGTCTTTAGAGGTAACTGTAACAATATGAAAACCCTCAAAGCCTTTCACCTTGTCATCCAGACCATCGCTTTCCCAATACTGCAGGATTTCAGCACGGAGCTTTGATATACTGCAGAGATGGTAACAAGGTGCTTTGTTGCAAAGGGATACTCTATATCAGTGCCAGATGGTATTGGGAGGATAAAGAATTGGTGAGTCGGAGAGGTTTAACTCCAAAGCAGCTATTAATGACAGGGAAATCTGATATTATTGTTTTAAAGATGGTCCACAAACCATTACATTTCTCAATGATGCTCAGAATATTACATTAAGCAAACCTTGTGTAAAGTCCAAATTAAGTTTTTTTCTTTTAAGTCTGGAATCATTTAGCAGAAGTAATGTTAGAAAACATAGGCACTCGTTTTTTTTTGGCATCACTTGCGTTTGGAAGGCTGGTCATTTTCCATAATGTGCAAACTGAGCTGGTAGTTTAATCCAGCTACGTCAGTGGCTCGAGGGATGACAGTGTCCGTCTGTCGGTCTGCCCGCCACTTTGGTCCGGACTGAAATATCTCAACAACTGTTTGAATAGATTGCCATGAATCTTTGTGACGACATCCTTGGTCCCCAGAGGATGAGCCGTGCTGACTTTGGTGATCTGCCACCTTCAGGTTGATATCATCGGCTTTGACTGAATATCTTGACAAGTGCTGGATGGATTGCTAAGACATTTGGTTCAATTATGAAATGTCTCAACAATTGTAGTGAAGTTTTCTACACACATTCAAGCCGAGTTTTGACCTTATCGGGGCGCTGGATGAAAAGCCAGGGGATCACCAAAATCATTGCAATGTGTCCAATACTTTTGGTATATGATCAAATAACTTTAAAATTAATGGCATTCCTATCGGCCTCTGCTGTACTTTGTGCTTAGTGCTAATTATCAAACGCCAGCATGCTAAACTAAGATGGCGAACAGGGTATAAACATTACACCTGCGTATTATCAACATGTTAGCATTGTCTATGTGAGCATGTTAGCATGCAAGTGTCAGCATTTAGCTCAAACTACAGCTGCGCAGTGTCCCACTAGAATGGCTGCAGAATCTTAATCTTGTTATTAAGTCCGAACAAGGACTGGTCAAATCAATGCTGAGCACAATTAATTAGTGTTCTAAGGTGTTTAGCATTGACCAAATTATATATCCTGTCCGATATTGGACATTGTGCCACTTTGTTTCAAGACGTTGTTGGTTTCAAAGTTCTTATGCAGGACAATGAAGTTGAAGCTCTGAGTGTGTGTCGTCTTTGTGAGTACTATCATGGATCTTCAAGGTGTTTCTTGTCCCACTCCCTGCATCTCTTTTTCCTCTCTGAGAACGGAGTGCGCAGGAAGGTTAAACAGACGGCAACGCGGCGCTTAATCTCCATGCACCCATCAAGACAAAGCATCATTACCGAGTTTCTTATGTGATGCTGAAAAGAAATAATGGGATTTTATGCAATGCGTGTCGATGCACCAGAAGGAGCCCTGGCAAATAGAACCCTACACACTGCAAGAAATGTCCGCCCCGCAGTGTCTACTTTTTTTCCCCCCCTCGGTTTCAAGAAAAGAAAAATCAATTTTAAGGATGAATGAGACTTGATAAGTCACAGTGAACCTGCATTTTGATTGCATCTTGCTTTCTTAATGTCTTGTATTTACTGGTGAATAAAGAAGAGACAGTTTGATTAGACTGAGGAGAATTGGGATTGTTCCAAAACTCCGCTTTAGAGAAATGCAGGGGTTTTATTCCCTGTTGTGGGTTTTTATTTACGCCCACAGCACAAGGACTTATTAATACAAATGGAAATGTGATATGAATACTGTAATGTCTGTAGATGTATATTGTGACAGTGTATATAAATGAACAAGTTGGGAAAAAAAACCTTCATGTCCACTGTATCGACAATCTTTTTTCCGTGTGATTGTCCTGTCCTGTCAATCTGACCCCTTTGACATTTGACGGACTAAATGAGCAGTGCGTCCTGCTGTATGACAGAACCTGCTGTTTCATCACACCATTCTCACATATGACAGATTGCAGACCAAAAAACGTGCAATTGATTGAGGGTATTTCCGGCTGTTTCTGTAAACTGAGTGTGCCAGCAGGACAGACTCAAGAGGAAACCAAGAGGACGCAGGAGCGAGTCTGTTGGATAAGGCATTCACTCGCGATACCAGAACACACTAACGTCGTCGTTTCGAGGGAAGATGGGTTTGAGTATTCAGGGCCTGTGTGCACTCACGGAGCTGAGAGTTTGATGCCCTACTGTGGCTTTAATAATGTATTACACTGACACTAAAAGCCACAGCATACCTGGTTAGTTAGTAAACACTCCACTGTCATATTTGGGTTCATGTAATCCGTTTTTGGAGGCTCATGGGGTTGGATGCAAAGACGTTTAGCTAATGTACATCACACACACACATCAGAGTTCTTCAATGCATTAACTAAGGCAACCCCCCACCTACACACACGCACGCAAACACACACACAAACAAACACAAACACACACTCTAATCAAGGTACTGCCTGGATTCCCAGTAATCAGAGACAAAAACTCTACTTGGGTTTCTTTAATTAACTCAAAATGCATTCAATAAACACAACTCAGGCTTATAGGCCTGCGGTTCGTAGTTTTACCAACATTTCTCCCACCATCAGCCTTTACGCCACACACCACAAGTGCCATAGCACATCTGCGCGGTGTGGATGAGCCACGTTCTACGCCTGATCCATCTGATCTTTTCACACATTATCCAAATAATCCAACTAATGCTATAAGTACCATACAGGCTGTGCCAAAAGCTGGACTGTATTGCAGCAGGCACGGGCTCTAGCAGACAGGAAACAGAGGTGGTAACTGAGATCATTCATGTGGAACCAGATG
Source organism: Bovichtus diacanthus (assembly GCA_943590825.1). Classification (NCBI taxonomy): domain Eukaryota; kingdom Metazoa; phylum Chordata; class Actinopteri; order Perciformes; family Bovichtidae; genus Bovichtus; species Bovichtus diacanthus. The sequence continues at coordinate 4,200,163 of CALSBV010012213.1, forward strand.
TTAAGGAGAATGATCATCAAAGGAGCGCCAAACGTGTATTATGGAGAGGGCACGACTAATGCTGTAAAAGCTCGCCCCCTTTAACCATCCACAATACACAGGTAGAGCTAATAAATGTGCAGCATCCTAAACGACCCCAACTTCGATATCAGCAGCCCCCCTGGAGTATTCCTGGACCGGGGTGGTCCTGAGGAATCATCTCCTCCCCTGTCCCACACAAGCGCCATGCTCGTTGTACGCGGCTCTTATTAATTAAGCCCGTTGTGCACCTCTTGCTTTTTGCAGTGTAAACGCGATACTTCTGCAGCCAGCGCGAATTCCTCTCCGGGACATGCACACACATGCAACACACACCACGTACATACACGTACAAGCGCGCATTCACGGTCAGCGAACATTTACGCACGAATGAAAAAAAAAAAAATGTCCATATGTGTTTTGAATTGCCAGCCAAATACCGGTTCGTGTGTCTCTCTGTGTGAGTGTGAGGGAGGGATGGAGGGGGGGGTCGTCCTGCGTTCGCAAATGGCGCAACTTCTCATTTTTCTCCTGTCAAGTTGACACAGCTGGGAGCCCCGCTGACATCACACCAACCTGCCCCTGATGCTCAATGGACTGCTGCGCCAACACAAACCAATATCTGGTCGTTATCTTCTCGACATACAGTAAAAAGACAAAAGCCTGCGCTGGACGGATAGTGAGCGTTTAAAGGAGATGTGCACAGGAGCACCTGCACCTCCAGCATGTTACCCCGCTTCATGGAATCCTTACCTTAAAGTCGAGGTTTCTTTGCGACGTTCTCCCTCAACGTAATCTTCGTTTGGAGTAACAGAAACAGAATCACACGCCTATTCCGCAGCTCCCCGATCGCTGTGTGGGGGAGAACGGAGGTAGCAGAGAAACAGCAGTGAGAACCAGCGGTGCTTCATCCTCTCTCTCTCCCTCTCTCTCTCTCTCTCTCTCTCTCCCTCTCTCTCTCTCTCTCTCTCTCTCTCTCTCTCTCTGGTTCACAGTCAGGGCTCGCCACTGAAATATTAGCGGCAACCGATTGGTCCACGGGATCCTCAGCGGCCCCTCTCCTCTACTCTAGGAGGGGCCAAATAAAACCGCGGGGACCGAGATGGCCAACACATTGCAAATGAAACAATCTTGAAGAAGCCATTCAGCTATAATGCATAGTGATTTTCTTTCTTTTTATTTATTTTTTGTTTAAATAGTATTAAAAACGAGTGATATATATATATATATATATATATATATATTTCGATTTCATTCAGACAGACAATCTGGCACGTGTGTCCAATACGCGATTGCATTTGGACATGGATTTGCTGGAGCGCACTGCAACAATGTGTGACACATATGACATGATATGACAAGTTCTTCATTGGTTTCCAGTCTAATGCATGACTTTGCTCTGAAAACATACTTGACTTTATGAAAAAGTAATGCTCATTGCTAATAATAGGGTAATTGTCGGGGGTCTTTCTTGTATTTCTTTAGCTTTGGGCATATGTTGGATAATGTTATGACCGAAGAGTCAAAATACATTTCAACCTACTGTAAATGTGGACTATCCAACCACATAGTGGACGCGCAACATCACGTTACTCTGAGGTAAATACCCGTGATGGTTTTGGGAGCGGCACCGTCCATTCTGAATGCGCCATCACGTCAGGCACTTAACTTAGACGGTAGCTACTGTAAATGGGTCAGAGCATAGAGAGAGAGAGAGAGAGAGAGAGAGAGAGGGGGGGGGGGGTCGTTTCCAATAGGCCTTAAGGCCATGTCATGATTGCGCGAGTGTTTTATTGCATGATTGAATATCAAGTGGGCTGATACTTGCTAATAATCATAGTAAGAATAATAATAATCATAACAATTATCTACAATTATTGTTTCCTGAACTTTTCATGGTTAAACTTGTCAAGCACGTGTCTCATTACGGCATGTAAGGGAAAGAGGAGACAGAATAGGTGTGCATATGTGCGTGTTCAACTTTTCTTTTTCTTTTTTTTTGCCAGTTCCTAACGGGGGACGTTATTTTCACAGGCGCCGCGCAGCGCCTTGAGTGTTAATTTCTCATGATGCTGCGTAAATACATTCAGCGCCGCCGCCACTGCTCCCACAGAGACAGAAACAGAGGCTCCTCAGAAGTGAGTGCAGCAGGACCCACAGCCTCTTTATCTGCAAGTGTAAAGGCCCCTTTTAAACTGCAGCCATCAGGTATACGGTTTCAAGTAATAATTTAAATCTATACAGGATGCTAAATGACAACTTCCATATTATCCCTCTCAGTTCGAACAATACTGGCCAGTGAGGGATGTAGGGAAGGGTTTACTCTTAAATTCTGCTCCCCTTCTTTCATTAGCAAAACAGAATTCACCCCCTTTCAGAGCCGATAAATATTCATGATGTATGAAAGTACTTTCAAAAAAAAAAAAAAAAAAAGGGATATATTTTTTCCAAAAATCTAATAAACTGTTTTGCTGTTAAGCTTGAGATTTTCACCCCCCGGCCGTAATACAGTATTTCACCCACACTTTCATTTACTGCAGCGGCACTTAAAAAGTCCTGTTTACTCATTAATAGCAGTGACAGTTGTGGAACAGCTTGGTTGCATTGACAGCCTTTTGTTTCAGCACCATGGTCAGAGACACTAATACAGGCCCCTGTGTGTGTGTGTGTGTGTGTGTGTGTGTGTGTGTGTGTGTGTGTGTGTGT
>CALSBV010012213.1:4202896-4228622 GCA_943590825.1 Bovichtus diacanthus
TGTGTGTGTGTGTGTGTGTGTGTGTGTGTGTGTGTGTGTGTGTGTGTTTACTTTTCACACAAGAATGCTGACACTAGAAATAAATGTGGTACATTTCAGGATGAAACTTCAGATCAGAGTGGAGACTTAGTCAAAGGGTTTAATTCCATGAACACAGTGTGACCACATCTGCCTTTGATTACTTTATATGGCGCTGTTTAAGATCATGTGGACGACTGCCCACACAGGAAGGACATAGATATGTGTGCCATAATACGCCAGCCTAGTCTCCTAAAAAAGGATGTTTCCATTCAAACAAACAAGCGTTGTCAATTGCTTTTTTAAAAGATATTCTCCTGGACGACATTTGTTTTTAGCGACTGAACGTTTCAAATCACAGTCCACACACGGAGGAGGTCATGGCGGGTGAACGGGTCAGCCAAGCACTTTTTTTCCCAGGAGAGCGGTGTTGCGCGTAAACTCAAACTTCATTTATTTCCCGTCCATAACTTAAATTACGTAACAAAATGTATTTCTATTTTATGCCAAACCATCGTGTTTTACTCAATCCTACCAAGTCGTTTTGTTGCCTAAACATAACCAAGAAGTTTTGTTGTGGTTTTTTTTCTTTCAATTTACAATGTTAACAACACGGTTAAAACGACACTCATAATCTGGAAGAAAATATGTTTCCCTTGACACGTAATTGAGAATGCAGTTTAGTTGGTCTAGTTGTCACAAAGCGATTGCAGAAGAAGAGCGTTATGGTGAGTGCATTAGACATGCCGACCTCCCACACTGCCATTTAGCACATCATTCAACCCTGGGGTGTAAGCTTTGCTATAGGCTAGTGTGCTTTTTAATCACGCTTTAGTATATTAGCCTCGTTGTGTTTGTGGAATATCGCCTACTCAATTGCACTCCAGCTCAGCCACGGCACACCATTTCCCTATGTAACAAGGGCACTGAGCTGTAACTGTACTCTCTCTCTCTCTTGATGAAAGGCAATCTAATGAATATTTATCGGTTCACTGGGTCAAGGTGTAATATCCACATTTTCAACCTGACACAACACGGGCCCTCACCCCTCATGTATGTGGCAGGGCATTCATCAGCAGGATAGAATCGTTTACAGCTCGGCCTTGCGCCACCTGCTTCGCAGCCTGCCAGCAGATCAGTTTGTGTCTTCATTATCACTCGTCTGAACTTCGCCAAAGCCAGATGTCAGAAAGCCCTGACCCCCGGCTCACTTCAAACAAAGTCAACCCACGATTTTGCAAACCTGATACTTTTCTGCAGATCCTGAGATTGAAGTCCAGAATTGCCATGGTCACATAGAAATTGGGAATGCTATTTCCTGCTCCAGAAACATTGGCTGGATTATTATTTGAAAAAACCCATAAACCCCCCCCATCCCCTTAGGTGCTTTCACAGTCCGAGTGTTAGCAATGCATGTATTTCCCATAAGAATCAATCTTTAGAAAACAAATGAAAGTCAATGGTACAAAACAAATAGTAATCTTGTGCTCGCACGGCCTCTTTTGGAAACGCAAAGTCTTTAGTAAATTAAACTTTGCGCTTCCTTTCCCACACATCCGATCAGCATATATAAATACACATCCATACATCACAGCGAATACAATTTCAGGCATCCACTGTTTCCCATTACTGTGAAATTCAAGAAGTGGTTTGACAGAAACCAAGTATGCCAAGTATTACAGCGTACAAAAAAAGGAAAATCATAAGCGTTCATAAACAAGGCAGCAATGACATTTAAAACACTTTTAAAAGCCAGTTACAGTATCACATAAATACCCAATGGGGTGTTTACCTTCTGCGATGGCTCATGTTTACCTGTGGTCGCAGTGCATTGTCCCCACTGGGCAAAACCGATTGATCACTTTAAAAAAAAAAAAAAAAAACAGCCACTCATTTGATCCCCAAACAAATGTGATGAGCTCTATCCAGGGCTAATCCTCTTTGGGCCTTTTGATGTGGGGAAACTTGCTGATCTGCCGTGTCCAAATCTTCTAATAAAGCTGTCATCAGCTGCCAATGTGCACTTTCATAGCGTCGCTCCAAGCTGGCTAAGATCAATAGTGCTTGTCAGGGAGGGGGTCCCTGAGCGTAATAGGGCTGGGAGACACATGGTAAGTAGACCACAGGGGGGATCTAGGCAACGCTGTTATTGGATATGGACGTTGAATTCAACAGTGAGACATGACACTGTGTTTACACATGGGATGGAAGAGAAAAGAAGAGGATTGGTAACGCATAGATACACTGTAAGTTATTGGGAATCCTACTAAAGAATCAGTAGCCAGTGGTGACACTGAAGTATCCACTAAAAAGGGAGAAACCTGATATAAAATATTTATATATCTACTGTACAGCTGTAGATTCAGAAGATCTACAGCTCTGCCAATGTCATGCATATTTCATCAAACAACATGCAAGGCTGTGGAGCCCATAGCTTTGACATCTTTACTAACCAGGCAGCACTGATAGACACAAACCGCTTTCTGTGCTGGAAAGCACATCCTCATTTCAATTATTGAGCTGTCTCATGCAAACACACACCAACACAATACATACAGTATTATATCACGTGATGTAGCCCCAGAAGAAATAGAGATTTTACTTAGTCTTGCAGATTATCTTTGCATGATAAAATACGACACAAGAACATTCCTGTTCCTCAGAGCCTTCTGTGTATGCACAATCAGCAAAATCTCCTTTTTTTTATTCTAAGAAATGTTCATTTTGTATGAGAAAGTGCGTCATTGCAAATGCACTGCTCTTATGTATGAAGCCTAACATGACCATTCCTCCTGGACAACACAAAGGCAGCGGATCCTATAGGGAACTAGATAGCTGAGCTAACAGTATGATAAACTGATTATAAACAAGACTAAGAGTCAACACCCATGTTAGCAGGTCTGTGAGGCCGTACTTTGGCACAGTGGTGCTTTGAGTGAAATGCTAACTTCAGCAAGCCAATATGCTCCCACTGACAATGCTAACAGGCTGATGTTTAGCAAGTGCAATTTCATCATCTTCATTCCTTATAGTTAGGTTCATATGTAGCTTACTCCCCTCTTCATACTTAGTTTGGTTTGGTCATTCTTTTTTTCTGTTGTTATTTTGCCAAATACTGCACCTTTCCTCATCTTGTTGAATATTGCACCTTAATATTGCACCTTACCCCATCTCAGCTCATCTTATTTTAAAAATGTTCTACATATATAAATATATATATATATACATATATATATATATATATATATATATATTGTATAAAACATTTTTGCACTATTTGTACATTTTTGCATCTGATACTGGAGGGGTGGGTGCAAAAACAACAAGGCTTTCACCCAAGAGACCGTTGTTCGTGTCCTGTGTAAAACCAGAAGCCAACGTTAAGTTATTTGTTACGTAACTTCCGTACTTAAGTAACGACACTTCCCTGGTTATTTTAACCTAAACCATGGTCCTTTCCCTGAACCTAACTACGTAGTTTTGTTACCTCAACATGTTCTGCACGGCGGGTGCTTGCTCAGGCGCAATGCAAGTTTATGTTGCTGGACATTTGTAGGAAAATGCACAAGGAATACTAAAATAACTTTAAAAAAATGTTGACCTGATGATGGGGCAAGAAGAAATGTCAGGGAACCACAAATTCCTCCTGAGGGGATCATGAATGTTTGTACCTTATTCCATAACAATTCACCCTACACCCTACAAGTCAGGGGATCACCAAAGATGTTATGATTCATCCACTGGCAACCATGAATGTTTGTACAAAATGTGGTGCCAATCCATCAAGTAGGTGTTGGGATATTTCAAGTGGACATGTTGACCTGCTGGAGGCGCTAGAGGTTAAGTCAGGAGATAACCAAAGACGTTACGATTCATCCACTGGGAACCATGAATGTCAGAAGAAAAATAGTGGCCAATACTTTTCACGAAACAACACAATTGTCGACCTCATGATGACACTTAAGGTGATCACCAGAAGTGAGGGAACCACCAAAGTCAGTAGGATACATCTTCAGGTACAAAATGTTATGGCAATTCTTCCAATGCTTGTTGAGATATTTCAATCTGGACAAATGTGGTGACCTGACCGGCGACATTGTTATCCCTAAAACCATAAACCAACATTGACACAGTATTTACTAAAAACTCATGTTTAACTCCACAGAACCCTCTTATGTCAGTAAATAAAGAGAGAATGAGTAGAAGGTATTCCAGCCTGTTTTTTTCTACAGGCGATGGTTGCCTCTATTTATTTAGCAAATGAAGGTATGGTTGACTTCCACTTCCACGATTACTTATTCATGTAAAAAAGAAATCACAAACGCGGGCATGATTTGTTGACTGTCGGTATTTTCTTTTTTTCCAAAGGGACCTCAGCTGTCACGTAAATGGATCTGGTCGCTTTGTTGTTTTTGCATTCTGTCTCATTTCAACCCACGAGGATACACACCTGTTATGTAGGTTTCAACAGATGACAAAAAAGTTCCAAAGATTTGTCATTATCAAACTCACAATTTGGTGTTCTAACCTACAGTCTCTCTGAATTAGTGTTCCAATTCCACATTCATACCGGGCTCATTGAGTTCACTCATGTATGCTCAGGACTGAATCAGTCATAAAGTACAATAGTGCATGTTAAAATGTGTCCAGCGGTGAGGAATTGATTGAAGTTGAAGCTCGCAATTAGTTTCATTGATAACTATACCAGCGGGAAGGAACACAGCGAACACAGCAAACACAGGAAGGCATAACACATCTCCTGAATGGAAACAGTCCCATTACTCTCTGTCGGCTGTCCTCACTTCCCTTCTTGCCATTCGTCTGGCGGATGTAATGACCAAAGAAAGAGCAAGACGCTGATCCGTCAGAATGATTCACTGTCAATTTACCGGCCTTTTTATAAAGCTCCGCTCTGTGCAGCAGCCGGGTAGATGGACCCGGCCCTCCTAACTCTTCTTATAATCTACATATTGACACGTAATGATGGTGCAGTGCTGATTGGGAACAACTGTGGGGTGATGACTTCTCAGCAAAGAATTTAATTTGACTGAGTGCGGTGTCAGGAGGTGATCACCGGAGTGGCCATTACCAGTTGGATTTGTACGGACATGTGATGGTGCTGCTCAACAGTATTATGACTAGCAAGCCTGTTTTTTGAACGCGTGTCATCATGCAGCAAATGTATTTGAATAAAATGCTTATTTGCAATCAATCACTGTTTCAATTTCTTGCCAGCATGAGAAAGTCATCGGGTTTAATGCTCACAGCGCTGCACTTGAGCTTGAGCCAAAATTGATTTAAGATATGAAATGTAGTCTTCCAGCAACCTTTTATTAACAGCAGTTTGCATCTTTCAGAGGAGAAAGGTCTCGTTTTGAAAAGATGCATTTTTTCCATCCAGTACATTGCCACGATGTGCTTCAAGGTTTCACATTACCCTATCTCTTTACGGACCTTTAAGCACAGAGAATCTGAATTATAGCGACACGTTGGGCATACTCGGGATAGCTATAGCCACACATCTGCAAACAAAGCCTGTGCACAGTCTGCCTGGGCCTTGACTCAAGAAAGAAGACAGGTTACAGCTACCAAGAAGCACAAACACAAGGTGAGATCTTGCTGCATAGTTTGCATTAGCCAACAGAGCTCCTTCTGATAAGTGTACTATCATCAACAATACCACTGAGTAGGGTTTTTCATTATTTTAATCTGCAAAATTGATACCATTAAAGCCCATTAGTGGTGTCAGTAATAAGATAACCTTAAATAACTTGAGCCCAGCACGCACTTCCATTGTATTTGTATGCACTCATTTCATTTAGTGAGTATAAGTTGTTGCATACAGGACCCCATTAAAAAATTGTGAACCTCACATTCAACTAAATGCAGTACTGAGCATTACTAAGCAGCTACCTAAATGTTAACTTCATTCCAGCAGGGGAAGAAGTGCTCAGATCATTTACATAAGTAAAAATAGCTATACCATACTATAATAAAAAACATTGCATTCATTTCATTACATTAAAAAAATGCACTTGTGAAAAAAGCACGGCAACAAAGTGTACCTTAAGTATCCAAACTAAAATGCTCATTATGCTTAATAGCCCCCGTTATATTATTATTATATAATGTGGTTGTTATTGATGGTGCATTAGGCGGCACTTTAATGTTGTAGTTGGCAGAGATGGAGCTCATTCTAAAAGCGTTATATACATGCGGGGAGTTTAATTTACAGAATTGCATCATTTGTTTTGCAGAATTATGATATATGTTGTGTCCAAATCTTAACCATCAAATAAATGCAGTGGAGTTCAAAAAAAAAAAAAAAAGGAGGTATAAGGGTGCAGTAGCGGAAAAGACTCAAATAAGAAAGTTCCTTGAGCAAATGTTCTTTTCACCACTGCTTCATCCTACATGTTCATTGATTGGAAAGAACACAATTTGACCTAATTCCTCCACAGTACAGTCCCAGAGTGCAGCACATAGGCTTAACGTAAAACAGTGGCATCACCCTTTGATCCTGATGAGCTGCGAGTTTGACCAAAATCCCTAATAGCTAATATAGACCAACGAATCGATTCGGCAATAATAAGCTTGACGTGTCAGACATTTGTGGGGCTCCATAGGTCGGTGCGTCATGTGCTGTTTCGGAAATAAGGTGACTGGCGCCGTTGCGTGGCGTCATGGAAAACTACACGAGTCTCTACATGGAATTCAGAGAGACCCGTTAGTCATGTGATCCTAAGTGTTCTTATAAAAAAAAAACAATTTAACGCTCGGTGCGGGCACTGAAAGGACGAAGATAATACGCAACAACAACAAAAAAAGAATTAAAGAATAACATGGAAACCCCAATGGATGTTTGTAGAGGAGAACATGTCGTTTTTTTCTCACCAAAGAAATAAGACATATTACTTGGTTCATCTTGATCTAACTATGGGAATGTAATTATGGGTTTATTTATTATCATGGTGTTCCTTTTAAAATAACACGACATTTAAGACCACCAGTGACCACTCCTGCCTCTTTACCTCTAACCTTAAAGTCGGTGAAGTCAGGCCATATTCCCTTGTAATTAATGCAAATTAGTGGTCTTTAAACAAAGTTAAAAAGAAAGAAAAAAAAAAAAAACCGAGCGTAGTCAACTAAAGAGCTACATTAAGTTCATCCATCCCATTTCCTGGACACAGTTCCCGAGGGAGGGCCAAAGGAGCAGGCATGGGAAAGTTCTCCCCACTTTTTTTTTTCCGATTACATCGATTCTTTTTTTAAAGAAGGCAAAACACGAAGCCCACTCGAGCTGCAGATCGCTACTGTAGGCAGCGGAGGGAGACATTAAAAGTACACTGAGTGCTGCGACGAGGACGCCAATAAGGAGACAAACCACGCTTCACGAGAGAGAAAGGTAAGAATCTTTTCCAACCAGGAACAAAAAAAAAACAAAAAACAGATTAGGATAGTTTATGTGGAGGAAAAAAAAAAAAACACACACACACACTCACACTTATATTGTGTAAAAAGGTCCATAAGCATGTGTCCCTACAGCTTTAAAAAGCTGTCAAAGAGTGAATTGTTCTGTATATGATATTGTTTTTAATCCCCTAAAGTGTCGGAATAACATTTCTTACAGTGCCAGGCATACTTTTTTTATTGACTTTTGGTGGATAATTGTGCTTTTGTGTTATTATCTTAGTTTCGCAGTATACACTATAGTGAATCTGGTGTCCTTGGTATTGAGTTTTATGATTAATTATATATTCAGCCTACCTTGTTGTAGATGTGTTTTTTTTTTTTTATTATTCCATATGGTTTCTATAAATGATATAATAACTTAAAGTAAGCCTATCATAAGGGTAGAAATGACTCTAAAAGTAGACTTATCAATAGTCCCTTGAAAAGCCCACGTGTCTGTGGCACTAATCATTTCTTGGTTATAGTTTTTTATACTGTGATATACTTCGTATAGACTTATGTACAGTCTTATTTCACGCTCTCTTTCTGTCTCGTACGTTGAACTGTTACTTAGTCTGTTGGTGTTCCGTGGTATGTTTGGTACAAAGTTATACTCGAGCCAATACTCCCAGAGGTGGCTCAGTTCTAACTTTTTAAAACATTTTATGGAAGATTATTTTAAAGTACAGACAGGTGGGAGCGAGAGAGAGAGAGAGAGAGAGAGAGAGAGAGAGGGTATAACATGCAACAAGGGTCCTAAGGCAGGAGTCAAACCTAATATGTTTGCGGTATTTGTGGCATGCACCATAAACCACTCGGCTACCAAGTCACTCCCCAGTTATCATTTTTGTGCTTGTTCAGCAGGCCGGAATCCCCGACGATCCATTGTCTCGTCTCATCCTGTCAGAAGAGTTTATATTCTCACTATTAGTAAATTTTCTTTTCTCAGTGGGAAAGAAATAACAAAAAAACATAAATGCTCTAAACAAATAGACAAGTGTCACAGCAGTGCCTCCACTCCCACACACAGGATGTTTATTCAGATGTGTGTGTGGGTGTGTGTGTGTGTGTGTGTGTGTGTGTGTGTGTGTGTATTGAGATTCCCTACAAGTCACTCACATTTATCATTAACAATTTCCATCAACCTCCCCTCAATGCCTTTATGAAATCAGCCACTGTGTGATTAGACTCAGCGTTAATTGATTCATAAATCCAATTAGAAAAGTGAATGTAAAACATAATGCTGTATGGTGTAAAAGTTTGAGGGGCCTCTCTTGGACGCCTTCACACCCGGTTTTACTGCAAACAGTGAAAGTGTACACTATTTCCATTCATATTAAATGTTAACTTTAGTACCATGTGTTTTTGCTTTAGTTCCTTTTAGTGTACGTAGGCCTTGTTTTTAACATCTAGATGATGAGGATTTTGGAGCCCACCCTAACAATGGTGTGAGCTCATGGAATAACTAATAAGGGGGGGCTGCAGCCAGATGTACATGTTCCCCAGTAAAAAAAAAAAAAAAGACACCATTATACTGAAAAATTTGGCGAAAATGTAGCTCAAGTCTTGCTTATAGAAATCATTAAACACTTGTGCTTTAGCTGTGCGTTAATGAAAACCTCTTGAGAATTCTGTAGTGGAAATAAAATGTACCAATTAGGTGTTAAGTGGCACATTCAAGCCAATCTGTTCAGCAATGGAGCAGTAAATGAAAAGGTGGAGAAACTATATGCCCTGCATCGCAACTAAAACTAGACGCGCAGGCAGGTCTAACGAGGTCCAGGCTCCCGATACAGCAGTTCACACTTTGAACAAGTGAGAACGTGAGTTAACTCTAAAATCTTTATTTCTCAACCATTCTCTCATCCATCTGTCCATCCATCCTTCATCTACGAACTGTGCCTCTTAGGAGCAGAGGATGTCCAGAGCTGACTGGTCTTTCCTGGAGCACCTGCTGGAGGAGGGCCAGGAGTATTCGACTGGCGTTGGCCGCGTGTGGCTTACCGTGCTCTTCCTGTTTCGCATGCTGGTGCTGGGAACTGCCGCCGAATCTGCCTGGGATGACGAGCAAGCTGACTTCGTCTGCAACACGCGACAACCCGGCTGCACTGCCGTGTGCTACGACAAAGCCTTCCCCATCTCCCACTTTCGCTACTTTGTCCTCCAAGTCATCTTCGTGTCCACGCCGACCATCTTCTACTTTGGATACGTGGCCATAAAGGCTGGGAATGACAAGGAAAAAAAGGAGGATGAGAAGGTGGCAGAAGAAGGTGGTGGAGGTAAGAGAGGAGAAATAGCAATAAAAAGGGAAAATACAAGTGTGACTAAAAACAATGCACAGGAGAAGGAGAAACAAGAGGGCGGTGGGACACGTGGAAAAGCTGACAAGCCTCCAACTGATGCTCCTAAACTGAAAGGCAGGTTGCTGTCTGCATATGCGTTCAGCATCCTGTTCAAAGTCCTCCTAGAAGTCGGCTTCATCCTCGGGCTGTGGTTCCTTTATGATGGTTTCTTCATCGCAGCCAAGTTCGAGTGCACAGTGTCCCCTTGTCCTCACACGGTGGACTGCTTTGTCTCTCGACCAACCGAGAAAACCATCTTCACCATCTACACTCAGGTGATCGCTGCCATCTCCCTGCTACTCAACCTCGTCGAGCTCCTTCACCTCCTTCAGATGGCCATCTCCCATCGGCTGGAGAAACGCTACCATACCCAGCAACAAGACTTCCTACCTCGGTCAGACCAGGTACCGGCCCGACAGGAGGGTCCAGAACTCCAAACAGAGGTGTTAGAGTCTTACAGGGCAGGGAGCCACGTTAACCTCCCCATCCAGGGTGAGGCTGCGTGCTACCAAAACCCCTGTGAAAGTTACGGGGATCTGGCGATAGAGGTGAACTGGGGATCTGGGGAGAATGGGGGTGACCTGCTTCCCAGTTACATGAACTGCATGGGGGCTATGAAGACAACACATACACCTAGAGTCCCTAGAGTCCATTATAAGAAACATGCACACCACGCTGGCAAAAACCCTAAGCCTGCACATAAGGGACACTCAAAGCAGAAGCATTATGTATGAGGCAGTCAGATGTGGTGGCGTGTTTCTTATGACCACGAAGGATTTGTTTGGTATTTTAAGTCTTCCCAGTTTTTAAATTTCTTCAGTTTTTTTTTTAAGAAATGTTATCCTGCACATGATACTTGACTGTCAGGAGTGCACAGTGAGAGCTCAAACGAGGGAGAAGCGAAGAACAACTATTGCACTGTGATCTTGATGCCCCAGAGGCAGGTAGACAAACAGAGATTTACCAGATAAATGGACCTATTGAAAACGCAACATTTGGAGAACACTCCCCAAGGCAAAGCAAATGAGACTCCACAATGAGAGAAGACTGCAGTCATAAGATGCCTTCATGTCACATTTAATGGCTTTTAGTTCTGTATGCGACAGTGGAAAAAAACAGTGCAACGGGGGGTCTGGGGAGGGGCTGGGGAGTTTATGTGAGTGTGTATGGGAGAGCATGCAGTCAAACCAGATTTAAGCATATTCCTCTGAGATTTGCACTGTAACCCCTGGAGTTCTTTGAAGGCCTCCCTCCTCTCTCTCCCATGGCTCTGTCCACAGTGTGGAATGTACTGCTCTCTGGATCCTGCTCTGCTCCCAAGAGGATAATGGCTACGTGGATGTGGCATGCATGCATGCACACACACAATGCACTTCTCCCCTTTCACCCAGTGAATTTCGGTCACTCAAGTTGGGTATATGAATTGGGGAAGACGTGGGTAAGGAGAAGGAGCGAATCCGGAGGAATTCTGGGACTGTAAATGACTTATCTTTGCTAGTAACCATAGCAGTTCAGCTATGAAGACAGAGGGAGAGAGAGAGGACCACTGCAAACTAGATTATGGGAGCTGATCAATCAATCGAAGACAAGCATACCGTTTGAAAATCGAACCTTTTTTCGAGAGCTCAAGAGAGAACTCAAAAGATTGCGCATTGAACGGACTGATAGCGGTACAGAAATGTGCAAATGCAATGAAAGGAAATGACTTATTATGTGAAAACTGTATTTAATGTTTCATGTTTAAAGTATTACAAAGAAATACCAGTGTTAATATTTATTTTTTGTGAAAAATAAAGTTGTAAGTACCATAAATGAATTATGACACACACTGCATTGTTACCGTTAAACGAAACATCCCAGGCGGGTAAGTCATTGTTTTGCAGGTCCCAAGTACGTCTCACGGCTTTGCACTCAAGTCCCAAGTGAGGGCCCAAGTCCTAAACTTTGAGTTCAGAGTCTTAAACAAATCAAATTCATCAACTTTGTGAAACATCTGCAAAACATACTATAGATGCTATGTAGAGACTATGTTCCATTCAGGGCAATCTCTTGTGTACATGATGGTTTTTATTACCTTTTCTTCTCTGAATATAAGACATGGGGGGGGACAATGTCTCTGAAGTGTGCATTGCTTCTGTGTCCCACTTCTATCCAAATGCTGCCACAATATGGAACCACTGAATCACTCAAGATAAAGGTCTTTGGGAACAATAGAAAGACTGAGGTGTGTAGATGGATGAGGCATCATGAGCATTACCTCCTGAGGGGAAAAGATGGAAGGAAATAACTTTGATTTAATGGCTGTTTTCAAATCCTTAGCTTTGGCTGCACAGGGGAGAAAGGCATCAATTATATGCCAGTAAAAGTTCATACAAGGTGGAACAGCGCTTTATGCTGGCTCTATTTAATATCCCCTGGGGAGCCCTGACTGTTAACGCTGTTTTTCGTGGAAAGCGTTTGATAAAATCCAGCACCTTCAACAAAAGGTGCTGGCCCAGGCTCCGAATGAATGCAGCCATATGTCTTTTCAGAGTTGCAGCCGCAGCGCTCTGCAACGCGGCGCCCATTTTCAGCAATTTACCGGTGTGTCTCCATGACGATAAGCAGTTATCTATAGCAGGAAGGAGGGTTTATGGGAAATTCAAGTGAGACAGGTTCTCATAAAACAAACCACTTCGACTGTGTGAGGCCAAACAAGAGCTGCAACAAGCAGCTGAGAAACAGAAATGAAAAGTTAATTTTTTTCCTTTTGCTGCCGTTTTGTCAAAATGTTTTATGGACTAATAATATTAAGAAGACTGTGTCCCTGTCCTCAGAGTGGAATGTGTTTTTATTGTGGGCAGCCTCTCCCTGTATCGAGGATAAATTGGCAGATACTGTTGAGAGAACAATCCAAACAGAGCCTGCTGAAGCTGCCCAGTTCAATGCCTGTTCACAAGAACTTGGCTGCCATTTCCGTGCAGTCTTGTTATCTCAGTAAGCAAGTGTGTGCACTGGTGTGCATGTGTCCATGTTCATGTGTGTGTTTTTCTTTTACAAAAAGCCAGGGGTCACGGAACAGATTGCACGGGGCGACCCATATCGTTCCTCTGCTGCCAACCAAAGCCGACAGCGGAACAGCGCAGCTCCCTTTCACATTCATCTTCTCTATAGCCGATCAACCCGGAGAAGCCCAACGTCCTGCTCTATTCTTTCCGCAGAGTAAACTCACCTCCTGTTCAGTGAAGCAAATAAAAATGTCCAAGACGAAAAGAACATCGCAGGTTATTTGCCGCTCCAACGGCCATTTTTTTTCTCCGCGTCAACATCTACCCGCCTGAGAAATTGCAGCACCCCTATCAACAGTGCAGGTGAAAGTGATGCGTTGGCTCCTCCGTCAGGACCTTATTAAAATGTTCCCACATTAATTTGTTTGATTACCTGATACTCCCGTCTAAACTTTTTCCCAAGCGTAAGACAATCGAATCAGACGCACACGGCTCTCAGAGGATATTCCAACAAAAAACCTGACAATGGAGATGTGTGTGTGTGTAAAGCTGTGCACATAATAGTGGGAGTTATTAGCTGGGAAGACCCAAATGGGCTCGACAGGTCATCCTTAACGGCTATGCATGAAACCTCTGGGATCGGCTGCCATTCGGACTGTGTTTCCTGACATTGTTGAAGTCACTGCTGATGCATTTCCTCACGCTGTTGGTGAAGCCACATGGCGCTGATCACACACACACACAAAGAAAAGCAACATCTCAGTTTGGTGAATGAGTATACGCACACACACTACACTACACACACTTTTAGACTGTAAAGCAGTTCAAAGTTCTGCCAAGTAGCCTCTGGGCTCCAGCAGGTCTTATAAAAGGCCAACTGTCCTGCCCAGAGGCAACTCTACTTTAGGGAAGGCCTTACAGCAGTTTCTCCAATGGCCACTTGCGGCTAGCTCCAAAAGCGAGTCCCCCATAGACCCCTATGTTAAAATGCCCAACTTAACAGCAGAAATAAACACTGCTTTGAGTGACAGATCACTGTCAGCTGTCACCCGGCTCACCTCTGCTCCATCAACGATCCACCTTTTATCCCAATTATTGGATAATCCGAGTGAGTCAGCACTGCTGATCTTCCTGCTAGAAAATACGTTTCTCTGTTATCATACTTCCTGCCAGCTGTACTGCCGAAAGCGCAGTGAATGTCTACGAAGCACCCTGAACAGTTCGGAGAAGGCACTCACAAACAGGAACACACATTCAAGAAGTATGACCAATTGTGAATGAGGGTTTTTCAGGGTTTGTTGTAATGTGTGTATGTCTGAAAGCTATACAGCATTGTGTGTACCAACTCACTTTGTTTCTCTCAATGTACATACACACAATACCGACACGCAGCATTCTCTGTATCCATAACAGTGTCACGTCCAAGCACGGCAGTCCTTAATTTAGGCATTTGTACTACTCAACAAAACAAGGAAAAAAACACTGCTTTGAGCAGTTACTAAATTTAACCTCAGGATAGGAAGCGGGTCTGTATCTGTTTCCTGTTCCAGTATTGTTTCCACCCAGGGATTGGTCGTTTGGGATTGTTCACCCTGACAATTGGGCTGCAGTGGGCATTGTTGCATTGTTTTGTCCCAGCTCACCCATGTTATGTTGACCTCAAGTCACAGGCGGTCCATCAAAGGCCAATGAAGGATGAGGGAAATGGGCAAAGTGCCGGCTGTGCGGCTGTAGTCAATTACAAGGGCTGGTACCACTTATAGTTTGCAGAGTGAGAGTGTGTGTGTGTGTGTGTGTGTGTGTATGAGGTGGGGTGGGGCAGGCACAACGCATGCTTGTGCATGTTTATTTGGTGGTCTCTCTTAAGCTATTGGTTGTCAAGCTGAATTACAGGTAGATTTTTGGACTTGTTGCGCCATAGACTGTATATAAGAAGTGGACATAGTCACCGTTGGTTTTCGGGAACCAGAAATGACACGAAAGGGTGGAGCAAAGTACAACCAAATGCTGAACAAGACATTCTTATGTGACCAAAATGTTACAATAACTTTCATGAGCAGAAAAACACACTGTCAAACAACACAGACTAAACCAAAACCGGACAACACCATGGAAGAAACTCCAATCACTAGGTAGCCACGCGCTGAAGCATACCCTGCTTTATCGTCTATTTTACTCTAAATGGGACCATAATTTACCAAATGAACATCATGCTGTATTGAAGAAGACTTGAAACAAGCGATTGAGACCCTAAACTCATTTTGAAAAAATGTTTACTGAGGTAATAAATCAAGTGAGAAGTCGGGTCATTTTCTCATAGACTTCTATACAATCTCATTTATGACTTAACATCAAGTAAAAGAAAATGTTTTGTCAGGATAATCTTTCCAAGTTCCTTAATATTTTTTTTCTTCTGTGAAGGAGGGAAAATAGGTTTTGTCAGGTAAATTTTTCTAACATTAATCATGATCTAGAATGAGTGACAGGACAGTAATGTTACACTGCTTGCTAACACACAATATATGTACCTTGTGTTTAAAGTGCATGGAGAAATTAAAAACTCACCTGGAAGAAAAAACATGAATGCTTTTTGGTCCTATTTAGAACATTGGGGTAGGGGTGCACTCGTGTGGCCAAACACTTGGACAAACAATCCTGCCATTTATATATATATTTTTTTAAGGAACATTTAAAGATTATCCTGGAAAAAAATTTCACCTGTTGTTAAGTCACAAACACAGGAGAGAAAACAAGTCAGATCACACGTAGAAAATTGATCAGCAGAATTGTTTTATCTTACTTTCCTCTCAGGGCTTCCATACGGAACCAAAAATACACACAGTTTTTTTTACCTTTCAAAATAATTTTACAGCATGGAAACATTTCTGAAAGAGCGGTTATAGCTCATTGGACATTTAAAATCACAACCTATATCAGATTGTTTTGTTGTTGTAACATCTGAATTCAATTAGTTAGTCCTACTCTATTATGCATCCTGGCTCAGAGAAGTATAGTGAACATTTTTCATTCTGTCAATGTCCTGAGAAAAAATACCTCCAAATGTTTTCACCTCGACTTCCCCTACAAGTGTAAGCCTCTTTATATGTTTATGTTTAAGCTTCTTGTCTGTGTATATGTTTGTTATACAGCAATACCTGTATTCTGTGTGTGTGTGGTTGTTTAATAGGGGATATGGTGCCCTTCCAACAGGCAGACAGCTCTATTGTTCCTGCAGCAAAGGGAACACCGTCTCCGGCCTGTCCACTCAGGATGTTGGAATGGACCTCCTTAAAAACAAAAAAAAAAAAGGGAACAGCTAGCATCACCCGCACCCATTATCCCCATCATCCAGCAAGAACAATGGAGCACCTCCAACATCCCCCCTCCTTTCCCAGGAGCCTCGGTGCTCGGTTCCCACAGTACTGTCCAGTTCTGGGCCATTGTTAGACGGCCGACCTGTCCTCTGAGTTTTCCCGGAAGGACACACACACCTAAACACGCTCCTTGTTAACTCTCTCTGTATAATTTAGCTGCCCCTCCACCTCTCCATCCTCACTATTTCATATGGAAACTTCCACCAGCTTGAAGTAATTGCCTCTCTGAACACGCACAAGCGTTTTCACCGGAGTGGAGCAGGTCATTCCGCTGATAGCAAAGTTAAGAGGGGAGTATAAGCCGATGACTGCCGATAGCACAGCATTCTCCACTCGGGTGCCAATGTAAATCTGGGCCTCATACTCTTTCCCCATTTCACTAGCTGGCAGGGTAACGTAGCAGAAATGATCCTGGCACACAGAAAAGGTTATCATCCATTAAGAGAGCTCCTGGGGCCTGCGAGAGATGGACCTTTCTGCTTCATTATTTAATACAGGAAAGGCCGCGGGACTGAAGTAAAAGTGTCAACAAAATAAGTATTAGAGTTCTCTCTTCTAAGTGCATGCGTCGGGATTTAAAAAGCTTCATAAAGTTTTTCTCATTTTCTGGTGTTTGTTTTTTTTACGACACCAGTAACTTCTCCGTCTTCAATTGGCGGTGGATTCTTGTTAAACTCTTTGTTCCCTGACCACATCACTACTCTTGTTTAAATAATGAGGATAATTAAGATTTTCTTGATTGAAGCTTTGGAAACTTCTCCTCTTTCCGCCTACACAGGGAGATCAAAGGTCATGTCGGGTACATGACACTGAAGCGCTCATGTCGAGTGACAGTCATCCTACATATTCTTTAAGCACTGTAATATTCCCCCCAAAAAATGTATATTTGATATATTTCTTAATCACCACAGGAAAAGTTACTATGGTGAATCATTGTTTTGTTGCTGCTACTATCTATCCATCTGTGACATTACTGATGGATTGTGAGAAAAAGAGAAGAAGGCTGCCCTTAAAAGGATAAAGGGAATTTTTTGCCTTGTTGTTCTGCTGATGCCTGTATCAAGAGGAATGTTTTCATATAACTATCTTTGTCGTTGTACATGGAGCTCTTTAGTAATAAGATGCTTTTCAAACGCAATAATAACTGCCATACAAACTACGCTGACTTGCGCACTATTATGCTCGTCCAACGAAAGCTTAATCAAAGTTGATCACAAATTCAGATTTACCTTTGATAGTCCCTGTTCTTTAAACATCACTTTGATAAACTAAATTGGCTTATTTTATTCTGTTAATCCTTAACCAGCTAACTGGGCTGTTTGAACGCAGCTAATGGATTGAATGGTAATCTCTGATGGATTTATTTTGAAATAAAGGCGACATGAGTACAGAGTTGGAACCATGCGTAAGGTTAATGAGCTGGGTAGGCTTTTTTATTTTGGAAGTTCAACCTCAGCTTATATAATAAGTCTATAATAAACTGTGTAGCCAAAGTACAATCACTCAGACCCTTAAGGACAAAAATGTCACCTTTGAAACCCATTAAAACCATGGCCATTACCGGATTAAATCATGCATTCTATTTTATCAGGCTTTAAATCTAGAGCCCTCGTTTAAAATATGTAGTTTTAAAAAAAAGAAAAAAGTTCACTAGATTGAGCCATTTTCTTATTTCTATGAGGCAAATACATGCTATTTTCCTGCTTTCCACTAGGGTTATTGCTGCTGTATTATGCATTTGATGCAATGCATCGAAATCAATTTTGTTACTTATAATTGACATATCTCAGACTGAAGAAAGAAAATTCCCCCGAGCATTTGATATACAGTAAATAATAAAAATGTTGTGTCTGCTTTCATGACAGTGGCATTATGTAAACAAACTGGCATTCAAAGGGCTAAAATTCTAAAAACTAATATTTGTTATGTTATGATCAGGATTGAAGTTGGTTAAAAGATTTAATTTAGTGAAAGCGGAAAATGTTATTAATATATAATTTTATAGCAGTTTTGGACACGGACATTTTTGTCCTCTGGGGACATCAGAGCAACGTTTGAAAAGAACCAGTTATCTGTGAATAAGCCTGCACTTTTGGAGGTTTGGGCTTAATTAAGGACTTGTTGCTCAGACAACAGCTGCAGATAATTTTTAAGTTGACAAACTGAAAAATCCAGACTTTTAGAAAGGATTGTTTTTTTTTTAATCATTTCATATCATATTAGAGGCAGACGCAGCATTGTCTACAGGTCAAATTCTTAAAGGTGAATGAGTTTGCAGTTTCTGCATTTGTCATTGCTTTGTCTACCGATTTACCTCGAAAATTGAAGCTGAATGAGCAGTCATTACTTCCTTCCTTCCTTCCA
The DNA here is from genome assembly GCA_943590825.1 of Bovichtus diacanthus. Taxonomy (NCBI): domain Eukaryota; kingdom Metazoa; phylum Chordata; class Actinopteri; order Perciformes; family Bovichtidae; genus Bovichtus; species Bovichtus diacanthus. Next base: position 4,221,434 of record CALSBV010012213.1, read on the forward strand.
CTTTGATGTCACTTTATATCCATGGCAGCAGTATTGTTTCGCAATCAAGTGGGACCAGATATTTGTTCAGACCTGAATGTGAAACAATGCTGCTGAAACAAAAGTGAAAAATTGAACCGTTTTTTTTTCAATACTCAAGAGAGATGAAATCAGTAGCAGGAACTGGTGATTAAGAACTCCTGAAGACCGATTCTTGAGAGACGATGCCAGCATTAACTGAAACGTGAATATACAGTAGCATGCACTTTCAGCATATAAACACAAATGTTCTTTATTGATTTTTCAGTAACACACAGAATTAAAACTTCAGATGTGCAAACAGTCCAGACTTTCTAAAATGAAAGTATTGTGTAGATGTTCCAAACAATAGGACAAAGCAGCTTAAACGTCCCGACACCTCCCCCACCACTGAGACATACCGTTAAAGGTTACATGAGATTTTTTTTATAAAGCTACAACAAAGACCTGTCTATATTCTCCACTTTATGTTGACAATCAAAAGTCCTTTCTCAACAAACAGAAATGATTAAAAAAAGGAGAAACAATTGTTGATCTGTCTGTCATCGCTTGCATCATTTGTGTGCGATTTAACAGCAGGGACACCATAACATTTGTGTCACAGTACCACAACTAGATATAAATAAAACTAATTCCCATCCAACACTGTCATCAGTTCAAAGCTGGGAAACCCAGAGGGTTCATATTTAAAAAAGGTGTTTTTATTGTAGTGTCTTCCTTTAGTTATTAATCAATGCATTATAGGGTGTGCGCGACATCAAGGGGAAGGTCAAAGATTTGACTCGATAAAAGACCAAAGATGTTTTTTTTTTTAAATTACCCTCTTGCATCTAAAGAGTAGCAGATATTTACACAGGCAACTGATGCAGGAGTGAGTGGGTATGGCTGAATTAAACGGGCACTCCGGTTCACCCCCTTTGCCCAACCATCCTCCTTCTGAGAAAGGGTAAACGCAAGTCTCGGACACCGACATGGGTTAGCTCTTTTCCGATCGATTCCTGTTCAGAGCTGCTCTAGGTGTGAACTCCAGTTTGTCTTTGAGGCTGAGCACCTGGGTGCTGTCCATACCCTCTTGCTCCTGCAGCTTCCTCTCCTCCCTCAGCTCCAGGATGCCCTTTTGCTCTCGAGGTTTAGGGGTACCCCTGATAAACCACTCAAGGTGGTAGCCCACTGCTCCCACTACGAAGGCCACAGGAAAGGTGACATAAGGGGCATAGGTCCGTACCGCTGTCCACACTAGAGGCCACATGACTGCACTCCGCTTTGGCTCCCGTTGCTCCATAGAGGAAAAAAAAAGAAAAATAATTGAGTTGTAAAGTGTGTTTTAGCTTTCATTAACGGTTGATTACAGTGTTATAGTAAAAGGCAAGAGCTAGTCGCACATAAGAGCATTTTTGAAGTACTGCCAACATGTAATTGAATTCAATAACAGACTGGTACCAACATGACGTACGTATAATAACATGTTATGTTCCATCAGTTTTCAAACCATAGTGGAGAGAACCTGCTGAGAAAGTGTTCCCCACAAATCATTAAATCAAAACTAGAGGAGGTAATTATTGTCTTCATTAGATATGAAAATGTATTGAGCAAGATTGCTTTAAAATGTGTTGTTACATGAGAAATTGAATGTGTCTACACATACATGTGTAATTATGACACAGGAGGACTTCAGGCCTACACGTGACATAAAGACCTGTCTGTCCTTCTCATGCAACATATAGCTTACAAAACTAATGCAGGAACCAACTATAAGGCCCATAGCAAACTAAAGCTTAGGTCCGAAAAAGGGTTATGACAGTTTTATGAATGTAAACAGCTGAAACAAAGCCGAGCGTAGCTAGCGATGCCAAAGTAACGTTAGCCTTGCTACGTCAACGTTATTAACTACTTAAGTCAGCAACGTTAACGTTACCTTCTGTCGAGGGAAATTTAAATGTCTTTACACAAGTTACAATGATATGATCATTTGCATTTATTCGTGTGTTGCTTCCTTGCCGAAATGAAAAGCGGTTCTCTTCGATACGGAAAGAGCATTTATTTATGTCTGACGCCGTATGGTTTACTTTGTAAATAAGAAAGAAAAATTACTTGGTGAAATTTAATATGGAGTTTGGCATGGCGTCGGCCAACCTAACCAAGAGAATGGCGAGGAACGGGGCTCGGACACACTGAACACAGCAAGTGAAAATGTGAAATGTTTCATATTTATTTCGTCGGGACTATCGCTAAATACATATTACATTATGTCACAAAAGTTCACGTTACGGCGTAAAAGTCATTAAACGAAACCGGCTAACCTATGGCAACGTTACCTTAATTATAAGTAACGTTACAATCCGAGCAGTGACACGCTAAAGCTAAACATGCACCCTCTACGTTTAATGCAAACAAGTCCATATGACGTTTATCTCTGTAATATTTTGATATTAACATTAGTTTCTTTCATTAGTCTTCACTCACCTCTACCGTTAGCACGTTGGTGCAACAGTGGAAATACGCAATTTCCGTCCGACTGTAACACTTCCTGGTTAAACTTGATTGGCCGGTGAGCCTCTCTTTGCTGTAACCAACAAATGTTTCCGTGCGTTTTTATTGGTGGTTTAGCACCACCCAGTGGTCAAAACAGTACATTCTTTTCGGATGAGGAATAACAAAACATACATTTCCATTTTTTTTGTATAAGGAAAACACAAAGGAAATATCGTAAACTACTGCTGCTACTACTACCTGCTGCTGGTTAGTACCAATATGTGTAACCATTTTCAATAATTACTTCATAGACAGTTATATAAAATACATATATTCAGAAAATGAAACTAGAGGTCAGACTCAGGGATTCACTAATCAGGTTATATATTATGTTAATAGAACAATATTGCACCATTTATAAAGTAATGTACTTGTTTGTGTATGCTTTGACAACTGAAGCAACACTTTCCCCACAATGATAAACAATATGTTATATTTTATATCAAATTTAAATTTGTCTCATTTGACAGAAATGTCACGGAGCCTATTTACTGTGTGCTGAGAGGAAGGTGTCTCTCGCTCATCCGTTCAAAATGCATATGAGGCTGAACTTGTGATGTCTGAGAAATGCTTGTTTACTTGTGTCTAGTCTTTCACACGTTTTCTGTTTGGGGACTTACATTTCCTGACCTGCCCGAGCCTTTAAGAAGAAGAAGAAGTGCACCTCCCCTTTAAAATGTCTTTGTGGGAAATTTGTAATGCAATGTATTGTAAAGTTAGTCTGTTCCAAATGAGGGAATGTTTTACTTGTTTATTAACTTCAATAACGATATGTATGTTTTGATTGTGCCTCATTTATTGAATATCTTTTATCAAAGTACAATTGCGTAGGCTACCATTTAGCTCCAATCGAGGGGAGATTGATGCCATCTGGGTCAAAGTGGCACAAATCCAGAGATCCTCCCTGTTTGGCCCCAGACAGCAGGTGATGGTATAAAAGGTTTTGGAATGCAGCACACTGGTTGGTCTGTGTTTTTCACTCTCCAGGAAATTGGAGGAAAACCAGTGTTTTGTGCACTGGAAGGTGTTTTTAAATTTTATTTTTTAATTGTCTGTGGAGGACACTAAATGATAAACCTAATGACATTGTTAATGTTTCTACCTTTTTGTGGCTGGTCTGAATATTTTTTAAAATCTGAAAAAATCAACACCTGCATGCTTCCCACTCGCACTACCAAACTATCAACTGTACAACAAAACTGTAGAACACTTCAACGCTTTATCATCAAATTACCTCAAAGAGAGATGTGCTCCTGAATAACATACGTGCAAGTTTGTCCCTTCCTGGAAGCCAGAAAAATACCATCTCTTTCTGTGTTCAAACATCAATTGCACTCTTGCACAAAATCCTCTCAAGGAATACTCATGAAAGGCTGACAGATCTGCCACCAGCATTGTGTCATACGCTGACGAGGCATGAGCGTTCCCACTCGGTTTTCTTTTAGTTCAAAAGTGCAGTTTGGCATATAAAGACGGACACTTTCTTGGTAAACTGCTCCAGAAGTTTTTATTTTGTTTACTGTAACTGCTTATGAGAGTTGCATAGAAATTGTGTACATTTCAGAAACCATAAATTGCAGCGTCGGCTATAGGGGGGAAATATGCTATTGTAGTTTCTGGGTAGTGAATCGGTAAGTGTTCTTTGCAAGGCTCCACATGATTGATGACACTGATATTTCAGCTCCCGGGCCCCAAAAGTTTTTCTACAAAACTATACCATGCAGGGCGCTGGGCTGATCTATAGCGATTGGAATGCAGCCTGTCATGGAGCGATGACCAGTTCTGACTCATTGGTCATTTGTGCAGAGGCAGAAAGTTTTCAAAATTGAGCTATATCCACATTTTTATGTCATCATTACTTCAAATGACTTCTGAAATTATTGTGATTAACAGCATTCTGTGTGGGTGATTATTCTTCATGCTTCAAAAATGATTATTTTAAGCAGTTCCTCCCTCTTCGCTGTCCATCTTGTAGTTGCCAGAACTGGCATGTGATCAGTCCTGTCAGATAGAGTGAAATGTGCTCACCCCCTGCGGGAAAACAACGATACTAGTGCCAGTTCTGCTTTACCAGCAACCTTAGGAGTGCCAGGATTATTTCATCAGCTCCTGCTTATTAGTAAATGAGATTTAGAGCTGCACCAGCCAAGTTTTTATATAAGAATATAACCATCTTATCAATCCAAATCACAAAGTGGGGCTGACAGAGTGGAGCGTAGCATCCTCACTAACTGAAGCCACACAGACCTGCTCTATTTGCCCAAGTTAATTACAGTTGTCAGGCATGGTCAGTAGTGGGAAATTTCCTCATTACACAGGAAATGAAAATACGTTTAAATCACTGCTGAATAACATGAGCCAGAAAAAAGGCTGCGGCAACGGTCTCCATGGGCTAAAAACCTTCAGGCATGCTGCACTTTTGGCCACACTTGTAAGTCCCCAAAGTCAATGTTTTGAAAGCTGTCCAGACACTAAAACCCACATCCATGTTCAGGTGAGGTGTCGGATTGCAGGGAGGATGTGACACAACGTGTGCTTAAGGACTTGGCAGAGCTAAATTTAGCCTCAGATTAAGATGGAGGGCGAGGGGTAAGGAGGAGAAGGATGTGAGATATGACCAAAAAGGATGCACAAGGGAATTTGATGGATCGCCTCTGAATTTGGAAAGAGATGAGGAGAAGCAGGAGGGCTCTTGACACAGACTGTGATCAAGCAGAGTAACAGATGGTGGAGGGAAAGACGTGCCAGATGTGGACGGGGAAGACAGAGGCTGTTTTGCTCGGCCAAACGGCCCTACAAGAGAGAAATTAGTAACTGATTTGGGACATTTTGAGGTCAAAGGTCACGAGGGAGGTTTGGATTTTTTTGGATAGCCATGACGGCTGTTAGAGAAAATACAGTCCACTACAGAAACAACTGCACTTGCGGAGATAAAATATCAGTTGTGAAATGATTTTCCTCAATGTAAGTACTCGCAGTTGCTGTTCTCTCACTCTTTAGACCAGAAAAAAAAAAATGTGCCACATTTTTCATACTGACAGTACAACACACAACACTTACCCTTTCTATACAGACGAAACACCACGTACAGCATGCATCTTCTTATTATATATCAAAATGTCTTTAGTGGTGTGAATGATTGTCAATCAGGAATATGAAGACATCACAATGTGATATAAAAGCATTTATTTGTTTTTGGCATTTAAAACAATTTTGGCATTTTTTTAATTAATTGTTTTACTGATTTCAGAACATAAGACCTCAGTGGAGAGCATCATCTGTTTAAGTACTGGCCCAATAAACACTGAATATCCTATTTCATTCAGGGGAAAGTGGCAAACCTAATAGGGAAATTTTTTTTAGTGCTTTTAGATCACTTTATCTTTTGGCCAGACAAGGGTGTTTGTTTGTGGTTGATTCTGGCTTACAGGAATGCAATGTGGCAAAAATGATAATGAAATCATTCTTTTCTAATCACTTAGTTACAGAGTTTTAACACCCTACTAAATGTGAGAGTGGAATAACACTGATATTATAAAAATGTGCCCTATTTTTGCTTAATTACACGCATAACAATACAAAGCACTCTTCAGTAAAATGCGCAAACCATTGCATGGAAATACCTTCTGGAAATGCTGAATATTGCTGATGTACATTAAAAGGCTATCGTTTTAGTGGCCCAGGAACACGTCACTGTGAGCAAGGACACGAATTTGCAGTTCAGCAGGATTATTGTCATAATCCTCCTCTACTGTGGGAGCAGAGAAATGAACTGATCTTTCACTCACAATCTATTACCTTGGGTTTTGTCTGGTCAACATTCAGTGACTTAAACATGTGTAAACAAATGCTCTCTTATATCCCAGCTAAACTATTCAAATCGAATACAAAGAAACCTTCCGTCACCACGACATATCTGGTCAAATTATGACTGTGTCTCTATAGCATCGGTGACCTTCGAAACAATCCCCTTCACAAAGGAAAGTCAAACCATCCAGTAAAAGGCTTCTGGTGCCTTTATAATAACCACTGAACTTCAAGAGCATGATGTAAGGCTTTGTCTACTTACAGCAAAAAAAAAGCCATGGAAGAATGTGTTCCGGCTGATAAACTGTATACATACCAACAGGTGGGGGGCACTTATGGTAGAGCATTGAAAACTGAGCAAAATATGACCTGGACATGGAATGATACTATGAATCCACAGTGCAGAGGGATTGCCAGTGGACTGAGGCTCACATGAGCCTGGTGACGGCCCCAGAGAGGAACTCCTCATAGTTAAGGCGGATGTTGCCCGTCATGGTCGTGTCTCTCTCCCTGAAGGCCTGCGTCATGCTCTGGAGCTGGGTGCACACCTGGATGAAGCGGTCCAGCTGGACGCCGGGTCGCCCGCCTTGCACGGTGAAGCGTCGCACCAACGTTTCGGAAAACTGGGGGCTGAGGTTGTAGCCCATCTGAGCGAGGGCTGGGGACAGCAGAGGGATCGAGGGAAGAGAAACAAGAGAAGATCCTTGGGTTTTATTTCGAGATTTTACTTTAAAAAAAATTTTTTTTAAAACCACCAATAGTCCCTAATCATGGTCATTTTTGTTCACACACACACACACACACACACACACACACACACACACACACACAC
>CALSBV010012213.1:4228632-4241195 GCA_943590825.1 Bovichtus diacanthus
CACACACACACACACACACACACACACACACACACACACACACACACACTACCTTGGTGTAGCTCTGTGCCACTGATGAAGCCTGAACGGTCTCTGTCGTATTGCTGAAAGAGCGCTCTCCACCGCTGCATGAATTCCCACAGTGCTGAGAAGCCAAACACATCCATTCGACCCGACCGCGTCTTGTCAAACATGTCTAACAGAAAACGCAAAGCACAGCACGGTCAGCCAAACAACACTCAAGTTTTCGTCGGTTACAGTTTCCCCCGCTGAGCAGAAATGTGAAGTGCACTTTCGGCAGGTTTCCAGCAAGCCCATCACCATGGATCTTCTGCTTGTATTATTTGAACGTAGCACACAGGAGTCACACGTTTCTCATTAAGGTAATAGGACACTTAAGTCACTGCCTGGCAAACCCAACTGGAATGTCGGGATACTCGAGCAGTCGTTTTTTTTTAAGGCGGACTCCTGGATACCTGAATTTCTCCTTTTAGAAACACAAGAGATTTCTATATAGACGTTTGGGAGATTTAGACACTTATATATAAAACCAGACTTTCTTCTTCTCAGAAAACCTCGGACGGGGTTTGTGATCTTGGTGGAACCTCCAGTATGTCGTGGGAATTTACCTAGAAGCACTCACACACACACACACACACACGAGTGACACGTTTTGAAGCAATAACATAATCAAGAAATATAATGTGCGTTACATTCCAGAGACTTTGAACGTTTGGGAAATGTAGAGGACTACACTTGTATAAAACCAGCCTATTTTCTTTGTCCTGCCACTCCTTTATCAATTATTTCACATACGGTAGTTAAAACACTGTGTCATTTTGCCTCAAGAAACATTATCAAAGCATTTTAAAACAGTTAAACAACACAGAGCTCCCTCACACTCGCACCGTTTGGCTCAGACTGTCTTGACTTACTGATCATCATGAGGCAGGTCTCGTCATTGAAAGCAGACCAGTTGGAGTTGACGAGCGCCTGCTTCAGCTCCTTTAGATTAATAAATCCACTGTGGTCCGTGTCAACAGTGTGGAACCACTGGAACGCTTCTTGGCTAACACCAGGAGGGATGTTACCTACAGAGAGGAAAAACCAGATTAGAAATAGGACAGTGGCTCAGACTAACTTTAAAGATGTGCATCACGAAGAAGACTGTTTGCTAAGCATGCTCTTGTTTCCACCACAACTAGTTTGATTTATCCTCATATATATATATATATATATATATATATATATATATACACACATACACATATATACACACATACACATATATCCGTATATATTTATATATATTTTTTACCAGTTATTATTATTATTTCATGGACGCTCTCAGGCTCTGAGGAGTAACGGATATGTGTGTGTGTGTGTATGGGGGGGCGAAGAAAAAGACACTGACGATTCCTAGAAATGAAGCGGCTGCCTCGTCCAGATGCAAAACAATTATTTATTTATCGAGAGATGAAGAAATGCTACTGCCTGACAGCTGAAGCTGCGCGGACTCTATCAAGCAGAAAGTTGATCATAAAAAATAATACATCTGTGCTTGACTCAATCTTTCAGTTTTGGTGTTTAGAAGGCACCGACTTGGAAAACAGCACAGTATATAATGACATGGAATACACTTTACATAGAAATGATAAGCCGAATACAGTAGACACAGTATTGACGTGTTACTTGCTGGAGGAATGTGTGGATAAGAGACATTTATTTTGAATTTTTTTTAAAACATAACAATTGTGTGAGATTACCCCAACAAAAACATTGAAAAATACTGATAATAACGCCTAAAAATGCCACTATCCAATTTATTTAATTAAAAACACTGTATAATCTTCCACTAAAGGGCAAACATTCTGAAATAATGAATCCCCTTCAGTGGTGAAACCAGTTGGGATTATCCTAAAGAATACCTCCCCAACCTTAGTTTCACATGCTCTGTGTTCCATAAGGCACGTGTTGTGAAGAAAAGGTAGCTGCAGGGTCAAGGGTGGAGGAAAAGTACATGGAGAAAGAGCAAGGGGGTGTTAGCGTAAGACAAGGGGAGGTGTGAAGGGAGGGTTGATTGTCAGAAAAATGAATGGCTAGAGAGGGACAGGTGACACTTTAGGCCAGACCCTGATGGATTCTGTTCCTGTGGGGAGTGATAGCGACATAGGTTTTCAGGCCTCAGCTGCTAAAGGAAACAGTGTAATCACATACACACATACTATATACACACACACACACATACACACACAACACAACACAATCTTTACCCATCTGTCTCTTACTCTGTTTAGCCCTCACTCAGTATTACCAGAGTCATCACTCCAGCCGTGTAATCCTGCTGAGGGCCACAAACTGAACCCTGTCTCTACATGACTGTCTGGGAACGTAAGTCATTTTCTATCCATCATCCCACTGGACAGTGAGGGGAGGGAGGGAGAGAAAAACGAGAGAGAAGCAATGAAGAAGGGGAATGAGAGCCCATATGCAGGCACCTCATGTTCAGAATATGCCTGCTCAACTCCCACAGGCGGGAAGCGAGCTCCAGTCTCAGCCTATAGTTACCTGCAGGAGCATGGTGTCCATAATGTCCTCCGTGCGGTTGTCCCCCATAACCCCCATAATGCCCGGCGGGGGCAACCCCTGGTCGATGCCCGTACTGCCCTCCTTGACCTGGGGCTCCATAAGCACCATATGGACCTGCTGGTTGATGCGCTGCACCTCCGTATGGAGCTGAGGGGGTAGGCCCGTAGGGACCGCTGCCTCCCCCATATTGAGCACCTGGTGGTGGGTTACTTCCTCCTGGATAGCCCTACAGTGACAGACAAGTTCACTGAGACTGTATGATAAGTGCAAAGAATGACCGGGATCATATAGCCTTTCTTGTGAGATAGCAAAGCATGACTGTTGACAATTAGAAGTATTCAATTATGTGTACCACACATATCCTATATAGACTACTTTAGATAGATGTAGAGAAGTACTAACTACCCAGCGTAGGAGAAATTCTTCTAAAATATTGAGAGTTGCTCGTTCTTTCAAGAGATAGACTCAAATCGCTCTACTTCATGCAGCATGGGAGAAGACCCAAACAGTTGTTCTCTGAAGGACTTTCAGATTGTCTTAACCTTATCATCAGATAAACAATGATGCAATAAGTTCACCTTAGCCCTACATCAGTACATTTGACCTTTTACTGTTACCTGTCAGCTGACTCGCATCTAACTTTCACAATTCAAACACAGTGAATCACAAACAACATCAATACATTGATTATAAAATATAACATGTATATTTCACACACCAGTGATAGGGGTGTAGGAAAATCTTGATACAGTGTTGTATCGCGACATTATGTTTTGTGAAAAACCAGGCTTATATGTATATGTTCTTTATACTATGACAGTTTCCTAACATTAGATTTAAAAATGTGCAATATATCAAATTGCTTACAGTATCTAAATATATTGAATCACAACTCCTGCATTATGATACATTTCGTATCCCCAGATTTTTGCCAATACACAACCCTAACCAGTGATGAAGTACTGTAACTACTTAAGCAACATTTTGAGGAACACCTGTATTTTGTGGATTTATTTGTGGACGTATTTTTGTGTATTCAATTGTGGATGTATTTTTATATTTTATTCTCTATTTTTACTTTATTTTTTACTTCCTGTAGATAGGTTATAAGTGTTCCGCTACAAACACTTAACACAGTGCATCTGGTCCTTGTGCATAAATGTATTTTACAATTCTAACGTTACTGTGATGCCCATATCAAAAAACAGAAGACGAAATTAACTAACTAACTAACTTTCCTTTATCATTTTCTGGCAGACAGGCTACAGTAAGCATGCAGGTTAAAATGTTACTTAAAAAGAATGTGTTGAGTTTCTCAAATATGCTACTACACTGTGTTATATATATGAAGCTACCCAGGATGCAAACTAGGCAAAATTAGCTTAATTCAACGTTTCAATGCTGTTTACAGATTAATGCAACAGTAATAATAGTCCAACAGTTTAATATAGGCTATATGAAAGCTTAATAAAAGACCCTGGAGGGGGAAATTACCAGCACTTTTACTTTGTAACTTCAACATTTTGCTGTTTATACTTCTGTAATGTATTAGTGTATGTGCGGAGTAATCTTTACAGTGAGCCATTGTTATGTAGCCATTGTTATGTACTTGTTCCACACGCAAATAGCGATAGTTTGCTCACAAAAACTACAATGACATGTGAAAACAAGAAATACCTCAATATTGCCCAGGTCAAACAAAAAAACGCGAATACTATAACAGCTAACCTACGTGTTTAAATGTAAAACACACTGATACACAAACTACTGAATGTTATTATCGAGTAGCAAACAGTTTACATTGTTTACCGCTATCCATAGCAAACCAATGCTAACGTTACTTTGTGTTTCTATTTCAAAAACCAATAGCTACGTTATATCAAGACAGTAAAACAGATAACACAGTTATTAAACAATGATAACATGTTATTGTAATTAACATAGACAAAACACACAATGCAGTATTTAGATACCTGGCCGTAGTGGAAACTCATGTTTGACAGACTTTTTACTTCCTTCAACAAGGCAGCCGTGAAGGCGGATGCAGTTGTTCGGCTCAGGGCATGGATGTTTAATAAAGAGAACTCGGGGACGCTATTGGTTCCTTTCCACGTCTGTCAAAACCGCACCCGCGTCCTCTGCTCCTGATTGGACGGTAGAGTGGAAAAGTGATGACGACAGAGCCGAATAAGTAGCCTATGAATCACTGTTCCCATCACTCTCATGAATACGACCCAATACTTCAGTAGTAGTTGAGTGAGTTAGTCACTCACTGTGTGGTTGTGTAACAGATACCGGGTCCACTAAGTCTATTTGAGTTTTGACATAACAATATTTTTGTTTATTATTATTTATTTATTTTAATGTAATTTACATCTATCAATACTATACTAGTCCTACAATAAATCAATGAACAATACATTGTGATATGGGACTCATCTTAATACTTAGCAGTGGTTTATTTAAATTTTTTTCTTTGTCTTCTTTCTTCTTCTTCTCCTTTCCCATACTCTATATTTACCGTCAGACATACGGCCCCAAATCATAGCTATAAATCGGAATCAGCTTTAGTGGCCAAGTATGTGTTGTGCACAAATACAAGGAATTTGACTCCATTTTACTCTATGTACTTACACACAGTTACTGAAATTACAGGAAATTAAAATACAGCTAAAAACAAGGACAGCAAAGGTGAACAAAGACAGGTAAAAAAAAAAAAGACACATAGAAATATTATGGACATACAAGTAGGTGGAAAAATAGCTATATATATACATATATATATATATATATGTATATATATATATATATATATATGATAAAACAATTGTCAAATTTGTGTAAATGTGTAAATGGCAAATAAAGCTGATTCAGATTCTAAGTTTCATGTATGATATGTTTTATAACGTAAAAAAAAACAAAGGACACTCTATTTTATCAGTGAAAAAACTTTATAGATCACAAGAATAAATACAAACAATAAAATATATTAGGCTATCTGGAATGTTCATTCTTCCCTTATTTTGTATAATTGTTCAGTGGTATGAATGTTTTCATTCATCTATCATACCTTCATTAAGCAATCCTAAATTAAACAGCATGAGAACACACAATTGTCAACAGGATTTAAAGTACCTCTTGACAAAATAAAGAACATTTTCTTCATATTGAATATCTAAGAACAAAAAAAAACAAAAAAAAGTGACTTCTGCCGATAATTGCATCCTGCCTAAAGTAAGTGCTTTGTGTGCTTTATCGTGCTATATCGTATTTATTAGGGGGCAGCGCGTGTGTTCATAGAAAAGGTATGCTCTCAATACTGTATTTACAGCTTACAACATTTCATACTTTCATTCACAAATAACCTAATATAACAGCTTAAGCATACTGTACTTCTGGCTAACAATATATACAGAAAAAAAACACAAATACAGACACGCACACATCCACACACTCATACGCACACACATACACACACACACACACACACACGCTCATACACATACACAGACAAACCAAATCCAAAAAATATTCTTAACCCTTTAACCTCCTCTGTAATCCCCCTTTTAGAGGGGTTCATTTGCATGAGCGTTCCTGATAATGACATGATCATATTTACAAAACGCTGCCTCAGAAATCCCTGAATTGATGGATATCTCTTTGGTGTCGAGCAGCTGTTGTCCATGAACTTTGATGAATGCATTTGCCTGCGGCGACCCCTTCAGTACTTTTACTCAGTGTTTCAATATGGCCTCCTGCAACATTGTACATAACTTCTCTTCAGCCTTGATGTTACTGAGGTTGTGGACAGAGGCTGTAGGATCCACTCTGATTGAATTTTTGGACCTGAACTCTGACCTGGGAGCTACCATTGGCGCCATCTCGTGATTCTCGGCGAACATCTTCCTCTCTGCCTCATTCCTCTTCCTCACGAGTTTCTGGACGCGTTTGCAGATGAGGTAGATCATCTCACAGATGCACATTAAGATGCAGAAAGCAGAGGAGACGACCATAAAGAGTGTGAAAATCCTCTTCTCTGTGGGACGTGATATGTAGCAGTCCACCGTGTTGGGGCATGGCTCCAGGGAGCACTTGGACAGGCGGGGCATGTCGTAGCCTTCGTAGACGTAGTACAGGATGTAGAGGAAGCCAGCATCAAAGCATGCCTTGAAAATCAGACTCACCTATGAGAAGATACATGAGAGTTAAACTGGGAGACACAATTTTCAGGAAAATAAATGAGTTAAAAGTCCATTTGCCTGTCCATCCATTAAATAACATTCAAGTGATTTTTCAGTCACTTCTGGTCTGTAGTTGATTATAACTGGGGGAAGACAATTGACCTAATTCACGATCTGTAATGAAAATATAAACATTTTTAATTGCAAGCTCATATGGTGGAACTGGTTTCTGATTTGGCCAAGAGGTGCAAAAGAAGCTGTCAAAAATGTTTATTTTTCTGTTTATAATTACACACATGTCTACTACTGCCTTTAGTAGATAGCAGCTCGTCCATGACGATTATTTTTGACATTTCTAACGATGACTAACTTCAGTTTAGTCAAGGCCTGAGCACAGCTGTGTCTGTTTTGTTTCTTTTCTTTTTTTTTTTTTGTGTGTGATGTCTAAAGCAAGGCCAGGAGTAAACATTCATATCCTCCGTTCTTACCAAGTACGTCCACCACAGTCCCCCGCGTTTCTTCCCAGGGTTGACATACAGATGGGCGCCCTTGTGCGAGGTGGTATACTGCAAGTCCTTCTTCTCGCGATACTTGACGTGCCCAACAACCATCAGTGACGGGCAGGTGACGAAGATGAGCTGCAGGGCCCACAGGCGGATGTGGGAGATGGGGAAGATGTGGTCGTAGCACACGTTGTTGCAGCCCGGCTGTGCCGTGTTGCACACAAAGTCCTTGCTCTCGTCGCCCCACACTCGCTGGGCTGCCACCACGAACACCATCACCCGGAAAACGAAGACCATGGAGAGCCAGACACGGCCAAACACGGTGGAGTACTTGTTGACCCCACTGAGGAGGGCCTCCAAAGCAGACCAGTTCATGACTGCTGCCTTAGAGGTGTAGAAGGGGACGGAGGCTTAGTGAGATGAAAGAGCTGCTCAGGAGACCAGAGGGGATTAGTGGGATGAAGTTCTTGATGGTCTAAACCTGAGCAATGGAAGGAGGACAAAGTAGATTAGAAAAAGGAGAGTAGTTCAAGTACTTGAAAGTGAAAAACTCTTTCAATTTTGTAGATAAAAAGCACTGCACATTTTACTTTTCATACATTTAATCTCATTCTATGAAGCAAAGGCTGCAGTAAGGTTTAAATGGATACTCCAATATCCTACAGTTGGAGGACTTGAGCGAGACAATTGATGCAATAGCTGAGATATCCTGACTTTTAGTCCCCAACAGTGGGTGAAGACAAAAAAATCCTGGATCCTACATTTCCCAAATGTTAAACGCCCACACTGCCACTTTATAATGCGGAGTTTCTGTTACAAATCTGTCGTCTGTTGTAGCCTCCTCCAGAGCCCCAGGAGATATCATACAACTGTTTTCACAGAGCGAATTGTACACGCACATAAACAGAACTTGTCGTGTTGAATAGGTGGAGTGAGCCTTTAATTATTTACACATTTTCAGTGGCCTCATCTAAAATGTACTTGCACATGGGAATCTCCCAAAAAAAAAGCATTTAACTAATTGTGGTTGATTTCAAATTAGGTAAAAAAAAAAAAGACACCAGCGATGAAAATGCTAATTCTTTATTCTGAAAAACACAATTTAATACATTTTACATTTACAAGGTGACTTAAACTTTTATTTTATTTATTTTTTTTGTTTGAGCTTTGTTTGTTTGTCTGTTTTTCAACAGGACTCTGGGCCCAAATGTCATGAAACTTGGTGGAAGGGTGTAGCATTGTGCCAAAGAATGACGTATTACACTTCTAAGAAAAAAATATATGTTGAAATGACGATCAGTTGTGAGGCAACAAAAAAGCTCCACGTCCTCTTCCACCAACATAGTGTCGGTCACAGCAGATCCATGTTTCGACAAAGCTGCCGTATCCGTACTGACTCGTTATACATCAATGAGTGAATCATCGTTGGAGCCTCCCTGTGCTGGAAAGACAAACCAACACTCTCAACTCCATTAGACAACTATTTGAACAGTGTAGCTGATCCGGCCGCCACAGCCGTCACTGTAATCCCAAGTGCCTATTGCAGTCTTGGTTCTTCAAAGGGCTGTTAAGGGATAGCACTTCATTTGTGAATGTTAAGTGTGCCTTGATCGTACCACGGGACCCGTGCTCTGAGAAAGAAAGGGAGTTTAAGTCAAAAATATCACCACGTGGATTTAATGGTCTGATCGTGTGCAAACTTTAAAGATGGAGCTGTTATAGATACCTGCGTGGTAGGGTTTCTGTGTTTCTTTGTGTGTGGGTGTACTTTCAGACTCTTGGCTGCATTCTCCTCCCATTTTGCTCCCTCTCTGGGGTTCGGCGGTGTGTAAATGAAGCTGTGTTTGCACGTAGGTGTGTGCAGGCATGTGCAGAATGAAAGTTTAAGGAGATTCATTTTTGAGTGAGGGGCGCAAACCTCCTTGAAATACATATTTCATGCGGTTATGTAAACACAAGGCGGATCTGCTACGTCACATAAGAGTTAAGATTTCTCAAGGATTTCTTTCCGGTGACAGAAAAAAAAAAGAAGAAAAAAAAAAAAAAAGGGGGGCTTCTCTTATACATTTACATCTCATTCTGACGAATGCTCACAGCTTGACAGGCAACATGTTGGATAACAGCCTCGCTGTCCACTGTTCCATTTCAATTCTGTCTCGTCTAATCCGGGGTATTTAAATTCAGAAACACTTTGCTTTTTTTGGGCATCACTGTAGACATATTGAGCTGTCAAATCAGTCGCTCTTTTCTCTCTCATCCAGCAAAACCTGACTATTAAATGACACAGCATAAAAAGGCTTGACTCAATGAATCACAACATGGGCTACTGAGAGCCAGACATGTTCAATCACCGCTGATGTTACCTGCACTTTACCTCTCCTTCTAAGTGGAGAATACAACCAGGGGTATTAATCACGCATTGCTTTTGCGCAAACATATAGAACATGTGATTTATCAGTAGGATTTATCTCCCAATTCCATACAAAATGCACACTCACACATACACAAACTTTGAGGTGACATTCAGCTCGGATAGCAAAAAAAAAAAAAAAAAAAAACCTCAGAGGCAACAGTTAATCTTGTCTCAGGGAGATGGCAAAGCTGGACCACAATTTGTTTTCCTATTTGCTCTAGATTGCAATGTTGCCTTCTGCCGGCCTCGTCTATCTCTTTGCCGTGCGTTTGTCTTTTTCTTTGTTGTGACAGACGAGACATATCGTTCTTTCTCGAATGAGAAACCTCAGGTTATGTGATGCCTTTGATTCAAATACTCCTACTCAGTGCGATGCAAATAGCGCTCTTGTGGCTTTATTAAGTCTACAACACAGTGTACAAGAGTATTCTCGTGAACGAAATCCACATTCTCAGCATCACACAAACTGGTTCAGTATTATAGGCAGGGATAGTTAGACAAAAAAACCTTAATTGTTTAAATTCTCTTGATCCTCTGCAGATCTCCATTATGTCCACAGCTTTGTCTAGCCCCCTGTGTACATAGCCTCCGCATATGACACAATGATAGATCCTTAATTGTTACTTGCTCTACAGGTTGAGCGAGTTGCAAATACTTTTCTATTCACCAAGATCACTTTGTCTGTATGAGTCAATGTTCCTGGCTAACAAGGTGAGGTTGAAATTCTCTTGTAAGCCTTTTTTTCCCCACTCTTCTTCTTCTTCTTCTTCTTCTTCTTCTTCTTCTTCTTCTTCTTCTCAGCTCTGCTTTTCTTTGTCATTCGCACATCTTGCCTTTTTACCTCCAACCTGACTTTATTCCATTTTTCAAGGTAACACGTATCAGCCGGAGGAGTAAAGCACAAGCGTGTGTATTTTTATTCGCACCGCTTCCAGTTATCTATCTTTACAAATCTCACTCTTTTGTACATACCAGGGCTGAGCAATTCTTTTTTTTTTTTTTTTTTTTTTTTGACGTACAAGATCTTCCCTCGTATAATATAAAAAGAATCAGAATGAACAATATTCTTGCCCTTTTAGTGTCACTTTTTTCTTACATTATCTCGTGTCCCCTTTCCGACATTAATCTGATAACAAACTCAAACGTATCAACACTACATCTATTTTCGTGATCTAACATGTCTTCTTAATAGAGACAAAGCCCTTCACCTTACACACAGAGACACGATGTAAAAGACAAGTTTCCTACCTGGCAAGTGAGTGTGTCCCAGCTGGCCTTGTGTCGATGACAACTGGCTCGGAGTCACCTGGATTGTTTTGAAGGGATTGGTTTGGAGGTGTGGACTTTCTGGGGAAGTCAAGAATGGGAGGGATGGGTGGAGCGTTGCATACAGACACTTACATACTTTCACACACTTACAGGAAGCTTGGACTCGTTTTGCATGAGCAGGGGTATTTTTAATGGAAGGCAGATAAATGACAGAGGAAGAGAAAGGAAAGAGAAACAGTTTAACAGACAATTGTAAAGAATGGAATTTGGAGTGATATAGATAGTTAGATCAAACGCAAAGGTAAGAAACAGGCAGTTGGCTAACCAGATATACCTGCTTGTATTGTACAGAGGTGGGACCAAGTCATTGTTTTGCAAGTCTCAAGTCTTTGCTTTCAAGTCCCAACTCAAGACTGACACCTGTCCTAAAATTTTAGTTTCAATTCCCAAACAAGTCATAATGCGCCCGTTACCAATTTTGCCCCATGCAAACTGTAATTATTTTTTTGTTGTTGACCCCGGCCTAATGTTAGTTCTTCATGGTTCTCTGCTGCCACCTGATCGGATGCTGTCGGAATGATTAAAATAAAGTGGATCTGGGGAAGTAAGTGTTCACTCGCTGGGAATGAAAAGCGTTAACGTCAGTTAATTCAGGTTTGTTCATTCTTGGTAGGTTAGTGCTTACAGTGCGTTCTATGTAACCGCACAACATCCTGGGTCCGATTCGGCCCTGGGACCTTTGTTACATGTCATAGCCCTCCCCCCTCTCTCTCTCTCTCTCTCTCTCTCTCTCTCTCTCTCTCTCTCTCTCGCTCCCATTTCTACACTGTACTCTTTCAAAAAAAAGGGGAAAATGCCCCAAAAAGTACATGCTTTTTAATCTTTGGGCTTGGGGGGAAGGTATCGAGTATTTTCAAGTCAAAAGGCTCAAATCCAAGGGAAGTCACGAGTGATCGGTGTTAAAGTCCAAGTCGAGTTGCAAGTCTGTTTTGATTAAGAGTCTAAAGTTATCAAATTTGTGACCTGAGTCTGACTTGGAAGCAAATTGTAAAGAAATGTGAACACTTGGCTCTGCTCTGGTTCTAGACATTTTAACAATCGGATTCCACTTATTGTCATCAACATGTACTTCCCCTAGTAGTGTGCACTGTATATCATTGTTCATGCACAAAAGGGGAAGAATGTCAGGCAATCCGTTCTGAGTGGTACTCAAAATGAAAGTCTCTACGAAATGAAAAGTGAAATAAAACATAGGGAGAATTACAGTAGGTTATCTTTAAAAGAAAACTTGTAATGGGCCTTCTGATGTCAGCAAACACATATCAAACAAAAACACACCCAAAAAACCCCTATGGGATCATATTCAGAATCCACAGTCCTGTATCACATTTACTTCTTCTCAGCCCTAACACACACATCATCATCAAAATGACAGCTTATCCCAGTAGAAAAACAATAATAGATGTGTCTTCATGGCAAACAATCCCAGTCATTCCACAGGAGGGAGTGGTTTTCAGACCTGCTGGGGTGTTTTCTGAACTGTTTGTTTGATTATTGTCCCTCTAGTTTCCAAGAGATATGCTGACACACCCACTTTAGAACAGGGCT
>CALSBV010012213.1:4241595-4256106 GCA_943590825.1 Bovichtus diacanthus
GTTAAGTAGACAGAGAAGCAGAGGATCTCATCTCTCCTATTAAAACTAAGCAGCCACATCATCCATGATGAAGAAAGAGGCAACATCCAAGAAAAGCTACAGAGTTGGTTGTCAATAGCCATACTGTTTGTCTAAAAACAAGCTATTCCAGGTGATTTAATTGTACTGAGCAACAGATTTATTATTTAAAACAGCGGCGGCCTTTTGGTGAGACAGCAGAAATGATATCCCTGCTGCTCACATTCAGTTCATTATGGCTCTCCTTACTGGCCACTCACCTCCGCACGCTGATTAAACGTTCAAGTCGTTGTCCTCTAATCTGGATAGTCTGCTTTCACTACTTTTTTTGTGCAACGTGTGGTATGTTGGTGTCAAATGTTCACGATCCTATTGCGGGTGGTTACCACTGTTGCCGGGAAACAATGTTGGTGACGCAGGTTAAATGGACTGGCAGAGCCACATTAGCACAAACGACCGTAGCGGGTGACCATTCGTTCAAGCTGCAAAGAAGTATAAAAAAAAAAAGAGCAGATCTCTGTCATACCCTCCATGATTTGATTCTGTCGGACCTGATTATTATTCTCTCCCGATACATTTGTGAAGCATTTCATCTCGTTATTCATTTGATGTCATCCAGTGACATACACTTCCAAAGCATATCATTATGAAGTGGTCCATCGTGAATAAATGTCCATGAATCCAAAAGACGCTTCAGAACAGTTTTCTTCTTCTCAAATCGTCAGATCATTCATAATTTTTCTACAGATTTTTCTCATGATGTTAATGAAGCACAAATACATTTTCTTCCAGTGGGACTAAGGAATGAGTTCTGACTGCACACAAACTAAACCACAAAATATGATATATACTTTTTTTATTCACGACTATTTTTGTAAACTGGGTTTTGCTCCAAAAAAAAAAATTCACACACAAGTCCACACTGTTTAAAATCAAAACACAAAAGCAAAACTGAAGTACTGTCAAAGCCAGTGGGCCGATTGGGACACACACACACACAAACACACACACACACACACACACACTCACACACACACACTCACACAGGCGACCGTTGGTGGCGGGGTCTGTGTCGTGGGAGTGTTGGATAATGTAGCGCATTCTGTCGCTTCTGTTCCTCAAGATCAGACATGCCCAAAGTCCGGCCCCCGGGCCAAACGCGGCCCGTGTTCATATTTCCACTGGCCCGAAGCCTCTGTCATAAAATCAATAATATGTGGCCCGCCAGTACTGTTGTCCACAGTATAAAATACACGCGTAAAAAAAGCAATTTTATATTTCACCACAGGATGGCAGTAAACTTTTGGCCGAACTCTCGCGACCCCGTTTTGCGCTTGATCTGTTTTTTGCCCATTTCTAAAATGGCAACTGGAAGTAAGAAAAGGAAAGTTGACAGCGAGGGCCGCCGTTTCCAGGACAAGTGGAAATCGGAATATTTTTTCACTGAGTTTGGAAACAACTGTGTCTGCCTAATTTAATTTTTAATTTTTAATTTTTCACAAGAGCCAGTGAGTCGAATGAAAATGCCACAAAGGCAAGTTATGAGGTGGCAACGCTGATTGCCAAGCACTGCAAACCTTTTACTGAGGGTGAATTTATTAAAGACTGTGTGATGAAAATGGTGGAGAACATTTGTCCTGAGAAAAAGCAACAGTTCGCCAATGTTTGCCTGGCTCGTAGCACTGTGTCACGAAGGATTGAAGAAGTTTCATCTGATATTAAGAGACAGTTGGAGGCAAAAGGAGTGGAGTTTGAATTTTTTTCGTTAGCCTGCGACGAAAGCACGGATGCTTCCGACACTGCTCAGTTACTGATTTTTTTGAGAGGAGTGGACAGTGAAATGAACGTGCGTGAAGAGCTACTTGACCTCCAGAGTCTTAAGGACCAAACAAGAGGGAAAGATTTATTTGCTGCTGTTTGTTCCGCCGTAGATGACATAAAACTACAGTGGAATAAAATCACGGGGATTATTACGGATGGCGCACCTGCCATGGTTGGCGAGCACAGTGGATTATCAACCCAAGTGTGTAACAAAGTTAGCGAAGAAGGAGGTAAAGCTATAAAACTCCATTGCATTATTCACCAACAAGTTCTATGTGCCAAACATCTGAAATATGATCACGTTATGAAACCGGTGATAAAGGCTATTAATTATATTCGCTCCAAAGCCCTGTGCCACCGCCAGTTTCAGCAATTTCTACTGGATATCCACGCTGAATACGGAGATGTTGTGTATCACACTGATGTAAGATGGCTCAGTCGGGGGTCTGCACTGCAGCGTTTCTACTCCCTTAAAGAGGAAATTGGACAATTCTTGGCAAAAAAGGGACAACCGATGCCAGAACTAACCGATCCTGTTTGGCTGGCTGATTTTGGATTTTTAGTTGACATAACCCGACATCTGAACACCCTGAACACGAGCCTTCAGGGGCAAAATGCAATGATAAGCCAACTGTATTCACATATCAAAGCCTTTCGGACCAAGCTGCTACTTTTCCAAAGCCACCTGTCACAAACGCAACCCAATACCACACATTTCCAATCTCTGCAAGAAATAATGACCCGTTTTCCAGCGCACAATATCAGCGCGCAAATGAGGAGGTATGCTGCAAACATCTCATCTCTGGCTGAGGTGTTTCAACAGCGTTTCAGGGATTTTGCAACTATTGAAAAGGAGATCACGCTTTTTTCCTCTCCTTTTTCCGTGGATCCCAGTGACGTTCCAGCCCACCTGCAGTTGGAGCTGCAGTGTGACACGGAGTGTTGCAGCCGGCACCAACAACTCCCTCTTGTCAACTTTTACCAGCAGCTGGATAAAGACAGGTTCCAAGAGATTCGAACATTTGCTAAGAAAATGTTGAGCTTGTTTGGCTCGACATACTTGTGCGAGAAGACATTCTCAGTTATGAACATGAATAAGAACCGTGTGAGGACAAGACTAAGTGACTCCCACCTGCGTGACATCTTGCGCATTAAAACCACCGCTTTTGAGCCAGACCTGTCCCATTTACTGCAGTCGAGATCTCAGTATCACCCTTCGCATTAATGCAAACATGTTATTTGTTGATTCTTTGTTTATTTGTTTGAGTTTGAGTCAAATTTCATAAAATACTTTATTTGCATTTAATTAATTTTTATTTTAACCTTAATTTATCCAGGTCAGGCAGTTATCAGATCTACCTAGCAGCAGACAGCATAGTAAAACAAAGCAAAATAAAAGGAAATACAAAAAAGCATTCCCCTCGTCGGTAGCATGTAAAATTCATGCTGGCCCGTATGACAATTTTTGGCCCCTGAGCCAAAAAGTTTGGGCACCCCTGAACTACAGGGACAGTCCCCCTGAAGCAACTAGGGGTTAAGTGCCTTGCTCAGGAGCACAATTGGTGGCAGCCTGGTATTGAACTCACAAACTTCTGGTGTTTTGTCTATTGGGAAGTCTAACCTCCAATTAGCCATGCATTCCACATAACACATGCCTATATACAATACGAGCGAGACAAGCACAATGCAACCTCTCCTTGCTCTCCTCCTTATGTGGGTGAGGCTAAAAGACATCTGGCTGATTCATTCTTGACCCGAATTTAAATCAGCTCCTGCACACTGTCAACACTTTAAATTTATTGAAGGGCTACATTTCGGTCAAGCAACCTTCTTAGAGTCATTACTTATTCTCCAATGCACCTGACTACACACAGATGTTTAAATATCACTAAATTAATTCCAAAAATAGTTTTTTGCCTGAAAGGGATGTGATTCGGAGTTCTTTTTTACGAGAAGATATGTGGAATGAACTAAAAAAAGCAGACTCTTGTGAGTCTGCTCTGCAGACATAGTGACAACAATTTAAGAGAGGCCTGCCTGAACATGTGGGTTCACAAATGTCCTCAGGGCTTGGAGAATGAAAAGCAACTTCCACTGAGAGGTAAAGGAATATATCACCGGATGTTTTCTTCCTGGAGCAGATAATGTTTTAGGAGAGGGTGGCCAAAAAAGCAACTATTCTCCGTTCCCCTCCTGAAACTGCAGACATTGTAGAAACGAGACAACTGAACAAAATGAGCAAATCACTGGATCACCACCTCTTTACTCACACCGCTCGCAGAAAGCACCATTCAGCTGTGTATCTTGAAATGGTGGATTAAGCCTCTGCACCCTGGATAGTCCTAGATGCATCGAAGAGTCTCGTTGCCTCTGTCTTTTTATAGGGCAGAACCCCTAAAGATTAAATGGGCTCAGACTGATTGGCTGAGCATGCACATGCATATTCTTGTAACGCTGAAGCTGCTAAATGAGTCCCATTAGATGTGTGTGAAATACAACTGGGGGACAAGTTTATTATCTGCATGGGAAATCAGAGAAAGGGGTTTAACTGAAGCACACTGATATTTAATTGCAGGACGTTCAGGGGAAATATAAGACCATCACCAAGAAGACCCGCAAGCTTCTCTCACAACAAACTACAAAGATGGAGGAGAAGGGAAAGGTCACAAAAGGGTTCATGGAAAAGATGGTATTTGAGGAAGTTTGAGGAACACTGTAAATAATAAAGGCCGGCATTCTCTTGACATTGGGCTTTTTATTTGTTCGTACAAAACAATCACTATTCAATTGACAATGATACGCCGACGTTTAAAAAGGCGCAACATAAAGCTTTTCACTCGTCAGGTCTGAACTGTTTTACTTCAAATATCCAAACAATGCTGAACCCATCCAAGCTGACACAGTCATCCTGTCTTCTCTAGTGCCTTGTCTCTCTGATCATCCTCAACGACCCCCCCCCCCTCGCACAACTCACCCCTCCACCTTCTCTTGTTTCTATCCCCCCGACCACCACCCATCCCTCTACCAACAGACCTGTCCCATTACTGTCACAGTCATTGCTCCAGCTTGGGTCATTCCCCAGTGTGTCAGAGCTGGTGACAACGAGCCAGCCCCCCCACTCCCCCCCCCCAGCCTCCCCTCTCTGTGTGTTGTGACAGTGCCATGTCTCCACCGCCACTATGGATGATGTCAGGATGGCCCCTCGAGGAGGTCACCATCTTCTTTCTCTCTTTCTGTCTCTCACTGTCCATTACGCTGACTCCGCGGGATGCCGGACGGTGGAAAAGAAAGGTTTGTCAGAAGAGATTGACTGGAAAAAACACAAAACTGTCTGTGAGCTGATTTACGCTGAGAGCCACTGATTGCAGCCAATCAAATGGTCGTTAATTACACTGAATGTGTTCCACATAAAAACGCACAAAATGAGTCAAAGTTGTAATAAAAGTGTGTTATATTGCTTGCCTGAATATGTACTTGGCTTAGCACTGGGCTAACAATTCATTATGCTTTCCACAAAGTTGACCATGTGAATCGCTCAACTCCATGACAACACTTGTGCGGTGCACACGCTACACGAGAGGCCCCTCTGCCGACAATGGTCATCAAATCCCTGCTTTTTTTGATGGTTCTAAAGATTATCTTGCCAGATTTTTCTGTTTTGTAAGGTATGTTTTTTTACATCCCCCGATCTGCTCAGAAGTCCATCCTGGCCGCACTGAATTCGAATCGCAAATATTAAACATGTTTAATATTTAGGATCCAATATACTTTTGTGTCTTGGGAACCCCCGAGGACAGCCGGAAATGCTCATTACATGTTGTTAGGTTGTGCTAAGATTTGATGAGTCTTTAGGTGTGGGCCAGCCTTTAGTAAAACCCTTGAGCCTTGGAATATCGGTATCTAAACTATACAAAGACTTCAGCACTCCGTACTGACTTCACACAAGCTAAAAAAGATTGTTTCCACTTGTTATCTGGCATCTCCCAAGGTATCTTCGTGATCCCACAGGTGATTGCTGTCAGCATGGGATGAGAACATCTCTGCCTGGGATGAAACCAATGTTCAAACCCAGTATTTGCTTAAAATGCGCAGCTTTTTAACTCCTTCACTACAAACATGGCCTCACTGTTCTCTTCTTTTCTGTACGAGCATCCAAACCAAAAGGGTTATACGTTACAACGAATAATCTTTGAAGTATTTTTTTTTTATGTATCATACTGTACAGCTAACTATAGCTCTACCCTTCAATGCTGACAATACTGCTCCTTCCTCCAGAGGAGATGCTGACTTTTAGCCCGAGGACACATAGCTTTACATATATGTAGCCCGCATGTGCATATTTAAGATCCATTCACAGGCTTCTCGCTTTAAAACTAATCAGCCAGAAACAATTAAAAGACAGACGGAGAAGGAGTCAATAACCAAGTCACAGTTTTAGTTTTAGTTTTAATGCTGGCATTATCTTAAGCTTGTTAGGTACAGCTGATAAGAACCGAATCCACGGTTATTGGCTAATGAAAAACCTGCTTTTGTTTACTTCAGTGTGAAATCTAAGACCCACTGTTTCAGAAATGTCTACACATTTAACGTATTTTTGAAAACGCAATAACACTTATTTACATGTGAGAGATTTGGAGAAAAGTTCTGTGCTGCACGAGGCATTCATTGTCTTTTCCATTACGTTGCGTAGGTCATGATTTGCTATTCCAGAGGGTAACCCTTCCTTTTTGTATGTGGGTCTGGCAGTGATTGTGGTGTTTGAGGGAGCAGTGAGCTGCATGTAAACATAAACTACATAGTTTGGTTGTTTGCTTGAGCCGCCATTTGGCTTTCTGTGATTAAGCAGTGAATAATCTACAATGTCTATGGTCTATAAATAATTGGAGGACTATTAATTGGATGTTAATTGTTGACCTTTGGTGGCGTAGGTTCTTACAACCTAAATTAATTTCGAAAATACCTTGTGTAACCTCTCATATTATAAATAATACATGCTGATATCCAGAAATGATCTTCAATCATCTCGGAGACAGAGTTTTGCCTCGAGCCAGTGACCCTGATAACAATGCAGCATAGGACGATGCCAAGGGATGGCGATGCATGCACAACAAGTGGTATTATGGTGGATCTTGTGCAGATCGGTTGCCACTCCTCTGGGGGGGGGGGTTCTTCTTCTAATCTATGGACCACTTCTCTGCTAGGAGACATTTCCCTCATTATTCCACAAACATCCACTTTTTTCATCTCATCCTACACCTTGTTCGAAGCCAACTGCTGCTCTTGTGATATCTACTGTGCAAGTGCACTGTGGATGTGGCAGTAGGGTGTGGTCACGGCGCCGTCTGCTGGGGAGAGTCGGGAGTGGCCCAGGTGGGGATCAGACAGCTGGACGGAATCGGGTAATCAGCCACACAATATGAGCATGCTGGTAACCTGGTTCTGATCTCTTGCAGTGGACTGTGTTCTGGAGGTGAGCAGCTTACAGCCATACACACACTGGACACGACCAATCTCAGAAGCTAAGAAAGGGAGGACATTCTGACACTCCCAGAAAAGGCTGATTATTATTTACAATAAACTTTTTTTTTTTTTTTGCACGCCTCACCCCTTTTCTGAGTGTGAGCAGGGTAAACCCACAGTGAAGTTAAAGATAATTCACATTTCTGACTAATTAGACCTTTTTTTTTTTTTTTATTGGTTTTGGTTATCGTTGTTCGACTCTTATACCTTATATTGGCAGGAGTAACATCACAGGAGGAGGTAAGTGGTGAAATGTTCACTGTGCTCTGTTTATTGTGTCATTTCACTCACCGCTACGAACGTCATTTTAACAATCTCAAAGTTACAGGATATGGCCCGTAATAGAAGAAAACATTTCACAAGACAAGGAGGCACGGAGGAAGAGACGAGAGGCAAATATACTGCATGGGGTACATTTGAATCAGAAATCGCACTCATAACTCAGTCAAAACTTCACACTGATGTTGTTCACATTGTCTTACAGTTACCGAGGCTATAATTATCGCTGATGTCCAACGTGAAGGAACGACCACAAATCCGCTTAGAAATCATAGAAAAAAGACACTTCGTAGCTTGCCTGAGAATCATCACAAACGCAGTTTTTCTTCTGTATCAAATGAACATTTTAGATGCAGGTGTTGATACCTATGTGAGAGTCAGCTGACAGTCAACTGAGAGGTAACAGTAAAAGGCCAAGCAAGGGCTAAGGTGAACGACAACAAATATATAGGTTAGAAAACAAAGCTCATCAGAGAATACACTACCTTCTTGTAGCTGACGTTCTCTGTTGTTAAAAAAACAAAGATAGGCCTGTGTGTTGGCGTTAGCACGTTTTCAGACTTTCACACAAAGGTCAACTTTCACACAGAGCTGATAAAACATAAGGACCAGAGAGATCACAGATAAAACAGTAGGTAATCATAGCTGTATTCATTATTAGGGTGAGGGTGAAAGGTTACCCACAGACACGCTCCGATTGGGATTATAAACATTGACCAGAGCAGGTAATGTTAAAATCACCCCACTCACCCAAGAGAAATAAATCCAGTCTGAATGGGGCTTAAGTCTACTCCACTGTTTACTAAGGGCCTACACTAGGAAAGAAGTGGTTGGTACAATGTGTTTCCAAAGCTATCCAACAATCGGACAAGCAGTTCTGACAAAGTATACTGGCACCTTACTGGTCCACAGCCACGCTAGCGGCTCTGTAAGGCTAGTCTTATGCTTAGAGATATTTCGAGCTAAATACTACAGGTAAAGTTTACCATGTTTACTATTTTAGTTTTGCGTGACAGCATGCTAACATTTGCTAATTAGCACAAACACAAACTACAGTTTAGGCTGATGGGTATGTTTCGAGTTAACTCCACCAAGTTGTTGAGATATTTCAGTCCGGACCAAAGTGCTAGATTGACCAACCAACATTTCCATCCCGAGAGCCACGCCAGCAGCATGACTAAGAAGAAATGATTCGGAGAAAGAAACAATAGCTGCAGTCAGGTGATTAAACAGATTTTACAGAAACCTGCAGGTTTGTCCAAATTCAATGCAATGAGGGACTTTTACCAACATTGCTGGTTGTGCACACTTTTGCTTTTACTTCCAGATAAAGATTTATCTACGCTTTTGGCTTGTGAACAACATGCCTAATTGCCTGACGGTTTGTGTTTTTTGCCTGATAATGAACGAAAAGTATCCTTTTAAATAGGTGTAATGTGAATTTAACTGAGGCTTTTTTGTGGGTAATATTTTAAATACTCTTTTGTGGCTATAATCTCTGAGGATAGCTATTTTTATGAATTTATTTGTTTGCTTTTTGGAAAACATTCCAATCAGGCATTGAGGCCAATGCCAAGTTTGTACCTCAGTAGACTCCTGTTCAGCGTCTAAAATATTCCAAGCTATTTTTTAACAGTAACACTAAAGGCAGCTTTCACATTTTGCTGATGCTATCGGTAAAGCTCCTCAAATTTTAAAATACCTTCTTGTTACATTTCAAGTTCTAAAAAAAAAAAACTGCCACCACTTGAAAAAATGACTTGGCTCTTAAAACGACACTGCAGAGTTTGTTCATACATACGACACACGGCATGGAAGCGCTTTCCAATCCTCTTCATTTTAGCTGTGGTTATCAACTGCAGAAATATTATTTGCACTCAGACGTTCACATGCATGCACATTTTTCGTAGTCAGATCCTGTCAGTCAGAGCATTGCCCTTTAATTACCCGTGACATGCTCGGTGGAGTTAGGTGATTAACATCTACAAACGATTGCACTACTAATGGGGTGTGGGTAAGTGAGAGAGCTTGGCCTGTACTGCGGTGTGAAAGTTAAAGTGAAACTGGTGAGGGGCAAGATAAATTCTTAAATTCCTGGAAATACAAAATGCCGTTGACGTTAAGAACTTGTTCACACCTTTCAACGCAAACCAGCCCACATATCAAACTAAAAGTACATGCATGCGAGAGCCTATTCAGATGTCCATTAAACTTGTCAGTGGTTTGAGTCATGAGTGACCTTTTCACTGTTTCTTACTAGATGGATGTAGTCAAAAAAAAAAGAAACTCTAAATATCCATTAATCTAGGACGGATGTTAAAAACGAAACGTTGATGCTCATATGGACGTCGGCAGTTAATGTGCTACAGAATTTAGACGGTGACACATTCCTCAACGTTTTTGCTTCAACGCTCTTTTCACCGCAGATGTAAAATGACATGATTTAATTTCCTTTAATTTGAGTGAACTTTGGCAGAATAAATTAAGCAGGGAAGACATTCTTCTTGTTTTTTTTCCTCAAACTTTGCAATGACTTTTAAAACTTTGCTGCTAATGAACAGCGTCACTTTCCTTATATTTTTTTTGTCAGCCTCTCTTTTTCATTTCCAGGCTTTTTTTTTTATATAATGACTTTTTAGCTGTGATTCTGTTTGGCTACAAGGGACTCAGCAAGATGTCATACGTGCAACGAAGCGGCATGGAGCGAACAAAGCTGAGAAAACAAGTAAACAGGCATTGGAGCTTTCAACCCAGTTTGAAATCATCAAGCTACAGAACTTTATGATCGACAAGTACTGTGCCACATATTTATTTCCAATGAATAACACATTAACACCTGCCAAAAGTGCCAAGAAACGACATGTTTTATTTGTTGTGTTTTTTTTGGTTGTTTTAATTTTGAGGAAACGACTTGTATATCTACTGATTTTAATTCCACTTTATTTGGTCCATAAGATTTATCACTACAGTTGAACAGCTTGTTATGCAGCACCATCTATACCATAATAGACCATATTATGCATGGCCACTGTTGGACATGAATGAACAGAAATGAATTGCACTTACAGGAATGACACATGAGCTTACTTTTTGTTGCCCAAAGCAGAGCATTTTTCATCCCCATTATTGAAATCCCCCACAACCGCTAGTGCCATCCCAGTTGGCAACAACCACAGATACAGTATATGCTGAAGACAATATTGAAGAACCTTAATTTGCAGTTTCTCTTATGGCCACTAGAGGCTGTATCAAAGAAACCTCCCATTGTGGGTACATAACTTCCCTTGGAAATAAAAGGTCCTACAACAACAATTTGTATTATGTACTAGAATTACTTTTTGATCAAATGTATTACAGATTAACTCTAAAGCAGAAATGGAGACATTTATTCCCCCTCGTGTTCCCAAGTGGTATTATTGTTGGTGCCGCTGTCGGATATCTTAATGTTTTCCTCAGCGCTACCAACAACACGGGACACACTGCATTTGTTTCCAAATAAACTGCACGACGGAGACCTTGCTGACATATTTTTTTGTCTGTTTATTTTCACATGAACAACAATATTGATCTACAACATTGTTAGCAACATGGCTGGCTACTGTCCAAAGCAAGAATCTCAAAGAACTACGAACCCCAGTCACAGTGCTATGATGAAGGCAGAGTTAAACACTTAACGCCGATGGTGTCATTATTCTCAAGCCATTACTGTTTGCAATCAACATACTTCATAATGATTAGTTAAAGCAAAACATGTTGTTTATTGACACTTTAATGTTATGTTTGGGGTCCTGGAGACCCCAGGCCCCCCATTAACAGCTCAAATAGCAGACTTGACATCGTCTTATCACCTTGTGTTTCTACCTATCACACTCAGCAATGGTAGTTACCAGTTTATCATCCCAACTGAGCCCTGACAAACATGTTTAACCTTTTTTATGTTAAATTAAGTTTCTATACCATTATTACTTGTGTTTTCCTGTATGTTGATGTTCCTTGACCCCTCTGACGGAGTTGCGCTCTCAGAGTCTCCATCAGGCGTGATGGCTTTCAGAGACTTCTCAGCAATAATTCCTGCTATTTTGTCATCTCTGGATGCCACTTAAGTGGTCCTCTGCTCCCCTCCCATGGCACTGACATCTCTTTTGTGTTCTGCAATCCCCTTTTTTTCGCAATCACTTCAAGGTCAATCCATTTTTTCTTCACCTGTGGCACACTGCTGTGGAGGCTTTGTCACCTAATAAGAATGTTTCTTCGTCTGGCTCCCTGCGAGGCTTCTTCTTTTTCTTGGACACGCCACTTGTAAACATGCCAGATATAGCATTCTGCTTTAGAGGATCATCATTTAGCAGTAACTCAAACTCATTGTCAGTGAAGTTTGTATTCTATGTCTTTCTTATTCACTCTGTCTTGTACAGGTCAGTACAGTACTACATTGAGCTGACTAGAGCTTCTAAAGGGAAGCTTTTTAATGTATTTTATACATTTAGGTTAAAAAAACTGATGCCAGCCTGGTGCTACAGTGACCAACTATCAGCTTTCGTGGTCCAAGTGCTATTATAAGACCGGACATGCTAATTTCAGTAGAAATTGATTTTTTGCATGTTGCAAACTTGAACTCTTACCATATCTAACCCATTGCACCTTTAATACCAACATTCTTTAGCGTACAGGTAGTTCTGAAGTACATATTTTGAATTTGGTTGGCATGTGGTTTCTTCGATGTTTTTCTTTGAAGAGTCCTTGAATGACAAGGCACAGCTAAGGCTTTAAAAGCTGGACTGCTGGACAACATATTAATTCAAGAAAGTGGGCTACAGTAAGTGTGGCAGTCTTTGAGTGTGTAAAAGCATTCAAAAATGCACTTAATTAAATATCCATCTGTTTGTGTGTGTGCCACCGAGAGTGCTCTTTGTTTGTCATGCAATTTTTTCCCGCTTATCTGTAATTACTTTGTGCTTCATTAGTGCTTTGTGTGCATATACCTTGCAAGTGCAGGTGAAAGCTCAGTCCACAGAAGCTTCTTCATCCTGATAGGTGCAAACATGCACATATACACACACACATCTATCCCAAAAGTGATTACCGAGGGTGGGAGAGGTGGAGAAAAGAAGTGTCTTGTCTCTCTTCCAACTTCTTTCCGGGCAAACAATCAATGATGGCCCAGCAACAATTGAGTTACAATCATTTAGTGTTTTCCCGCTCTGCTTTGATGCCGTCTACTTCCAGACGAGCCTTGATGGGACAGGGGGGAAAATTGAATTAACTTAAGTCACAAGGGGAGAATGGCACCTAAGAGCTTTGGTTATTCAATAAACCACCTTTCATTCACTCGCTCTCTTCCCTTGCTTTTTTCTCTGCCTTTTTTTTTAAACTCACTTTCCCATGCGTGCATTAAATGCCTGGCTTTTTGGAGACAAGGTGAACAGAGACACAGAAGCAATGCACAAACAAAGTCTCTAATCCACTCGCCAGACCTGACGTCTAAACCCGCTGCGTGGACTTGTTTGCTTTTGTTGACTGTAAATTGTATTGGATTGCGAGTGTTCAAAAAATCTTTAAAGGATTACATGGGTATTTCAAGCAATTTCTCTGACTAAAACAGCTTTTTCTTGCTTGTTCATTATTGTCATTGTCAAGGACATTCGGTTCAATAATTGAATTGAATAAAGTAATTATACCACTCCCTTCGAACAGTCAAAACATTCAGAAGCTTAATTTAAAGTTGGGGTTTGATTATAACCTGAAATGTGTCTGTGTCCAATTTTGTTGTTATTGTTTGTGGAAATAATAAAGTAGAAAGGGTGCCCCCTTGAGATGTACTATAAATGAATACAGATACATTATTTGGACATGGACCAATAATGCTCCGTGAACAGAGTCATGGTTTGAAATATTTTCTTTTGATTTAACCTTTATTTCATTGCCTGTTGAGACCAGGATATGTCTTTTTTTTTTTTCTTCGAGGGAGTCATGTGGCGCTCCAAGTAAAAAATACAGAGCTGTGTGCAAACAAAACATTGCTAATCAACTGTGTCGGCAACCATAATCACTTTACTTTTCGCATTAACAACTAGAAAAATGTGTTACACGTGTTAGCGTTAAACAGTTTATGATTACATTACTGTAATGAGTTGCGTTATGAATTTCACTCCATCATGTTGTTTGTAAACACAATCGCTTAGCTTCGTAGTGTTTGTTATTGCTTTGATAGGAAACCTCCAGGTTCAAATACATAAGATAAATAATTAATCCCCATTCTGCTCAACATTGCTGTTTAGTCTGGAGACATAGATTAAAAGGAAACCAACCTCCAACAATCTTACACATGAGCTCAGGTTACTTGTCACCAGGAGTGCTACTCATTCTGTGAAAACTGGGCTTCTGTGGCTATGGGTGAGCTGCTCTTGCACTAATCTTGAGATTTAATAGGAAGCCTGTGCTACATGCTGGGGGCGTGGAGACGGCGTTTTTCGGGCAGTGTTTGAAAAGTTGCATTATGGAAAGTGTACTTCCAGTGTTTTGGAGCTTAACTCATACCACGGACTGGAAGTACAACTTGGATTTTGATTATTCTGTTTTAAAAATATGTCTCTTGCAAGTCGAAGTAGCCCTTTAAAAGCAGCCCTGCAGTAACCATGATTAAACTGTTCAAAAGTCGAGATTGTCTGCTCATTCTTGACCTTTTAAAAAGCGGTCGACAGAACAAACTCAACTCATTGTCAACTTACTTGTTTGTTGTGGACCTTTTGACTGTATCGCATGTCTTCAACAGTAGATTGAGTTTGCTCGGTCGTTCACATACAAGCTTTTTTCATTAAAAATTTTTATATTTTTTCTCATCCAAGCTTTTTGCATGAAAATTACGTTTTTTTT
>CALSBV010012213.1:4271106-4286253 GCA_943590825.1 Bovichtus diacanthus
ACCAAGGCAGCAACGAGACACCAAAGCACGGCTAGGCACTTACTAGCAATGGTGCTTTTGAAAACTTTTGGGGACACCCGAGTGGATCTACAGCTCAACGAACAAGCGCGCAGGGCCACGGAGCTGCACAATGAAAAGGTGAAGAAAAATAGGGAAATATTGAAAAGATTGTGTCATGTTTTTGGGTAAACAGGAACTTTCATTTAGGGGACACGATGAAAGTGCTGACTCCACAAACAGAGGAAACTACGTGGAGCTTCTTTCTTTTCTTTCTGAAAGCAACACAGATTTACAATACCACCTGTCCACTAACAAAGTGTTCACTGGGACGTCAGGCAAAATACACAACGACCTGATTTATGCTATTGCTGAAGTGATGGGAGAAGAGATCAAAATGGAGATTAAAAAAGCTCCCTTTGTTGCTGTAATGGTGAACGAGACAACAGATGCGGGAAATGCAGCACAGCTCTCACTCGTCCTGCGTGTGACGGACACAGGTGTCAAGGTGCGATTTCTCCGATTTGAAGATGTGACAAGCGGCAAGCGAGCTGATGACATTGCCGCTCTTATTTTGCGTTTCTTGGAGGAAAATGAATGTAGTCTGGATAAAGTTGTGGCACAGTGTTTTGATGGCGCAGCGGTCATGGCATCTGGACTAAATGGGGTGCAGGCTAAAGTTAAGGAGAGGGCACCTATGGCCTTATTCATTCACTGCTATGCACATCGACTAAATTTAGTACTGACTCAAGGAGCCTCAAAGCTTAAAGAATGCAAGGTCTTCTTTGCCAACCTCAATGGCCTTGCAGCATTTTTCTCAAGATCCCCTAAGCGCACGCAACTGCTGGATGACATCTTCAAGCGTCGTCTTCCTAATGTTGCACCAACGAGGTGGCAATATACTTCGAGATTGGTCAATGCAGTCTTTGAGAAGAGAGTTGCCTTAAAGGAGCTGTTTAACCACATACTGGAACATCATGATGAATATGATGGGGATACTGTGCTCATGGCTGATGGATTTAATGCACGTTTGGATGATTTTGAGTTTTGTTTTTTGCTTGAAACATTCAATGGGATTTTTAATTATTCGGATGTGCTTTTTGGAATTCTACAGAAACAAACATTGGATGTACAATTCTGCCTGACGAGGGTGAACGAGTTTTGTGACACAATCGAGCGAGAGAGGCGCCGGTTCAGTCAAATCTACGATGACACAGCGCGCATCTCAAGTTCACCCAGCGCACGCAGAGGCCCACGTGCAGCACAAGGAGACCCTCGCACATACTACCAACAACTCCACAACAATATTCTGGACAACATTCTTTGCCAGATACGAAACAGGTTTCAAGACCACGAAAAATTAATGTTTCTCTCCCTCCTGGACCCCCAGCACTTTCAGACCTACCGGAAAAAATTCCCGCAAACAGCCTTCTCCAGCTTAACAGAGTCACGGAACACTGTTCGAGCTATCCAAGCTAAAAACAGAACTGACTGTAATGTATGCTATGACTGATTTTTTAAAATATTAATATAACTCTGTTGCACTCGACTATGTTTAAGGTGACGCAACGCCCAGTTATACTGCGTTTCTGTCTAAATGTATAGTGTCTAGAGCCATGGCATCATAATGATGGTAATAAGAGGTGGATTAATTTGGGTGGGACTGTGTAGGACCTCACTGAAGGCCTAGGCCCCAGGCCCACGGCCCGCCACTGGTATATACATATATATATACATATGTGTATATATATATATATATATATATATACTGTACATATGTATATACATATTTATATATACATAATGTGAATACATATACAGGTTTATGGCGTATGCCCAATGTTGCCTAAACTATGTCAATGCAACATGTTCTTTATTTTTAATTTGGATGTAAAGATGAGTGGTGGAGTGTCTTGCCTCAGTTCACTTTAGGTCCCACCAAAGTCAGAGAGATTACTGAGACTGTTTGTGGGAGTGTGTACAGTATGTGTTCCTGTGTGTATGGGCCACTGCGTCCAGCTCCTTCTTGCTCGAGCTCCAGTCGGTGGAGGTAATGAAGATCAATGAGAGGAATGGTGGAGGCCGGCTGAGATCCTGGTACTGTCTCCCTGTCTCAGGCCAAAGCTCTATCGATCCCCCTGTGCTCCACTCTGCCAGCATCTGATAAAGGGCTTCTGTACACACACACACACACACACACACACACACACACACACACACAAAGACACTAACACGTATAGAATGCGCACACTCGCACAAACTCACTCATGTGCACTACCAAAAAAACACACCAAGTTTTTGGGCATAGTCCCTAATGCTGGGGAAGGAGTTAAGCCTCCATCACCTCTTTACAGTTTTCTGCACTGTCTCAAACACCTAAAGGAAAATGTAGAGCTCACATTTCATCATTGTCAAATAATGGGAGCTGACTATAGCTGTTTCTCACACTACAAATTGCCTTGTGGTGGTGCTGCTTTCAAGTACACTTTGTAAGCTCTTACTCCAGAATGCAGAGAATTGAAATACAAGTATATCATGCATTCAAGTGCTGTTTTCGTTGGCAATAAGAGAGAGAATAGATCCTGCAATAATAGCAGTCAATTTGTAATGGCTGTTATATTACTTCAGCGATCAGAGGCGCTCGCAGCATTCTATCATGTAAAATGCAAAACAGGTGGCAACAACACTTCATCATAATATTTCTGCAATATAGGCCCATTCAATTTCTAAAAGTATACTAATATATGCAAATATACTAATAATATGGGAGCTACTTAACACTTATAGCAAAGATGTAGTATGCGTGGCCATAGACTGTTTATAAGAAAAGAAAGAAACATAATTACCGTGACGCCACCTGTTGGTTTGTGGACTAGAGTTTTGAAGCCTCAAGACATTTTGGCTATCGCCATCTTGGTTTTCGGCTGTCCCTATCTTTGTTTTTTGGAACCAGAAGTGACACGAGAGGGTGGAGGAAAGTCCAACTGAACAAGACATTTTTAGGCGACCAAAAATGTTACAATTAACTTTCATGAACTGAAAACACATGGTGAACAGGTTAAAGTTCTAAGACGATCGACACAGAGAGCACCAAGACCTGGACGTCATGGTAGCAACCTGTCAAGCCCAAGGTAACCACCCTCTAAAGCTGCTTTATCATCTTTTTTACTCTAAATAGGACCATCATTTACCAAATGAACATCCTGCTGTATTAAAGAATTTCGTATTCCGTATCGTGCATCCCCACTTTAAATGAAGAGCTACTCCATGGCCTTCACAATAGCTATATAATGATATTCAGACTGAAGCAAAATGTGTAGTCTCTGAATGAAACGATGGCCCCATTGTAATCCCGTTTTCAGATGTTGGGGGAGGACCTCAATATCTTTAACAGCAGTGCCAAGTTCCAACTCAAAATCCTCAAATGATCACATCATCCGCAAACGCCTTTTGAGATTTGCCCAAGATCTATCTCAATATGTTCTAAAAGGTGCTAATTGTCTTGGCTTTCCCAGAGCTGTATTTCCAAGCGAAAAAGTTCAGAAGAGATTAGATAAGTGTATTTTCCAGACAAGTAGCTCCTTTCCCTGCTTTATAGTGTTTCGAGCAATTAAAAGAGTCTGTGAATGCCAGAGCCTGGCTTGGTACCACTATTTCATTTGAATGAACGAGCCAGAGAAGCCTCTACTTCAAATGGGTGGTGGCTGGTCCTGGGCCAGTTTTGCATGTCTCCCTCTGATAAGAAAGGTACGACTATGCAGGAGACTAAAACTGCGCCCATATCCGAGCCAAGTGTTAGTGTCTGAGCAGAAATTTGCTACAGACTCACAATTAACATGATATCGCCATTAATGCTCCGCGAACTGCACAGACCGCTCCATGATGCCAAACATGCGTTGAATTAGTTGACCTAATTAGCATAGCTATGAGAAAAAAGAGCAGACTACATTTTCGACATGGTGGCGTGTCACTTCCTATTCACATCGCTTTTGGGTTGTTTTCATATGTATGTGTGTGCAAGACCGAGAGATATACAAAAAAGTTCAATAAAGCAGGCGTTAGCTGTGGGCAAATGTTAGCCTAAGCCACCCTCTGTTTGCATCTTCCTTTGCCAGAGTCTATTTCTCTGTCACAGCAGACAATTCACTTTTCTGCCTTCTATTTGTGAGCGAATAAGACAAGAAACTTGAAGACTCATGGGCATCACCTGGCCCGAAGCGATGCGCAGAGGCATCTGGTCTTTCTTTCCCTCCCATCCCTCCCTTGTTCTTGCTCTCTCCTGCCGATCTCTCCATCTTATCATCTCTGCTTTCGCGTCTCCTCGGGCCAGGCTTAGGGAGGCAGTGCTCTCGGATGGATGGATGAGCGGATGGTGGGTGGACAGACAGGAAACACTTGTCACCCATTACGACAGGCGAGAAGCACATTATATGATTCGCGTGGCATTTTTCCTGAGGGCGCCTGAAATGCCCATCACACAGCTCAATCCACTTAGTGATGATGAGGGGCCACTCGTCACGTTCACGTCAACGTGCGGCGAGAAAAATACCAGGGGGAACAAACATGCATTGCTCCCGGTGTGTGAGCACATTCAATTGTTTAAATGCATGCATGCACACACTCGCACGCTATTTCTCCCCTGCTCGTCAAGGTTACGAACAATGCAATTAAATTAACCCTTAGCATAAAATGCGACGCAACAAAAAACGCAGGAGCAAGCATGACAGCGCTGCAGTGCAGTCCCTTTACTTGCCCCAATAGACTTTATCTGCACAACTACACAATGAAATTTAACACACTTCTGTTGCATTATCATAAAGCACACATATACACACGCAGGCACAGCGAGCTCTGCCCTGGTGTCATACACCACCTCTCAGCGCGGTGATGGTGTTATGCATTTTTATGTTGGGCCGAGGCCTCTATCTAAATAGGGGT
Source organism: Bovichtus diacanthus (assembly GCA_943590825.1). Lineage (NCBI taxonomy): Eukaryota > Metazoa > Chordata > Actinopteri > Perciformes > Bovichtidae > Bovichtus > Bovichtus diacanthus. The sequence goes on from CALSBV010012213.1 coordinate 4,276,042, forward strand.
GTCACGGGTGCAAGGTTTGGTAACCTTGTGCTTTATTGTCTCGGGTTGGAAAATGGGTTTTATTCCTGGGTGAAGATGAGATAAGACTCTGTCAGGAATACTGGCCTCTCTGCCTCTTACCCTCACTGCTGGAGGCTTATTGCAGCAGAGAGAACTCACATTGCATCTCTCCCTTGCTCTGCCTTGTATAGATTTTCCCTACTGCCACTTTCATTACATTTGGTGCTTTCTTTTCTGCTTTGACTTTCATGTTCTCTAACTCTTCCCTCGCACCCTCAATTTCACCCATCTTCATTATGCTGTCATTAAACCAGTTCTGATTTCATTGCAATCATTTATCATGCTGTTGCATGGATTCATTATCGGAATCTTTTATTGCTTTTTTCCCTTTCTCACTCTGTCTTTTTCTCAGTCTGACCCTGCAGTGAGACGGCCCCAGTGCATAGAGATTTTGCTCTACTTTGAGTTTATGTGTGTGTGTCTGATTGTGTGGGTGAGACAAAGACAAAAAGATACAGATAAAAAGCTAGACTCTGCAGACAGCTCACATTGCAGACATTTGTCCTTTACTCTTTCCCACTCGCATACAGTGGTACTCTGACCACTACTTTCTCTGTTACCCCCCCATTCTCCCTATTCTGTCCCCCTGCTGTCCTACCCAGCTGAGGCCACGACAGGCGACATGCCCCCCTCCCCATAAATTGTTACTGCTAGATAAATATGTGTGCAGCTGTGCTGACACTTTACCTCTAAGTGCCCCCTGTTGCCTGGGGTTGTCTGGCTATAAATTGTCCCGGGCTGAGAGGTGGGGAGGTGGAAGTCACTGCTTGATGCGTCTCGATTTTAACAGATCCTCTTCTCTGGTACACTCAGTGGGGAAAGATATATATTTTTGTAATTGTATTTTACATAAGAAAACACATGTTAAGAACAACAAACTATTAAAAATAACTAGGTAGTGTATTCAACGTTTTACCTTAAAGGAGCAATGTGTAAAAGTTAACCACAAGCTCCAAAGGGAAGGGGCAGCATTTCACCTCTACTGTACTTCTGGGTCCATACAATCTAAATTTACAGTTATACAGTTATCAGTTATAAAACAAAATAAAAGCAAACTGCTAACTAACAGCAGGGCAAGACAATGCAAAATTGGACCAAAATGCTGAGCCGGTCAAAATAACACTGCTATCTTATAATGTTCACATGTGGCGTTAGCCATCTTTATGTCTGCTGTGCCATCAACCGGGGTGCTGTACAGTCAGCGTATGTTGTGATGGTCTGATTTTTGGACTCATGTTTTACTTAGGTAGCCTCCCTCCGGGTGGAGAGCATGCAGTAGCTCCGAGGAACGGACCTTCGGTTGGAGGCTGTGCAAAACCCTAAGCACCGGGAGTCACAACGGGCTGGTGGAGTTCTGGGTCCGATGTGTGACAGCAGCAACAAAAAATTTGCTGATCCGATGGGGAGTCAGGGAAGTCGGAATCAGCCGCTAGCTGAGGGCCATCTCCGTCTCCCAGAGCTTCTATCTGCTCTGCTCTCGGCTGGGTGGTCTCCTGGCGGGCGGGGAGGACGAAATGAGGGTGCGGGTCGTTTATTTATTTATTTAACTTTTTGAATATCTTTGTAGGTATAAGTAAGTATTAAAACATTCTTCTCATTGCGTATGTAGTTGTATAGCAGGCTAAAAATGCTTTTTTTTAATGCAGTTATTTAAAAAAAAAAAAATCTCTTTTTATTTCCTTAAAAAATATTGTATTTTTTTATCTAACCTTGTTTCATAAATTGGAATGAAAATGTGTGGTCACTCATAGATAGTGTAATGATGATGCCTTTAATACAGTTCAGTTTTTCTTTCTTCTTCAAAATGAAGATCTCTCTGTTCCCCAAGCACAGAACGGAGATAAAAAATAAAATAAAATAAATGAAACAACAACATAAAAATATCGGTGCCGGCCCAGAATTTCACAATCTGTACACCACTAGTTGCTGCTACAGTCACCTGACATACTCCACCCCCCTGCACCATGTATCAAGGCATCCATTTCAGGTGTAAAAGCTCCACCCTCTTGTCCCTTTCCCAGCACCTGCTGCTAAACTAACTCTGCTGGAACTTGCTGCTGCCTTTACTCCTGTTGGCTCTCCCATAGCATTTCACAAGCAAGCTAGCCCGCTAACAGTCCAATTATGTTGCCCCTAAAGGCCTTTGCAGAGAAAAAAACCCTGTTTCATCGTGTCAGCTTTAACCTAGCACTTTAACCTGGAAGTGGAGCTTTCCTGTTCCTGCTTAGTTTCCTTCACCAGTTCCTTCCTTCAGTTGGTGTTTGTGTGTTTTAATAATATGCTACAAGGTTGCTGATACTGATGGTTGGCTGTTTTGTTCCCTGCCAGGTATTTTCCTGGGCCATGTCATGGTTTCTGCTAACTTTTGCGCTTATGTGTCTATTCTCACTGTGGCTGACCTTCTTGTTGTTTAGCACATGCATTGTGGTTAAATGTATGTAGAAGTACATTATTAATTTTCATTGAGTATTAATGAGAACATATTTCCCAGTCACGTTGGGTTTTTGTAGTTTCAGACCGATTTTTACCTTCATGCAAACTCTGCCTTGTATCTTGTGCAGAGCTCATTATTAATATTGGCTTCACAGGAACTTTTGTCGACATAGGATAAATGGCCACATTCAGTTTTGTCCCTCATAGCGTACTTCATGTTTAGCTTTTATTCAGGTAATGTTAAGCATAAGAGAGGTATTTTAACTCCTAGAAATTGGCTTACTGTATATGCCCGCGTGTATTACATTTTTCAAATCATAATTCCATCTAATCTGCTGAGCTCTTCTTCTGCAGTTTACACGACTGCTGCACTCATTGCCAACCTTAAGCTTATATCCATGTACTGATGCTTATCAATGCAAACCAATGTTCCATAAGAAGAGACGGTCTGCGCGCTCCAAGCCATGGAATGATGCATTTTGAAATGTTGCATTTTGAAATGCTGTTTATCATTCTATGCTGCATAATTGCCGTGCCTTAGCCTGCTGTGTACCAGGTGGACCGATGTGTTTTGAGTTTATTAATTATTTTTTTTTACTCGATGGCATCAGCCTCACAATGGTTGGAGGTGCTATTGTTGTTGAATATCTATGCGGAGTCTGATGCTGCGCTCGCACATAAGAGATTCCAAATAAATATCTACAGTGTTTTTTTTGGGAAGTTTATTTTTTTGTCACTCCCCAGTCTGTGATGAGCCTGATGAGCCCAATGGTCAGGTTCTAAATATCTACTCTGTATGTACATACTTAATCTGTTCCACATAATTTGGTTGACTGAAAGCTGTTATAGCTTATTGCTAATGATTCTTAAAGGAATAGTCTAGTTTGACATCAGTTGCCAGTGGCGAGACCAAAAAATCCTGACCCCCCAGCCCCTCTCTCCCTGTGAAACCACTACATGTTGTTTACACTTTTGGCTTTTGAGGTAGGCGGCTTTTGTTACCTTTGGACATCTAGCTGTTTTCCTCTGTTTCCAGTCTTTATGTTGTGGTAAAATAGCCGGCTTCAGGCTTTAGCTTGAGACATTAGAGTGTTATCCATCTTTTCTATTCTAACCCTCTATATGAAAACCAATAAGCACCAAAATGTTGAGCTATTTCTATACTCTCATATAACTTGTTTGTCACAAACGGGATACTTGCTTCATTTGGTTCCTTTTTTTCCTTTATAAAAAGGAACAATGGTGTCGGATGTAACGTTTAGATTGTCTTTCATTCATTACACCCTCGAATATTCTGGTGCAGATCCTCTGCAAGCTTTAGCTCGTTTTGTGTTGGAAGAACACAACTCTTCCCCTGCTTTGTGCCCATAATGCAAAATCCCTTCATGAACGCAAGTAATCTCTGTTATCTTGACGGAAATACGACCTGCTGGCACACATGTAAAAATGCATTAAGTAGTTAATGTCATAAGGATATTTAGTGTGTCTCTGTGTATGCCAAACACATTCTCCTGCCAGTTAAATAAAACAAAACCAGTCCAGTGCCGTTAGCTTTGAGGACCTCAGCCACACTTTCTGTTTTAGCAGCGCAATGCAAAAATGTCTAAAACGTCAAAGGGAGACAATGACCCTGAATTTAATTAGTGTCACCACCTCTCTCAAAGTACATAAATCATATGCACCTATATTTATAAAAGAGCCAACTCAATTAAAATAAAATTAAGTATTTTTGTAGGAGAAACTGAACAAGTCGAGGCTTACACTACAATCTACGCACGTTGCAGCGCAGCACACAAACACGTTCGTGCGTGTGTTTTGTGTGAAAAATGAGAGATGTTTTCTATGAGACATATCAGAGGCTATTGTATTTTAGTTTTTTTTTGTGTTGTTTTTCGGGTTTATCTCCCTGCTTGCGGTTGGAGCTGGTGGCTTGGCTTAAGGGTGCATAAGTGAAATAGAGTGGTGCAATAAACCACTTGCCGCAAACCAAATACAACCACAACGCCAACTTTCTTCCCTTTTGTGGAAAGAGAGGATGTTAATTGGTTGGACAGAGCAGCAGTTTAGTCTGACTGTTTGATCTCAGAAGAACAAAAGTCCTATAAATGCCCCAAGGGAGCCACGAAGTTGAAGCGAGTATCTGACATCGGCCGGAGGAATAAATTTTATTCTGGTGTTCTCTGGGTCGGCAATAAACTCATTTGACATGTCCTGAAACGCTTTTGAAGACTATATAAGTGCGTCTAAATATGTCTGCCGACTTTTTAAAGGCTATTTTGAAGAAGCAACAATCTCGTCTCACCCACATTCACGGAGGCTTCAAACAAGGTCCGAACGCGAGACTCACTTGACATTATCACGAGTGGATGAGTCCGTAAGATGCCGTTTCACCCAGATGCTAGTAGCTCTGATTGCCATGGTTGATTGGATGCTCCTTCATACACAAAAAAAAACAAACACCTGAGCCCTGTGTTTCACATTACTCCTACTAAATATAAGTCCGGGGTCACAATCAGTCAGTGAATAATGTGCACGCAGGATGCTTGGGTTCGACCCACTCGTCTTTTGTTTTTCACAGTGGGAAGCTTGGGCTGTAATTAAAGAAAGTTAATTTGACTCTTCATGTGGAGTAAAGGATCTTTTCATCGCAAAGACAATATGCTTGCCTCTTGCCTGATTGATGTTGCAGGATAATGTGTGCTGGCGTGTATTTTGTGAGAGTGTGTGTGACTAATCTATTGTGCAGCTGTGAATGGCCTTCCTATGACAGTCCTCTCCTCCATCTGCCACGGTTGCCATAATACATCACAGATGTGCTCCCTTGTTGCCTCACCTCCCTTATCTCTTTACAGTATTTTTCAGCAGAGGGACAGGCTCACTCTTAGTTCTGAAAATACCAACTGCTATCTGGTAAAAGGTTATGAAAGTGTTGAGCATTGTCTGCCGGTACCTTTCTTTTGTCCTCTTCAGCGGCATAAGAAATAATCTGTCAGTGAAATATGACACCGCATGGACACACTTTTAAACCCGTTGTTATTGGAAGACGGTCCGTGTTAATATTCCTAAACAGTGCTTGAAAGATGATGCTTTTCAAAGCATTTAATATTATTGCAACTTGAATCGGAGTGAGCTAAAAGGCAGACATGATCCCGTTTGTTTTTGGTGCTGAGGAACAGCGAGCGACTTTGATGCTGCAGACAAGTGCGACGCAAGCAGTCTTCTAAATATACAAAAATTGTGTCTCTGAGGGGTACGGTGAACTTTTTGATTGGTGCCTACCCTCATCCTGGAGCAGCGGGGGTCCACAGCTCCACTTCGGTTAGTGCCGGTGCTACTGACGGAGTGAGACTGCAGCCTGGCTCTGTGAAGATGAGCGCCGGAGCTTGGATTCCCCCTCCTTCTGTCACCGCGCAGAGAGACTCAGCTCTCTGTCTCAGTGCTTTTCTAGGTCAGGACGATCACAGCACTGCAATACACACGCGCACGCACACACACACGAGTACATCCACACAGACGGTCACGACAGTGTACAGTATGATTGCACAAGGAAGTGTGGACATTTGTGCAATGCACACACATGCATAAATGAATGAATGAATGCACAGAAAAGGCTTTAAGTGCATTCGATGTATGCGGACTCGTAGCAATTTGTTGTCAATTTGTTGGTCTGCAATCGCAAAGACCAGCATAAAGCACTACTGTAGGTCATTTACACAAGGTCACTGAGGATGCACTCGACCACACTTTGAGGTGGAATATATGGATATTATGATTCATCATTATCCTCTCGGCTAATTGTGTTACTCATTTCATACCTGTTATTTATTTATTTTTTTCCAATCACAGTGGTGCCTGAGAAAGAAAGAAATGTGTCTGTAATTCTTAAGAGAAGTAGCAACTCTCAATATTTTAGAATCTAACCATCATCAGAATGGTAACATGCAGCATTGCAACTCGTACTCCAAAAGAAAAGGATGTGCCCTTTTTAAAAATGGATTGATTTTTGTGGAAAAGTTGAAACTCCATGTCATGTTTTCTGCATAATTCTTCTATAATTGTTTTTTTTTTTGCAACACAATTATCCACACAATATTCATCATATGCAATTTCTGATTTTGTTGTAGGCTACTTGGAAGTTGATACAATAAAAGTTTAAATGAAGGGGGGGAGGAAGCCTGATTTTTCATTTTATATTGCTTTATTCAAACTAATGAAGGCATTTAATTAGATTTGGCTACGTTTACATGTAACAAACAACGCTGCAGTTGCCAAACTAAGTGAAACGGTTTGTTTAAGCTGATTATGATTGCATTGATTGACACATTTCTATAATCCTGTTTACATGACTTTCCGGACAGAGTTATTGACTCACCGCAGAAAACGCAACACAAACTCTCACCAACAATCTAACCAAGAGCTATAGTTTTCCTGAACCGCATCATATCCTTAAATATAATTTATTTGTAAATAAAAACAAGTGAAACTCCACTTTTGACAAGTTGGAAAGGAAGCCGTGAGACACAAGGTCATTCGCAACAACCGCTTCGTGGTCACGGCTTTCTCGTAAGCTAAAGAGAGGAGCGTAGTCTCAAGAAATTCTCGTTGCTCTGTTGATTGTTTCCCGGGATGTCACAAACAAAATCTGGATAATACTGGGCTATAACTGAGTCTGATGTATGCCGAAGCACAGCAGTTTGTGCTTATTTTGGGGCTGCCAGGTTGTGCATGAATACAGTTAACAATGGATGCCTTCAGGTGGCAGGAGGAATTCAATCAGCTGAAGAGGAAATTTTAAATACATTCAGCAAGCAGAGAGGGTTGAGCGCATTAAACCTTTCTTTTGGATGCTGCTTGATCTGGTTGTAGAGTGTTTTTTGAAGTTTATTTATTGGCATTATTCTTTGCCATTACTCGGTTTCTGATTTACGGACAGTCGCCAATTATTAACTGAATGGCACTGCGCTGAAAGCACCTGGTCCTTGGATCCTTTGTGCAACTTTGAATAGACAAGTTTCACTAAAATGCCTCCATTGGGAACTCTCATCCTTTCTGCGTCTCTTTCCATCATTGTTCCCTGTGCACTGCATTAGGCATGAAAGTACTTAAGCTACCAGCAAAGCACATTTTGAGGCAAGAATAAAAGCTAACTTGTTACAGTTCTGGTTATGCCAACCATCGTACTGCCATGGAATTACAGCCCAGAGGCGGTGTGAGAAAGATGGACAGACAGAGGATTTATGGAACGTTCAGAAGACTACCTTGTTTCCAGAGGAGGCAGAGGTTTGTTTATAGAAGGAACAGGCTGCCATTATCCCAAATTAGTAGCAAAGATCTCAAAGAGCTCCTCCTGATTAAAAGAAATGTGCTTGTCACCCAAATCGACAGTACCAGGCACAAATGAACCGACAGTTCTTGAGTTGGCTATCGAACGTTGACTGACTTCACATTTCTCTTTGCACTCCTTCACAAGGAAAAAATGGCTTTTGACAAAGTAGCTAGATGAAGAGGAGAGAAGATCGAGCCTCGGTGATTTGAACCCTCATTGATAAGTTGCCATGTCAGTCTTGGCACTGTGTGGAAGAACATTTTTGAACCAGCACAGTGTGCATATCAAATGGAGAGTAGTGCGATATCGCCAAGAGATGAGCTGCCCTTAGAAGAGACAATACAGTTTGCGTTTGAGAGATAAGCAGGAGAGAAAGGATGAGGGGGGGAAGCTACACAAACAAACAAACCAAAACACACAATAATGAGCATTCCCCTGACTGGTTTGATTGCATAACTCATCAGCTTTCACCACTGTCTTTTTAGCACCCTCCCAGGAGTACCTGCTGTGCAAAGTTTGCGAGCAGAAGTTTGGTGGTTCTGTGGGTTGTTTTCCCAAAACTGGAGGTTTGAGGGAGAAAAACTTGCAGATTATTATCTGTAGTGTCTGAATGTGTCCTGACAAGAATGCCACAAAGGGTTTATCAGACGGCATAGTGATAAAGCCACATTCGATCACAACCCGAAATGAGTGAAAGCTAGTTTTATTGTTCATTGTAGACACCACAGGCAAACTGATGTGTGTGGGTGGGTGTTTGGGTCTGGTCCCACTGTAGAAAGCTACAGAGACCGAACAATAATGTGGCAAAGTTGCTCAACATGGCGTGAAATGACTATTGCATTTTTACATTAAAAGCACTGATAGAATACATTTCTAATAAAAGGGACCACAGTGCCCCGGGGAGCAGGCATGGGGTCTGCCAGTCATGCGAGGTGACGTACGAGTGTGTGTGTGTGTGTGTGTGTGTGTGTGTGTGTGTGTGTGAAGGAGAGTGTGAGTGTGGACAAAGCGCAGGGTAATCAAAATGGCATGGAAACCATATGAAACGAGTCAAACCTGCACTATGACGTCCTCGCACATCCGACGGCCTTTGTAATGGTGCTAATCATTGTTCACTGCATTATTCATTGTCGTCCTGAACGTGTACACGTTTGTGCTAAAATACCAGATTTAGGGACACGTGTCCCCCAGTATATTTGGAGGAGAAAACACTGAAAGTGGACCGTCAATAGACACAGCTTCATCAAAAAAAAAAAAAAAAGTTCCTACTGTTTCTTGCAGAACTTGAACCTTTCTTCACTTGCTATTGATTTGACCAACATTAAGGTCAGGTCTCGCTGCAAGCTCGGATAAGCAGTTTAGAAACCGCAACCACAATTAGGGGCTGAAGTAACGGCTTATTTTTCCAGCTTTAAATGGTCGTCTTAGCAGTCAAGAAACAATAATACCAAGGACTAAGAAGCCTACCACAGCTCAGTTGCTGAATTGTGGCGCTAAAAACTTCATGGACAGGGTTGACTTTTGCAAGACAGAAGCTTAACAATGTTACTAAAGGTTGGGTTTCGATGGTGAGTTCTAATTTGTATTTTGTTCCTGGGCAACATAATAGTCTACTTAAATTGGTTCACCTCGACGCTAACTAATCTTTTATCACACCTTTAATCTTTGCTCCCTGTTTTTATTCTGTTTTGTTTTTTCATCAGCTATGTAGAAAACATTCAGGTAGCAGGCTTCTCATTTTCTGTCAGCGCTGTCCACGGCTTTTTCTGGTTGAATTGATGGCAGCAGCAGATTATATCGACTGTAGCTATAATTTAGCAGCCAATTTAACTTTTGCCCTTTGTCTTGTTAATGTGCTCTCTGTAAGTCTGTGTCTGTATCACTGTGTAACACCAATGCATGACTGCAAGAGGAAAGCATGTTTCTAGCTAAACTCTATAAATGATCTAGCCGGTCACGTAAGGTCAATTTCGGAGAATCGCATCATATTGATAAGTAATGTATAGTTTTCTTTTTCTTTTTTTTTTTTTTGCTCATTATCTCGGTACATGCCTCCTTAATGTAAAGCTGTGCTTTGTGAGGGAACATTTCAAGCCTATTTCACCTCTGACTACACCCCTCATACTGGTGTTTTTCACAATAACTTTTTTTTTTTTTTAAATGATTAGAATAAGTTACCTGAAGTGGATTTATTTTCAAAATGTTGTTAAAAGACATCTTTTGGTACATGGCTGAAGCTGCCAGTGTTGTTTGTTTCTACAGGGTTGCATCTTTCTTAGGTCCAACTCCTGTGTGTGTGTGTGTGTGTGTGTGTGTGTGTGTGTGTGTGTGTGTGTGTGTGTGTGTGTGTGTGTGTGTGTGTGTGTGTGTGTGTGTGTGTGTGTGTGTGTGTG